>CM074723.1:129118918-129491418 GCA_037306005.1 Rhinophrynus dorsalis | reverse complement strand
TTTTTAATGTTTTTTTTCATGGCTACAATATAAAATTAATTTTAAGTATTACTAACACTTTAAAAAGGTGTATATAGATATAACCGACTGTTTGAGGAATGCCTTCAAGAACACATCCTTCTGTCAGATTACAGCTTATTTCTTTAAAGTGGCCCGATCACCTTGAATTTGTTTGCAAATTTGAAAAAGTAATTCAAAACTGCCTATGTATTTTCTCGAAAATACCCACACGTATATATTCATACTTTATTTCTGTGATTCTCTTAGTGCAACAGAGAGTTTAACGTCTGAAACTGCATTGAAAAGCTTAATTTGCACACACTGTCATACACTGACACTGAGAATTTGCCATACAAAAATAAAAGCAAGAATATCAGATAAACTATGCATCTGTTGCAGGGGTGGAAAAGTCACACAAAGTTTTTTTTTTTTTTTTTTTTAATGAGTACTGTAAAATCTCAGGTATAATACACACCTGTGTATATTATACCCAAGATTTTAGGGTAAAACAATAGTGCCTATGTATAATATGCACCCTTGTTTTCCCCTATTACACACACAAAACAATGCCAATTTTCCCTCCTTCCCTCACTCCGGAGGGGCAAAGACAGCCATGGGTAAGCAGCATTATTTATTTATTTATTTATTTTTAATAACATTTTCTCATGTGTAATCCCCCCCCCCCCCCCACCACACTTATTATACGCAAAATTTTACGGTAAATAATAATAAATGTCGCCCGATGGTGACAACACCCTGTAGGCTGGAACAAGTCTAGATGACTTGTGGGTCGAGCCTCCACTTTTCTCTTTATCAGGGTATCCTACTAGCCACAGATAGACTTGTTCTAGTAACCTGGATAGAGGCTGAGAACATATCAGCTTAGGTTTTAGAATATTTTATTTTCTTTTAGATATGGGGTATAAAAATTCCCCTATTAGGTGGATTACCATTCCTGGCTTCCCCTGGAGCCTTGTCCAGCTATCAGGTGCTCTTGAGGACCCTTGCAGCCCTGTGGAGAGAAACATGCAGCCCATGTTTTTTTCTCTCCTGACTGGGTCTCTCTGAGGCTTTCTTTCAATGGTAATCTGAAGAAAGTACTCAAGTAAAAACGTGAGCAATGCTTTGAGTGCCATGGTCCATTTGTCCCTCTGTTACCCTCCATACAGGGGTCTTACAGGAGCATTAAAGTCTGCACTCGTGCTGGATATCTTATTGGTTTGTTTCCAGGGTTTCTGGAGCTTGGATGGCGGCATTTTAATGTATTTAACCCCTTCCCTGCCAGTTTTTCTGGGTTATGTGGCTTATTTTGGCTTATCCTTCCAGGATTGTTTTATTTATTCCTACACATTCACTTGGGTATTTTGGTAATTTTATTCTCTTTTTGTACATTTTTTTTTTAGTTCAGTGCCTTTAATGTGCGCTCGGCCGCACTTGCTCCATTGACTTCTATGGGACAAACTGTTTTGGGACAACCGTTTGACTTAGAGTTGAGAGAGGGCTCATTCTTCTTGTCTTCTCTTGCCCTATGATCAGTTTCACATCCCTAGTGTCGTGGGGGCCCCTGGGGCCCCTCAAGTTGGGGTTCAAGTGTTGCTAGATATCAGCAAATAGACGAAACTACAAATCCCAGAATGCCCATTTTGTGGGCTTTCTTCCGATTGGCTTTGATTTTGCATGCCATTTTCTTTCTCTTTGGAGTATCCTACACAGAAGTTTCTCTCCTTACTCTTCATCTCAGGTTAACCATTCACCTGCCAGATAAGTACTTTCTTGGGCTTTCTGTGGTGATTATATTAATCTGGGTTACCATATTTGGGTTTCTTACACTGTTTAGGCACTTCTTCTTTTAGGATGTTGGATCCAAAGGGACATTGGGCTAGACCTAAGGCTAAGGACTTAGGTGCATCTCTGACCCCCATTGCTTACTGCTCCTCACGCCAGATGGGGCTCCCTAGAGAGTACTCAGGACACTTTTGCCCATCATGCGCTGTGGCCCCTACAACTCCACCTGGGTCCTCCAGCCTTGAAAAAGAGACACTCTGGGTCATTTTTCTGACCTCTTTCAAAGGAGCAAGAAATCACTTACTGTGTTTCCGCCCAATCCAACTCTGGACCAGGTTATCGAAGCTGTACCCCTTCCTTGAGGCAGCTTTGGCTCAGTGGGCGACACCACCTCAGGTTGATTCCCCCTATTTCTAGACTTTAAGTCTGCTGATCTGCACTTGGAGGATGCCATGGCATTAAAAGGATATGACTGATAGGAAGCTGGAGACTATACTTAAGTCTAACTTTGCTGCCATTGGTGCTGCCTTGAGGCCTACCTTGGCTTTTGTTTGGGTCACTAGAGCTGTTGCCATCTGGGATGAACAACTCGCTGAGGCTATTGGTAAAGGTGCCCCTAAGGAGGACCTTTTAGCCCTATTGGTCATCATGTTTGAGGCTCAGACATGTCACTGATGCTCTTTTTGATGCTGTCAAGTTTGCTGCTAAGGCTTCCACCTTTTTTGTTTCTGCTAGACGTGGACCTATCTTCTAAGAAGTCAGATTTGTCTCCCTCTTCAGGACAAGTCTCTCTCTGAACTGAAGCAAATTTGCAGTGAGGCCACTGGATGCAAGAGCACTCTGTTGCCTCAGGTTTACAAGCGCTCTAACTTGGAGAGGAAACAGTGTCTTTTTCTTCCCCTCCAAAACGAAGTGCAAAGGCCGAATCTGAGCATGTCTCAGGCCAGCACCCAGCCACCAAGCCCAGACAGCAAGCCCAAGTCTGCCTACGCATGACTTGCAGAATCCTGGTCCACAGCTCCCGGTGGGTGGGCGGCTGCACTATTTTACAGACTCCTAGGCAACTTCTGTTGCAGATCACTCAGTTTTACAGGTGGTTTTGGAAGGGTACAGGTTTCCCTTCAGATCCCTTCCTCCTTTCAGATTCTTCCAGTCCAGAACTCATCTGGATCATGAAAAGCCTCGTCTTTTCAACGAGGCGGTTCAGGCTGCATTGGACAAGGGAGTCCTGACTCCAGTTTCTCCTCAAGAGAGAGATTTAGGTTTCTATTCAAACCTATTCCTGGTGACCAAGAGGGACGGCGGCAGTCATCCTATCTTAGACCTCAAAGACCTCAATTCCTTTGTGGAAACTGCATGCATCAAAATGGAATCCTTGCACTCTGTCATCGCAGCTGTGTCTCCAGGAAAGTTTTTGGCCTCTCTGGATCTGCAGGATGCTTACTTGCATGCCCAGATTCACCAGGACAGCCAGAAGTACCTCCCAGGTTTGCTTGCGATTTGGGGCACTTCCTGTTCAGCGCTTTACCACCACTCTGCTCCTCAGGTGTTCACTAGAGTCCAAAGGGCGTTAATTGCCCTTTTGCACACCCAGGCGATTCAGGTGACTCCCTACATGGATGATCTGCTGAAGGCGCCGTCCAGGGAACTCTTGGACCAGCATGTCCAGGATTGTGCTCAGATTCTCCTCCACAATGAGTGGTTTCTGAATATGGAGAAATCTGCACCAGTCCCCTCTCAGGTCCTGGTTTTCCTTGGTCTCCGGTTTGATACTTGCCAAGGGAAGGTTTTCCTGTCAGATTCTATCCAACAGGTCATGCATCTGGTCTCCTTAGCTCTGGAGTGGCCATCAGCTCCATTCTGCAAGTTCTTGACCCTGACGGGCTTCATTGTGTCCACAGTGGAGGCAGTTTCGTACTCCATGGCTCACACCAGGGAGCTCCAGAGGTTCACTATCCATGCTTGGCATGGAAATCCGGGTCTCTTGTATCTCAGCGTGTCCCTCCCTCCCGGAGGTGAGGCAGGACTGGCTCTGGTGACTGGACAGGTCCAACCTGGAGAAGGAACTGGACCTTTATGACGACTGACGCCAGCCTCAGGGGCTGGGGAGCTGTCCTGGAGCGCCTGGGGGTTCAGGGCAGATGGACTGCGGAGGAGACTCTACAGTCCATCAGTGTTCTGGAGCTCTGGGCGATTCATCATGCTCAAGTGTACTGGTCCTCTCCACTGAGGGGTTGTCCAGTCCGTGTCAAGTTGGACAACGCCACAGCCGTGGCGTACATCAATAAGCAAGGAGGCACAAGAAGTGCTTCTACTTGGTCAGAGGTCAAGTCTATCTTGGCCTGGGCAGAAGATCCCGTTCCTGCTGTTTCCGCCGTACACATTCCAGGGGTTGACAACGTCCTGACGGACTTCTCAGCCATCAAAGGGTGGACCTGGAAGCGTGGGAACTCCACCCAGACGTTTTTGACCTGTTGGGGCAGCGGTGGGGTCTTCCTCAGATAGACCTGATGGCCACCAGGAACAAGAAGGGTCAGTGGTTTAGCTCCAGTTGGAGTTACACTCTGGTCTTCACTGTGTATGCTCTGTCGATCCCGTGGCGTTTTCATCTGGCCTTACAGATTAATTCCAGTTCCACTCATTCCCAGGGTGCTGAGGAAGATTCGGATTGATGATCCGGCGGTCATCTTGATTGCCCCTTAGTGTCCCAGGAAGCCCTGATTCCCAGAACTTGTGGCTTTCTCCATTCTGGATCTGTTTCCACTGCCACTCAGATCGGATCTCCTCCTTCGAGGTTATCTATGGAAGGAGGACGTGGAGCACATGGCTTTTGACTGTATGGCTGTTGAAGCCTCCATCCTAAGAAGGAAAGGATTCTCCTCTGAGGTGGTTTCCACTATGATCCAGGCTAGGAAACTGGTTTCTTGCAAAGCCTACCATAGGGTTTGGTCCATTTTTAATTCATTGTTTGTTGATCTGTCCTCACAAGAGTTTGATCTCCCAGCGATCCTGTCTTTTTTACAGGATGGTGTGAACAAAGGGCTCATTCTTAGCTCCTTGAAGGTTCAGACCTCAGCTCTGTGTTTTTCCAGAAACACATTGCCATCTTGCCAGATGTCAAGGTTTTCTCACAGGGTGTCGCTCATGCCTTCCCTGCTTATATGCCTCCCACTCCTCAGTGGAACCTTAATTTGGTTCTAGGTGTCTTGCAGCGGCCTCCCTTTGAGTCCTTGGCTAACATTCGTCTTTGCCTTCTGACGTGGAATATGGCCTGCCTTCCTGCTGTGGTCTCTGTCCGCAGAGTTGCTGAATTGCAGGCCCTGTCCTGCAAACTGCCTTTCCTGGTGTTTCAGAAGGATAAGGCTGTTCTCCATACCTCCCAGGAATTATTTCCTAAAGTGGTCTCTGAGTTCCACATCAATCAGAAGATCGTTGTGCCTTCCTTTTGTCCTGACCTCCAATCTGACAAGGAGAGGGGGATCTCTGCTTGTTAGATGTGGTACATTGTCTCAAGTTCTATGTGCACCGTACTGAGTCTTTACATAAGACTGATTCCTTATGTCATCCCTGAGGATCCTAGGGCAGGTATTGCTGCGTCCAAGGTCACTGTTGCATCTTGGATTAAGTCTACCATTCGCAAGGCTTACGAGTTCAGAAAGAAACCAGTTCCTTTCCGCATTACAGTACACTCCACCAGGTCTGTTGGGGCATCCTGGTCCTACAAGAATCAGGCCTCTGTTGCACAGCTGTGCAAGGCTGCCAATTGGTCCTCTGTGCGCACCTTTGCCAAACACTATCGTGTTGATGTTCTGGATTCAGCTGAAGCCAGCTTTGGAAGGAAGTTCTGTCTGTTTAGGATCTTTTCATTCCAGTGCCTTATAGTTCTTTAAATGTTTGAGTCCAGCTGGCTTTTGTTCATGTGTGCTGTGATAGTTATTTAGTGTCCATTGACAGTTACATTTGTGCTGCTCCTTTTCCTGGATAGTCCTTGGGAACTCTGGTATCATGGGGACTGGCGCTTGGTCCTTTTCTTCTCTTCCCATCCTGGGAGCTTAATGTTGGTACATCCTCATGGTACCTGTATGTCATATTGGACGACAGAGAAAAGATTATTTTAGTCTTACCTGTTAAATTCTTTTCTCTTCGTCCACATGACATACAGGTGTCCCACCCAGTGAAAGGGGCCATGCTTGGTCTTCAAGTGCTGGATATGGGGGTCCTCTTGGCTCTGCTGCTCACAGGAGTTTTCCTTTTCTTCTTGCTATTTTACTTAGTAGGCTTGTCTCAAGTCTATCTGGGGTGGGGCTAGTGGGATAGCCTGATAAGGAGGAAGGGGAGGCTCCATCCACAACTTCTTCTAGAATTGTTCCAGCCTACAGCAAGAAGCGGTCACCTCCCCATGGTACCTGTATGTCATATGGACTAAGAGAAAAGTATTTAACAGGTAAGACTAAAATCCTTATATATATATATATATATATATATATATATATATATATATATATATATATATATATATATATTTTCATTAATTATACATACACCTTAAATGCATCCTTTCACTGGCTCCTAAACCTTAGTTGGGTCCAATGATTTTTCTCTGACTCCAAAGTTCTTTTAAATTTGTGTCAACCCCAGATCCGCTGCAGGCTGTTATTAATTTGTGTCAACCCCACAGGTCCACTGTGAAATATATATTCTCTGCAGCTAACATGATTGTGCAATGTTCTATAATGGCTCTTGTCTTTTCTTTGTAGGTGGATTCACGAAGCATACCAGTTTTAGCCAAGTGGCAAAATTCTTATAGTATTAAAGTTGTCCTTCAAGAGCTTAGACGCCTGATGATGTCCAAAGAAAATATGAAGCTTCCACAGCCTCCAGAAGGGCAAACCTACAACAATTAATAGTGGGATGGTTTCCATACTTCTACTTTAGCCCCTTCTCCAAAACATGGAAGGGTCTGCAATGTCAAACATTGCATGCCACTCCAGCCCCTGTGAGGGTTAACCCGTTCAGCCCTGACGAACATATTCTTGGCCCAATTTGCACACGAGTTCTAAATATAAGACTGGATGTCTCTTCCAAGTTCAAAGACTTCCAATCAATATGGATATTGTATGCAACAAAAGTAGCTGATAATGCCAAACACTCAAGTTGCAGCCTTTTCCCTGCGCATGCACACAAGGATAGTTGCCTAAAAAATACACACAAATAAAAAATCTAGTCAGGGTTGAAGGGGTTGCATATAAGCAATTTTTTTCCTGTTATAATGTTGAATTATTTTCACATAGCAGATATTGAGATTTACACATCCTGGGCATTTCTCAAGGGTAGCAGTTCATGTTTCGGTGTTAAGACTTAGAGGTGTGTTTTTGCTTTTAATAATAAACTTACATCTGTTGTAACAGAGCTCCAGAAAATCTTGGAATGTATTGCAAAATGACTCCCATTTCTGTCTTTTTCTGCCCTACAGACCTTGCACATCTCTAGCCTTGCCATATAAGAATGTAAAAAGGCAGACATGGAGCAATGTTTGGGCCAAACTGTTACAACATATTTGTAAAATGAACCACTTGGATGCTAGCAAGGTCTTTAATGCATTGCACAGCAATGAATTGGCTGCTTCTTTGGCATCCAAGGGGTAAAAATAAAGTTCAGTTTGAACCAGTGGCAAATTTGATTTGCAGGTTGTGCAGATGAATCTATACATGTGCCTTTGAATGTTTCATATGAAAAAGCTCAGTGTATGTTGTGTAACTTGTACCACAGAAACAGCAGGTCGTTTGCACATACAATTCTGGGATAAACCAGCTGCTCTATAGGGGACACAGTAATTACCCAGATTGCCAATTTTTTTTTTTTTTTTTTTTTTTTTTTTTTTTTTTTTTTTTTTTTTTATAATTTATTTAGGTTTTTTTAAACTCCTAGAATGCTAGAGCTGTGTCCTAAAACATTGCTTTGCAATGAGGTGGAGACTTGTCCAGCATTCAAGGATTTAAGTTGCATTTAAATGTATTTTGAATGTTTATTTGTCCCCTCTGGTAAAGGTGGTTTGCTCCAGAATTGCACTGCTTCACTTTTATACATAAAACCCGATGAGCTCTCATTTAAAGGACCTTTTTGCAGAATGCAAAAGATTAGCAATTGTGGAGCATACTAAATGCATTAATTTTGAACATTCCTATTGAGTTAAATGGGTCTTTTAACCCTTTCAGTGCCAGAGGGGTACGCAATAATTTGCGTACCCCTCTGGCACTGAAAGGGTTAAAAGCTATAGAGGGCTCCAAAGCATTGTGCAAATTCCTCATGTGGGGTTGCCCCAGAGTTGTTCATCATTTGCTGTTTGCATAAGGCTTATAGTCTAAATTCCTCTGCCTCATGCTGCCTACTCTGAACTACTTTTTTCACTCCATTATAGCTTGGGAGGTTCAGCTTTTATTTTAATATCAAACACCTATTTTCTATTTATTTTTACCTGGTATTTTATTCTTAAGCTAATGATGAAGCATACGGTTTATCCTTTTCAGTATTGCATTTTCACTTTTTTTCTTATGTGTACAGAGGCAGCATCTGCTATTTTAGTTTTATTTTCCCTCCATTTCCAGAGACGTGCTCTGTCTGTAAAAACAGGCTGTGACTCACTGGTGCCTGCAAAGGTTTGGGAATATGCACTCTTGCTCATACTGTTTAGCTGGACAGAATATAGGCCCATATTTATAAAGGCAAACTGTTTATTTCTGCACCATAGTGGACCAATACAAACTTGTTAAATTAAATCAGGCATTCGAGACCTCTCCATCATTAAAGGGTAATCTCTATTTAAATGCATCTAGGATTTTCTATTTCCCCCATGGTGCATTTGGTTCACTCCAGAGTAACTCCTGTTTGCGTTTATAAATATGGACAATAGACACGCTGACAGAGTTCTCTGGATTCTTTGCAGTTACTTTTGTAGTAGGCTTTACTGGCAGCAGGTAGAAGGGGCACTTGCATCACTGAAAGTGGAAGAAAGATCTGAAATGGTTGATACAGGATATGTACACAGCATTAAAAAGCCAGCAGGTAAATAACATACCTCTAAAATAAGTTACAATTAAATAAATAATATTCCTTTAACCCCTTAAGGACCCGTGACGGTCCAGGACCGTGGTCCTTAAGTGACGACCGCGACTGTGACGACCGCGTGCATGTGTGCCTGGTCCTTAACCCCTTAAGGACCGGCTGCGCACTCACAGTGAGGTCACTTAAGGACCACGGACTTTTTTTTTTTTTTTTTCCCACTATCTGATTCCGGCTCCCCGAATCAGGGCCGTCATCAGTCCTTAAGTGAAAACAAGCCATGACGGTCCTGGACCGTCGTGGGTCCTTAAGAGGTTAAGGACCAGCGGTCCAGGGAAGTTACCTTCCCTTAAGGACCACTTTAATCCTTGCCGACGCTCTGGTACACGTGACCTGTTAAGCGTACCGGCGCGTTGCTTTGAGGCCTAAGAGAGATCTCTCCAGTCTTGGAGCGGTCAATTTTAGGCCCCGTTTTTACTTACAGTTCTCCCGGTAGAGCGATGTAAGTAAAAAGTGACGTGCTATGACCGTCACTGGTCCTTAAGGGTATAAGGACTATGATGGCCATAGTACGTCACGTAGTCCTTAAGGGGTTAAGGGCATAAGAGAATGACTTCACAAAACCAAGTGAGTTATTGAACAGGCTAAGGAGGTGCATTTCTTGCTAAACAAACTGCATCTTAGTGGACAAAAGAAAATTCCACAGATGGTCTTTTATTAAATTGTGTGTTGTAATCCTGGAATACTAGAGGTCACATGCACTGGAGATGTCTCTAGTATTCCAGGAGTTAAAATCCCCATTTGAATAAATAGGAATTTTCATGGTCCCCTTTACGGTGCATTTGACTTGTTCCAGAATTACACCTCTTTAAACTGATGAATTAGTCTTAGTCACATACAATAACTGATGCTTTGGAATGCATTTTGTTCATATCTTCAGAAATGTCCTGGGGATATTTTCTATTTTCTTATTAGAGGAAGTTGAGCATGGCATGTCGCTTTACTTATTCATCCTTGAGAGAGTGGGTGGCCCCAGCGCATTGAGCAGCCATTAATTGGATGTCCTCTGTCACTCAAGGGTTAATGGATTGTATCATTGTGTTGTGCAGATTTATAAATTACAGAAATATAGCATGTATTGCTTCTCTGTCATGGCACATGTATAGGAGTCATTTGCCCCACACATTTTCAGGCATAGCTGCATACTTTGATTCATTTCTGAAGACAATGTCAAAATGCCTTAAACGATCCTGCTGGCTCACAAGACTAAAGCATGATGTGAAGCTGTCAGTTTGCTTTGGGGTTGATGTATCACTCAATTAAATATTTGGAATGTAAACGGAATGCTAATCTTGTCTCACAATGGAAATACTATTTAACCCTTTGAGTGCCAGAGAGGTATCCGCACATTACATGGGGCAATGTGCTTGTTTCCCTTGTGGCACTCGGTGTTAACCCTTTGAGTGACAGAGGGGTATGCAGCGCATTGCAAAGCAATGCATTGTGTACCCCTCTGGCACTCAAAGGGTTAAAGTAGCAAGTACAGTGGGTACTGATGCTGAGGTTTTGTTTGTGTTTTTTTTTTTCCTTCTTCGTTCATGCCAACTATTGGTGTAAAAGTGCGGTCAGGTTTGATCTTGCTCATATTATTTATGAAATAGGGGATGGATTTCTGTAAAGCAGCTCCTGTTTGTTACACTAAACGAACAGCAAAACATTTGTTTACAGCTTTGTTCCATAAACTGCATTCAAGTTTTAGTGCCACAGAAGTATATGAAGAGGAAATCTGTGTAAGGAGAATGTGATTCAAAGACTGCAGCTAGTATACAATGTAAATAAAATGTGGAAAGCATTTTAGGGCTGTTGTGTGTTTTGTTTTGGTTTTTTTTTTGTTTTGGTTTTTTTTTTTTTTTTTTTTTTTTTTTTTTTTTTTTTTTTTTTTGTCTTTTTGTTGAAATATCAACATGGTTTATTTAGAATTCTGAATAGCACTTCCTTTGCTTTCAATAAATTACTGGACACTGTTCAGTCTGTTTTAAAAACCCACAATCTGTGTCCCTGTCATTCATTTCAAAGGTCATATTTTTTAGTACTCTTTAAAGGATAAACTTCATTAGGATATGTATATATGTGTGTTTTCCAGTAGGTTAAAATAAAACCTGGGCAAAACCATGCAGTGGTATAGGCCTCACAACGCATTTGGGCTGTGTGAGCACTCCATTCATCTACTTGGCTCAGAAAGTGAGGTGTCACAAAGAATCCAGTCAGTCAAAGTAATTGGCTGAGATTGTGCACATCACATCCTTCAGAGTTCCCCACAGGATACTCATGGAGAGACAATAAAGCATTTAGCTGAGATGTAGTGTTCCTAAGCGTGAAACACCTTACTGTTCATATATTTGCTATCCAGCAATAAGCACACTTGTATCTGGGTATGCACCCAGTTCATTTTAATCACTCTTAAGATTATTCTGTAGTGAGCTCTGGCTGAGTGCTTTCACACTTTGACTTGAGTAGAAATAGGGTTCCATGATTCCAATTATAAGTTCCTTGGTGTCACTATAGTAGCTCCATTTCAGTTGTACGCTCTTTGGTATCAATAGTGTAGCTCCATTTCAATTACAAGCTATGTGTGATCACTAATTTCCAGGTACATGTGTCCAGATTAGGTCTGACAGGTGACACATTTGAATTTGCCTCCCACTTTCTTTCAGGTCCTGTCTTCCACTGTGTAGACTCATCCAGTGTATGTCCATTTGTACATTTTGATGACAGAACCTGGCTTTCCAACCCAGACTTATAATCAGCCTGGGGGACAACTGCCCCAGTTGTACTACTTGGCAGTATATAATCTTAGTGAATGTGGGAGTAATAAAAAATGTTTTCAAATTCGGTTACGTAATATACTACACACACACACACACCTACACACACACACCTGTGTACCATCTCATAATGTGAATGCAGTAAGCTTTGAAGGGTCTAGACCAATGGTTATCATCCCATGCCCTCAGGAGCCACTAACAGGCAAGGGCTTGAGGATTTACCTCTCAAGTACAGGTGAGTTAATCAGAACATCAATCTTTTTGGTTCTCGCTTGCATTGGAGGCGGGAAATCTGCATGTCCTGTCCTGTTAATTGTTCTTGAGGGAGGTCACATTTGAGAGCCACTGATCTAGACCAGTAAGGCTCTACATTTGTACTTGTTATACACCAGAGGGTCTGGTTTCTACTATAGCCTTGCTAGAACACTGATGGGTTATCAGTGGCTGAGTCATCATATGATCAATTTATTTATGTTAGAGCAGGGATTTTCTTAAAACCTGACCTGGTGACTAAATGGGCCTGTCTGGCAAGGAAGACGTGTATTTCATATTCCCCACCAATCTGGGGTGTAGAGGAGGCAAATCACTCAAATCTCCTAAGTGCTACCTACCGCAAAGCGCAGACAGACTTGGCAGCACAAGAAGTCTTCTGCTAACTCTGACAATCCAGCTTCCATAGGACTCAGAGTCCTAGTCTGTTGTTGCCTGTAGGGGTCATCGTCCCCATTTTTTGAGACACCTGGGCATCTGCTGTAATGGACTGGTGGGCTTTGCGAGTGGGATCTGAAGAATATTGTATAGATTTCAAGTCCTTTCCTCCCTATTGCTTCTTTTTGTCAGGTTCTGTTGGACTCAGAGTGAGCGTGTTTCTTCACAAATGCCAACTCCTCTCTATTAGACAAGCCCAATAGCACTTTTCAGGTTATTAAAACCTTTTTGTGGTTCCCAAAAGAAAATGGCAGCTGACTGCCTGTTCTGAACATCAAATATTAATACGTTGTTGCTACATTCTTCAAGATGGAATCTTTGCATTTTGTCATGGCTGATATGTGCCATGGGGAGTTTATGGCCTCCCGGGATCTTCAGGATGCCTATATGCATGTTCGAATTCTCCTGGATCACCAGTGCTTTGTATTTTGCTTTTATATGCAGTCACCACAAATTCACTGCACTGCCATGTGGTCTGGCTTTGACTCCCAGAATATTCACGAAGATGCTAGCATTCCTGGATGCATACATCCATTCTCAAGGCATTTCTCAGGATTTCGCCAGCATTGGAGTGGACTTTGGCAACAATCTGGGACTATATGCAAGTCCTGGGTGGTCTGGTGTCTGCACTGGAAGCAGTACCCTATGCTCAGTTCCACACAACTGCACATTTCACAGGACATGGTCCCCGTCAGTGGGACCGTCTCTCGCCACATGACCCTCTCCCACAATCAAGGGAGGCCATCCATTGGTGTCGTCATCTCTCCCACTTGACTTGAAGACATCCCTTTGTGTTTCTGTATTGGAACTTTGTCTGAACAGATTTAAGCCTGAAAGGATGGGGAGGAATGTCTCCTCTGTTAACATTCTGGAGCTCCACGCCATTTGCCTGGCTCTCTTGCACTGGTTCTAGGTAGTCACGGGGACTCCCATGAGGATTAAGTCAGACAACTCCACTGCAGTGCCATACATCAACTACCATGGAGGAACCTGGAGCAAGATGGTGTGGAAATGAGTGAAGAATTTTCCTCTCTTGGCCAGCCATCTCAGAGGTCTACATCTCAGGAGTGGGAAAACGTGGTCCCGGATTTTCTCAGCCATCAAGAGGAAATCCAGGAAACTGGGAGTTCTACCAGATAGTTCAAAGCTGATTCTAAAAGAAGTCTTCTCCCAATACACTGTCTCATTCCGAAGGTTGTAAGTCTGAATCCCCCAACGATCCTCCACTGTGGGGATGTCAACCACATGATTCTGTGTAGAAATGCCATCTTGGACGACTGGGTACTTCAGTTAATCTCCGGGGAATCAGAAGGTCCATTACTGTTCTACCTCTCACCTGCTTATTTCTGGTCATTGTACCAAACAGTCAGTGCACGTTCCTTCAAGCTCTGCAAACAATGTTGGTAGTGGGGGTGATGGCTCCGGTACCAGAAGAACAGCATTTCAAATGCTTTTATTCCAATATTTAATTCTTGTTTTTAAATTTAGAGGAATCTTATGATATCCTCTAAGTTTTTATTTGCGCACACATAGTGACATTTCTGATTTTGCCTACAATTCACTTGTTACCCTTTTTACCTTTTAATTGAATTAATAAAGGATACATTTTTTTTGTGTTTTGGGAAAGCTATAGGTTCATTGGGATATATATATATATATATATATATATATATATTCGGAGGTGTGATATACTCAGCAGCTCAAGATATTTGTACCCAATTTGCTGTATATTTCAATATTTAATTCTGACAAAAAGATGGAGTTTTTGTCCTGTCCTAGACATAAAAACTCTAACCAAGTATCTTTTATCTACCAAAGTTCAAGATGGAGTCTATCAGATATGTGATAGCTGCCATAGAACCAGCACAGTTCATAACCTCTCTCGACATTACCAGAACATTACTGGTTCCTCTGGTTTGTTTTTCAAGACCATCACCATCAGTTTGCAGTATGTCCTTTTGGCCTGGCTATGACGTCACATCTTTAACTTCCCGAGAAGCTACAACTCTCCTTGAGGACTCTCCAGCAACACGGTTGTCATCTTCACATATCTTCTTATCCCTATCCAACATCTAGTGTTCCTGGATCTGATGTTTGACAGGAATATCTGGAGAATCTTGTTACCAGCAGACAAGAAGTAGGACTAAAAATGAGAATCCAACATGTTCGGATCGGTCAAGACCTTCAGTCAGATACTGTATGCATCTGGTGTGGACCATGGTCTCCATGATAGACAGTACACTTCTCACCGATCCATCTACAACCAGTTCATCTGAACCTGCTTTGGTTTTGGAACAAGGATCCCTTGCATCTGAATCGTAGGGTGCTTCTGTCTTAGTCCACATTTCTGTAGTGGTGAATGACAAGCCAGTCTCTTTCCAGAAGCTGTTCTTTCCCTGTTCTCGACTGGATGGTGGTGATTGTTGCCATACTGTTCAGATGGGGGCAGTATGTGCCCTTCACTCAACTTGGGGCTTTCCTTTCACTCAACATTCTGGAACTGAGCTATTTTCAATGATGGAAAGCCTTCCCACTTGGATTCAGTCCCACCACACCATAACAGTAGCTTGTATCAACCTTCAGGGAGGCAGGAATGCTTCTTGGACAGAGAGCTTACATTCCAGTATTGTTAGCCATCTACATCTTGGTAGTAAAAAAAACTGGGAGGTGGCCTACCACCACAAACAGACAATCGATCTGGGAAACTTGCTTCAATGCAAAACTCCAGAGTTATGTACAAGGGTAAGAAACCCAAAGTCAGTGGCAGTGGATGCCTTGACAGTTCAATGGCAGTACATTCTGGTTTATGTGTTTTCTCCATTGGCAGGGCTTGCCAAGAAGAAGATACTTTTCAGACACTTTGCTTATTGCTCTGTTCTGGTCAAGAAGTGCTTAGTTTCATCATCTGTTCAGCATGTCCATTGACTATCTTTGGTGTCTTCTGGACAATGAACAGCCCCGGAGCTTTTTTCCCAAGGGGCTATTCATTGTCCCAATTTGATCAATATTGCCCTTGAGGCCAAAATTTTGAAGCACAAGGGGCTGAGTGGCTCTGTACTCAAAACTATGCTGTGAGCCCATAAGCCTATTTCTGCTAAAACCTACCATCGGATTTGGAGCCTCTATGTTGCATTTTGTGATTAACAGGATCTTGATCATCTCTGCTTCAAGATATCCCCTGTTTTTGCCTTTTTACAAACTGGCTCTGACAAAGCACAACACTGTCAGCTCCCTTAAAGTTCATGTTTCTTCTTAATCTGTTCTTTTCCAAAAGTACATTGTTGGGATTCCTGAGATGCAAACATTTCTGCAAGGGATATCTCATGTAGTTTGTACATACAAGGATCCTACTCCTTCCTGGGACTTCAATCTGATCTTGGAAGTACCTAGGCATCTCCTTTTGAACATCTGTCTTCTGCTTCCCTCAAGCATATGACATGTAGCATCCTCAGCAAGAAGTGTTTCAGAACTCTATGCAGTTTCTTGCTCTTCTCCACACCTAGTCTTCCACCAAGACAAGGTTTTATTATAATTACAGATAACTCATTTTCTCTTAGTCCATTGAGGGATGCAGGGCATCCCACTCTGAGAAAACTTTTCTTCTTGGCGTTATAAGTCAGGTTGACCTACAGTTACTTGTATTTGTTACCAAGATAAAGTAACATGGCTGACAAGGCTGAAAAAAATGACATGCGTCCAGCCCATGCCAAATCACCCTGTTGATCTAGAGGAAGGCAAAAAAAACCCAAAAAACTAAAACCCAAACAAACCATAAAACATTGAAGCCATTTCCAATTAAGATGCAACTGGGATAAAAAAAAAATGCCCCGTGGTCCTTAACTGCTGGCTGTGTGGCCTGTTAAGGGGTTAAGAACTGGTGCCAAAAATTGTACTCCATATTCTAGATGAGGCTTTACCATGTATTTATATAGGTAGAATATTTGCATTCCGTGCATCTTTTTTTATGCAGGATAGTACCCTATTTGTTCTTGCAGCAGCTGAGTGACTCTGCTGCACACTGCTGTGAAGTCTATCCTCTGTTACTACTCCTAAATGACTCTTTAATGAGGATTCCCCAAGTAGTTTCCCATTTAGTGTATATACAGCATGTGTGTTACTTTCAATTCCCACTTCTAGATCAGTATTAAAAAGCATTGTGCCCAGGACTGAACTCTGTGGCACCCCACTTACAACTTTAGACCAAGGTGAAAAGGTTCAATTTACAACAACTCTCTGCTATTGCCTCACAAACCAAAGACTTTTAATTTATGCAGTAACCTGTTGTGAGACATAGTAACATAGTAGATAAGGCTGAAAAAAGACATGCGTCCATCAAGTCCAGCCCATGCCAATAACACCCCTGTTGATCCAGAGGAAGGCAACAAAAAAGCCCTCTGGAGCAATTTCCAATGTAGGTGTGTGTGTGAGTGTGTCAAATAGTTCCCCGGCTCAATATCCTATTTGCTTTGAAGCCATCTGTCATAACTGTCAATATTGTTCTGTGCTAGATAGGCATCCATTGCTTTTTTGAATGCAGTTACATTATCTGCAAGCACAGCATCCCGAGGCAAAGAATTCCATAGCCTTACCGCCCTTACTGTAAAGAATCCCTGCCTGTGTTTTAGTCGAAAGCGCCTTTCCTCAAGTCTTAATGGATGACCTCTTGTTCTTAGCTCAGCTCTTTGCATAAATAATTCATTGGATAGTTCTTTGTATTGGCCTTGAATGTATTTGGAAATGGTAATCATATCACCCCTTAGACGTCTCTTTTCTAATGTAAACAAACCCAGTTTGGCTAGTCTCTCTTTGTAACTCAGATCCTCCAATCCCTTTATCAGTTTTGTTGCACGTCTCTGCACCTTTTCCAGTTCAGTAATGTCTTTTTTTAGAACAGGCGCCCAAAATTGTACTCCATATTCTAGATGAGGCCTAACCAAGGATTTATACAGAGGTAGGATAATATTAGCATCCCTTGCTTCTACACCTCTTTTTATGCAGGCTAGTACTCTATTTGCTCTTGCAGCAGCTGAGTGACTCTGCACACTGCTGTGAAGACTATTGTCTATCAGTACACCTAAATCTTTCTCTAATGAGGATTTCCCAAGTTGTTTCCCATTTAGAGTATATGTAGCAAGTTTGTTTCTACAACCCAAATGCATAACCTTACATTTATCTACATTAAATGACATCTGCCACTTTTCTGCCCATTCACTTAGTTTATCTAAATCCTTCTGTAGGGAAAAAACATCGAGCTCTGTATGTATTTCCTTACATAGCTTAGTGTCATCAGCAAAGATTGAGATGCTACTTTCAATTCCCACTTCTAGATCATTAATAAACAAATTAAAAAGCATTGGGCCCAGGACTGAACCCTGCGGTACCCCACTTATAACCCTAGACCAATTTGAAAAAGTTCCATTTACAACAACTCTCTGCCATCTATCATTTAACCAGTTCTCAATCCATGTACAGATACCACCACCCAAACCGAAGCCTTTTAATTTATGCAGTAACCTGTTGTGAGGCACTGTGTCAAAGGCTTTTGCAAAATCCAAGTACACTACATCAACAGCAATTCCCCTGTCCAAATTACTACTCACTCTTTCATAAAATGCAAGTAAATTAGTCTGACATGATCTGTTCTTCATGAAACCATGCTGATTCCTACTAATGATATTGTTTGTCTTCACATAGTTCTGAATACTATCAGTTAATAACCCTTCTAGTATCTTACCCACTATGGAAGTCAAGCTCACAGGTCTATAATTTCCTGGTTTGGATCTTGCTCCCTTTTTAAACAATGGAACTACATCAGCTTTCCTCCAATCACAGGGCACTATGCCTGATGAAAGCGAATCAATAAATATTAAGTATAATGGTTTTGCTATTACTGAACTAAGTTCCTTAAGTACCCTTGGGTGTATACCGTCCGGTCCAGGCGCTTTTGCAAAGTCAAAGGCTTTTGCAAAATCATAGTATACTAGATCAACAGCAATTTGCTGTCCAAGTTGCTAATTTCCCTTTCATAAAATGCAAGTAAATTAGTTTGACGTGATCTATCCTATCTAAACTGTGCTTGCTGCTCCTAATATTGTTCTTCACATAGTTTTGAGTACAGTCATTTAGTAACCCTTCTTACCCACAATGGAAATCAAGCTCACAGGTCTATCACTTCCTGGTTTGGTTCTTGCTCCTTTTTAGAACAATGGTACCATATCCGCTTTCTGCCAATAACAGGGCACTATGCCTGATGCAAGTGAATCAATAAATATTCCTTGTTTTGCTAAATAACTAAAATTTAGCTAGTGGATGGAGGGGATATAGAGGACAGAGAACAGGAGAGTGCTTTTCCTCCTGGAGGGAGCTCTAAACCTATTGTCCCTGCATCCTTTAAGGTGCTAGGAGAGAGGGATTTATTGGTAAATATTAAATATGTATGTAAACATGCATTGGCTGGCTGAGTGTTTTTTTCCTAGTTCATAGCAGTACATTTTGGGAAAATAGTAGTATGACCTTCCTCAGATATGTGTTTTTGTTGGCTTGTGAAATATTTACAGAACATGCTAAGTGTAGTGCATTTATAATACAGAACTGCCTCAAAACATTTTACTAACAGTAGGAACATGAAGTGTCCATAGATTGAGAGAGGATTAGTCATTAAGGTTTTTACTAGTGAGGTGTCAGTAGGAATAAGGAACATATAATGGAACGAGGAACAACAAATACTGAGAAACACAATGCTCCTTTTTAACCCTTCCCATTTGTGTGAAAGGCAGACACATTTGTGTGGTGCAGCAAGGACAGGCTTGCTTGCTCCTTAGGGTTAAATTGGTTATTTTATGGAAAACTGAGACCATTGAGAACCCACAGGGAGGCTACCTGAAATATGAGGCACTTGGAGAAGAATCAGTTAGTAGGAACAGGAAGGATTTATAGAAGTGAGCAGGGATGGTTTATAGAAACTAAATGTTGTAAAAAGAACAGAGAGGGTTAAACATAGGAATAAGAAGTCCTAAAAGGAAAAGGGTAGTTTTATTGAAGGAGTAAGGAATCTGACAGGAGGCTTGAGCAGTTAGGCTGAAGTTGTGAGGAATCAGATGATGATGCATACAAGTAGCAGATGTAAATTTTAATTGTTGGCACACTGTTAAGAGATCCAGGAGACACATGAGCAGGGTACAGAAAGACCTGTAAGTAAAGCTTTGGCTGCAGGTCACGGACATGTATGCATCTTTATTTATATAGCGCAATGTACACAGTACTTAACAGTACAGTACAGTACAGAACTAGGCTAAGAGTATCAGGCCAAAGTGCGATCACTAATCCTTATTCGTGGAGGAAAGTGCGTCAAAAGGAAGCATAAATTGGAAAAGGGACCCTGCCCCAAGGAGTTTAAAATCAAATTAGAAATCATGACAACATACAGAGACAGTAGGAGGAGGATCATAGGTGCAAATACAAGACTTAGTGAAGGAAGAGCATAATGATTCTGATGTGACTGTCAATATGCGCAAGTAGGACATTGCTACTGAGATGCCTGCTTGAACAGGTAGGATTTCAGGATATTTTTGAAAGTGATGCGTGTGGATGATTGTCGAATGGCGATAGGGAGGGTATTCCAAAGTCGAGGGGCAGCCAGTGAAAAAGATTGCAACTCAAGTTGAGTAGGTATAGGACAGAAAGAACCATTGAAAAGAACAGAAGTGATGGGAAGTGGAGTAGCGAAAGAGAAGAGCAGAAATGTGAGAGGGAGCTGAAGAAGAAAGAGACTTAGTGTCAGTAATGTCCAAAAAAAAGTTTTTTGCATTTAGAAGAGCTTAAAAGGCTGAGCTAAATGCAAAAACCGTACACGTTTTAGACCATTCCAATGAAGAGATTCCTTGTAAGTAACGAGATCTCGGCACTTCTCAAGCGCCTCCGTGTCAACCGACACGAATCTCCTGCTGACAGCTTTACAGCTGTTAGTAGGAAACTGCAAACGCCTGTATCTATTAAACCATAGCGGTTTGAGAGAAGTTTTTTTGCATTTAGCGCTACTTTTTAAGCTCTTCTAAATGCAAAAAACATTTTTTTGGATATTACTAACACTTTAAAGGAAAATATGATAGTTGTTAGGTAGCCAATAGAGGGATTTCATGAGCAGACGAGAGGGAAGGTATCTGGGAGCAACGATAGTTATTCTTCAAATTTAATTGAGTACAGACTGAAAAGGAGAAAGATGAGGCAGGAAGACCAGAGAGTAGAATGTTGCAATAGTCTAGAGAGAATGAGGACCTGAGTGAGAGTTTTTGCGGTTGACATAGAGAGGAAGGAATGTATGTTGGCAATATTTTTCAGGAAAAAGCGACATTTCATGTTCTGGTGACAACTTGGATATGCAGGAGGGTATTGAGTATGACCCCAAGACAGCATGCTTTGGTTACTGAGTGGATGGCAGAATTGTCAACTGTGATGGTGGGAATACAACCAGTTTAGTCTTAGCCATATTAAGTTTAAGATGACTGGGGGCCATACATGATGAAATTGCTATGAGATACTGAGTGACTGGAGACTGCACAGCCGGAGTGAGGTCAGGGAAGGAGAGGTAGATTAGTGTGTCATCTGCATACAGATGGTAATTAAAGCCAAGAGCTGAGATGAGGTCACCAAGTGAGAAGGTGTAGTGGGAAAAGAGAAGTGGTCCCATCACTGATCCCTGAGGTACACCAACTGAGAGGTCAATGAGAGACAAGGAAGTGTTACCAAAAGAAACCCTGAAAGTACGGTCAGAAAGATAAGAGGAAATCCATTCTAGAGGTGTGTCATGGATGCCAATGGTGTGCTGTGTGCCCAGTAGGAATGCATAATAGTGTCGAAGGCAGCCAGTAGACCTAGTAGGATTAGTATACTGTACTGTACCTTGTCATTTGCTGTGTGTAGGCTATTTGGCATTTCTGTTAGGAATGTCTCTGTGGAGTAGTTGGAACCTTCACTGTAATGGGTCAAGAAGGGAGTTGAAATTGAGAAAAGAGCTTAAGGGTGAGAGTACAAGGAGTTACAAGATTTTGGATGCAAAGGGGAGTAGTGAAACTGGACTGTAATTTGAAAGACAGGTGGGGTCGAGGGAGGTTTTTTTTTAGTAGTTTGACTATTGCATGTTTGAATGAGGCGAGAGGTTCCCGTAGAAAGAGAGGATTTAAAGATCTTATTAACACTTTGAACATATCTATCTATCTATCTATCTATCTATCTATCTATCTATCTATCTATCTATATCATGGATAAAATATTGCATTTAAACATATTTGATTATTTAATAGTGCTGGTGACACACTATTGGATTACAAATACTTTCACAGCGCTTGTGATGCACAATATTGGATTACGAGACTACTTTATATAGATTCAACATTTGTGGATCATCTCATGGGAGACCTATATTTCTCTGTCGTCCAATACAGGTTACTGGTAACTCTGGGAGGTGATCCGCCCCTTTAAGTAGGCAGGAACATTTCCCTAAATGTATGCAGGGGGTGGAGCCTATCTTCCCTCCTATTCTGCAGCTTAGCCAACCAGCTCCAGAATGATTTGTTCCTTGGTGAAGACAACACCAGGTGGAGAACATTCTTCTATAGTTTTAGTTTCTTTTCTATTTTCTGTCAGATATGGAATACCACCATTAGGCGGATTACCATGACTGACAAATGCCCTTAGATGTGGCTAGCTCAGTATCCAGGTGCTTTTTGGTGGACCTTAAGCCCTGGGGGCGAAAATCTTGGGTACAAGTGCTTCCCCAGGAATTACCCTCTGAGGTAATTCTTGCTGCATGATAATCTGAAGACAGAAGATCTGCAGGAAAGGTGGGCTACCCTTTGAGTGCTGCAGGTCCACTTGTCCCACAGTGCTCCTTTGCTTGGCTTGTGTTTGGGAGTTCTCATTGTGCACTCCTGCACTCATTGGGTATATTTGTATGTCTGTTGGGTATTTGGAGAAGGTTTATTTGGTAACTTAACCCTTTGTCTGCTGGTTGGACATGTTTTTTGGGGGTTTTCTGGCACTTTCCCTACTGGGTTAGTGTTTTCTAAGTATGAACACATGTTTAATGTATGTTTTACATGTTTTTTTAACTTTTACTTTCACTTTTCTTAAAATTGAATTCTGCGCCTTTAACCCCTTAAGGACCCATGACGGTCCTGGACGGTCATGGCTTAAATCATAGCAGTGTGCCTCCATGCACGCTGCTATCATTAATTCCAGGCTGAGACTGAACGCTCAGAGACCGGGGCGTTCAGTCTCAGCCCTTCTTGCTTGTCCCGGTTCATGTGATCTCCGTAGCAGCGATCACATGTACCAGCATTCTGAGAAACAGAGGCAACACGCAAGGCATGCTGACTCTGAGTGTCTCCTCTACCTCTGTCTCCCTTGCTATCAAAGTAAGGGAGAGAGAAGTAGAGAGGAGACACCTAGTGGTAAAAGAAAATACAGCAGCTGGGGATATTAACCCCTTCACTGCTGGTGCAGGAGGCTGGCTAAATGCAGGTCAATTTTTGACCTGCAATGATATACTTTTAAACACAACACACTTTTTTTTAAATGTATTTAAAAAAAAAAAAAAATCTCATTAAACAATACTGGAAGTGTGTTTGTTGTGGAGCCATGTAATACACTTATACACACCGCCAAACGTCAGGGATAAAAAAAGTGACAAAATAGGGTGGGAAAAAGGGACATGGGGATTTTCATCCAGGGGGGACAGTGGCCACTTTAAACTGCGCATATTGTAGGTATGACTAACTGGTCATACTTTTTATGCAGTCTCCATAAAAATGTAACCCTTTGTGCCCAATTGATCCCAAGAGAAAAAACAAAAATGGTGTTTTTTTTTTTGTTTTTGTTTTTTTACTTTTTTTTTAATTTTCATAAAGTAAATGGTGGGTTAGCCATATAAGTGGGGTATCAAAAGAAAGCCCTATTTGTGCTTAAGAAAACCGTATATAATTTATGGGGGTGGAATAAAAGACTTGGAGGGAAAACACTTTTGAACAAAGACATAGTCAAAAAGGTCAGAATTGCTCCGGTCCTTAAGGGAAAACGACCTCAGATTTTCCCGGTCCTTAAAGGGTTAAGGCGTGCTTTACCGCCTAGATGCCATTGCTCCATTTACTTTCTATGGGACAACACTGTTTGGGATATATCTCTGCAACCGCTTCGCATAGCAACTTCAGAGTAGGCTCATTTTAATTGTCTACCCTTGCTCTATCATCCGGTTTATAGTTCAAGTGTGTTGGGGGACTTCGAGCACTGTTTTGGGGAATTTTGGGAAAAACTAAATTTCCCATGACAGCTTAGTTCGTGCCTATTTTCTGATTGGCTCCCATCGCGGCAGCCATTTTGTGAGCTTTTCTCAGTGAGTATCCTACGCAGGGCTTGGACGACTCTTCTCTCTTCTGCAGATTAACCCTTCGCCTGCCAGATAAGTCTATATTTAGCGTTTCTGGGGTGAAATATTAATCTTTCACACTGTAATTGGGTGATTTACTGTACAGTTGGGTATTTTGACACTGTGAGAATGTCTGTACCGCTGGAGCTTGGGGCTAGACCTAAGACTAAGGAGGCTGGGGTCTCAGTATCCCCCATTGCGCATTGCTCTTCCTGTCACGCAGGGCTACCTAGAGAGTTCTCTGGTCATTTATGCCCAGCTTGTTCTGAGGTTCCTGACAGCAACCCAGGGCCTTCCAGCCATACTATTGAGCCAGCTTGGGTGCAAGAGTTTAAGGCTGCGACTAGGGACCTTAGGTCCACATTACAACTCTTTCCATCCCAGATACAGGGGGCACTTCAAATGTGGCAGACCCCCTCTACTATCAGGTCTTCCCTGCCTAAACCACAAGGAGAACCTGATGTGTCAGCTTCTTCTGAAGGAGAATTGTTGCTAGATTCAGATGTTGAGGATGGTACTGATCAGGGCTGTGTAAACCACACTCAACATTCCTTTGGTCCAAGAGGTTCCTTCTGACCCTTCTGATGTTTTTCAGGAGTCCGCTAAGCCCCTGACTTGTTTTCCTCCTAACCCCACTCTTGACCGTTTGGTTTTTGAGGCGTGGAAATCTCCGGACAAGTCTGTTTCTGTGTCCAGGAAATTTGCTAAGCTTTTACCCCTTTGCTGAAGCTGAGCTGGCTAAATTGGTTCATCCCCCTAAAGTGGACGCTCCCAAATCTAGACTATGTAAATCTACTGCTTTACCTATCTCTGACGCTTCTGAGATGCATGACTGGACTGACAAGAAACTTGAGGTTTCCCTCAAGTCCATCTTTGCTTCTATTGGTACCGTATGCCTCTAGTGTTTGCTGTTGCATGGGTTAACTGGGCTATTGCAGTCTGGACTGAACAACTCACTATGGCTGTCCGTCAGGATGCGTCTGCTTTGGAGAAATTGCGTCTTCTCGCCAATATCTCTGAAGAGCAACACTACGTATCTGCTGCTGATTTTGATGCTGTCCACATGATGGCTTCTGTGGTAGCTAGGCGTGCTCTTTGGCTCAAGATCTGGTCTGCTGACACTGCTTCTAAGAGTCTTACTTTCTTTGCCTTTTCAGGGTACCTCCTTGTTTGGGCCTGATCTTAAGGAACTGATTAGCGAGGCCACGGGGGGTAAGAGTACTCTCTTGCTCTTGGTCTTTAAGAAGAGGTTGCCGTTTAAACGCAACCGGTCCTTTAGTTCCTTTCAAACTGAGACACGTTCCACGAACCAGGTGGTTCCATCAGCTCCTCGTTCCTCCTCCAAGCCCAAACAGCAATGGAAGCCCAAGGCTGCCTCAAAGCCCAAGGCTGCCAAGACTGCTTCGGCATGACTCACCGAACCCGGGTCCGCATACCGCTGTGGGTGGTCGTCTGCGACTTTTCCGCGGGATTTGGGAAGCTTCTGTGTCGGACCCATGGATTTTACAAGTGGTGACAGAGGAATACAAGATCCCTTTCTTTTCTCTTCCTCCTTTTCGCTTTCGTCTTTCTCGTACTTCGCAAGACGCCGAAAAACACCGTCTGTTTGGCGCTGTTCAGGCTCTTCTGGGCAAGGATGTCCTGGAGTCAGTGCCTCTTTCAGACAGGAGTTCAGGGTTTTACTTGAACCTCTTTGTGGTAGCCAAAAAGGAAGGCGGATGTCGCCCTATTTTGGATTTGAAAGATCTAAACTTCTTCGTGAAGAGGACTCACTATCGCCAGGAGTCTCTGCGCACAGTGATCACTGCCATGTCTCCGGGGGAGTTTCATGGTTCCCTGGACCTTCAGGATGCGTATTTACACATCCCAATCCATCAGGAGAGCAGGCAGTACTTGCGCTTTGCATGCGACAGAGGACATTTTCAGTTCTCAGCCCTTCCATTTGGTCTGACAACGGCTCCTCAGGTCTTCCAATGAGTTCTTGGGGCCTTGATATCTGTTCTCCATCGAGACGGCATCAGAGCAACTCCTTACATGGACGACTTGCTATTGAAGGCCACACCGGCGGATCTTCTTCATTAGCAAGTTCAGACCTGCATCCAAGTCCTCACCCATCACGGATGGATTTACAACCTGGACAAGTCGGATCTTGTCCCATCCCAGCAACTGATATTCCTGGGTCTTCTATTCGATACTCCGAGGAGTAGCCCATCAAATTGCCCACAGGGTATCAGCAATTCTGTCTCAGGATCTGGTCCCAGTTCAGAAGTTGTCTTCTCTGGTGGGGAAGTTCATCTCCAGGATAGAGGGCGGTTCCATTCGCCATGGCTCACACCAGGGAACTTCAGAGGTTTGTGATACAGGTGTGAAGGGATCGACCAGATCATCAGAGGTTATCGGTGTCCATTCCCCCTCATGTAGAATTGAGCTTGGAGTGGTGGCTGGACCTTTCCAATCTACTGAAAGGGAGATCCTTTCTGATTCCCTACTGGACCACGGTCACAACGGATGCCAGCCTCTTGGGCTGGGGAGCTGTCCTGGTTCGCTTCAGCGCTCAGGGGAAGTGGTCCATGGAGGAGTCCCTTCTCCCAATCAACATCCTGGAACTTCGAGCGATATTTCATGCTCTCTGTCATTGGGTGTCTCAGTTGGAGGACTGTCCAGTCCAAGTGGAGTCCGACAAAGCCACAACAGTGGCCTACATCAAAAGACAAGGCGGAACAAGAAGTCTTGCCGCTTGGTTAGCGGTCAAGGCCATTCTGTCCTGGGCAGAGGTTCATGTTCCTGTCATTTCCGCAGTGCACATTCCAGGCATAGACAACATCATGGCAGACTTCCTCAGTCGTCACACAGTGGACAGCGGAGAGTGGGAGTTACACCCCGAGGTGTTTCAGCTCCTTGTTCAGAGATGGGGGATGCCCAGTGTAGATCTGATATGATGCGACACAACAGGAAGGTTCCAGTGTTCTGCTCTCGGTGGAGAGACTCTTTGGCTCTAACTGTCAATGCCATGTCCATTCCTTGGACATTCCCTCTGGCCTACATCTTTCCTACCCTTCCAATGTTGATAAGGGTGTTACGGAAACTAAAGATGGACCGTTACCCGGTCATACTAATTGCTCCAGATTGGCCTCGTCAGTCTTGGAATCCGGAGCTTCTGGCTCTATCTGTGGCGGAGCCCTTTCTGATCCCATCCCGTCCGGATCTTCTTCTGCAGGGTTACCTGTGGAAGGAAGATGTTCATCAGCTCAATTTGACGGCCTGGAGGTTGAATCCTCGATTTTAAGGAAGAAAGGTTTTTCTTCTGCTGTGGTGACTACTATGTTTAGTGCCCGTAAGCCTGTTTCTTCCAAGATCTTTCACCGTGTCTGGTCGACCTTTGTGTATTGGGGTGCTGGCAGGATTCTGTCCCTTGATTTTGATCTACCTACTGTCCTGGCTTTTCTGCAGGACGGTGTGGATAAGGGACTCAGTTTGAGTTCTATTAAGGTTCAGACTTCTGCGCTTTCTGTCTTCTTTCAAAAGCACATTGCTATCCTTCTTGATGTCAAGGTTTTCTTCCAGGGCGTTGCTCATGTTCGTCCTGCCTTCCGGAGTCCCGCTCCTCAGTGGGATCTTAATTTGGTTTTGGGCGTTCTTCAACGTCCCCCCTTTAAGTCTTTGGCTACTATTCCTCTACATCTCTTGATGTGGAAAATGGCATTTCTCCTGGCGATCGTGTCCAGCCGCCGGGTTGCAGAGTTGCAAGCTTTTTCCTGTAAACCACCATATCTGATGTTTCACAAGGATAAGGCGGTGCTTCGCACCTCCAAGGAGTTTTTAACTAAGGTGGTCTCTGAATTTCACATCAATCAGGAGATTGTGGTGCCCTCTTTCTGCCCTAACCCCTCTTCTGACAAGGAGAGAGATCTCCACTTGATGGATGTGGTATTTTGTCTCAAGTTTTATGTCCATCGCACTGAATCTGTGAGGAAATCAGATGCTCTGTTCGTCATTCCTGAGGGTCCTAGGGCAAGAAAAATGGCGTCCAAAGTGACTATTGCGTCCTGGATCAAGTCCACTATCCGTAGGGCCTATGAGTTAAGGAATAAGCATGTTCCCTTTTGGATCACGGCTCATTCCACCAGGTCTATTGGGGCCTCTTGGGCCTATAAAAATCAGGCTTCTGCTTATCAGCTGTGCAGGGAGGCCACTTGGTCCTCTGTGCACACCTTTTCGAAGCACTATCGTGTGGATGTGCTGGCTTCGGCTGATGCCAGCTTTGGAAGGAAGGTCCTGGAGGCAGTCTTGCCTGTCTAGGATCTTCTTCTCAGGTTATTAGTTTCCTTTGCTGTTGAGCCTTGTTGGCTCTAGTTCAATGTGCTGTGTAACAGTTCCTGGGGTATGTTTTTCCCTGTTCAGTGCCCGTTGACACTTTGGTTTTGTTGGGCTTCTTTGACCAGTTGGTTCATAGAGGTTCTGGTGACTTTGGTGGCCTTGCGCCTGGTCCTTGCCTTCTTCCCGCCTCTGGGGAACTCAATGGTTGGACATTCCAGAGTTACCAGTAACCTGTATTGGACGACAGAGAAAAGAGGATTTTAGTTTTACCTGTTAAATCCTTTTCTCTTAGTCCATACAGGTTACTGGTTTCCCACCCTGTCAAGGGACCATGCTTGGCTCTCCTGTGGCAGTATGTGGGAGTCCTTCGGGGCATGCTCACAGGAATCTTCTTCTCTTCTACTATCTAGTCAACATTTAGTGTCTCAAATCATTCTGGAGCTGGTTGGCTAAGCTGCAGCCTAGGAGGGAATGGAGGCTCCACCCCCTGCATACATTTAGAGAAATGTTCCTGCCTACTTAATGAGGCGGATCGCCTCCCAGAGTTACCAGTAACCTGTATGGACTAAGAGAAAAGGATATAACAGGTAAGACTAAAATCCTCTTTTAAGGGATATTACTAGAGTATATGTGGTGCACCAGACTGGATTACATACAACTGCTCATGCAAATCGCGTGTCAACATCTGTGGCATTCCTGAGTGGAATACAAGTGAAAATGGTCATGGTATGAACAGCTGTATACTAAGGACAATATAAATTGATATATGCCTATTAGAACCTTATTCCTACATCTATACACTTAGGAGACCGTAAGTAAGAACTCATTAATTTACACTATATGTGAACATTGTGTGTAACCAAGATCATCCAATTTTGGAACCGTGCAATATATTTATTGTTTATATTTCACTATAAATCTGTATAGTCTCAAGTTTGAGAAGGGACTAACTATGAAAGGATTCATTTTTTCACGTGTCTATGTCCACTGTTTTCCTATGTACTGCTGACTTTACTTTTGTAGTTTAATCAGCTAAGTATAACATCATATAATTTACATGATTATAGACCCTTGAGAATTATTTACTTGTTGTTCTACCAGCCATTTATTTCCACAGAATTATTTGACTTGTATAACAGAGACTCGGGGTATACATTACATAGATATGTTTATTTGTTATACCCACTGTTGGCCACTGCTACAGATACGTTGCATTTCTTGGCTGTTATATATACATTATCCTGGATTACCGGCACTCTTTATGTTTTGTATAGCTGGCCATGTACTATCTTATTCCTCATGATATTTAATCATATGTATGCTTTAATATTTATACTCACTACTGTATGGCCAAGAATTATTATGGAGATTTTTGCCTCTTCTCACTTATGTATGTGTTAGGCTCTTCAATGCATTGGAGATTATGTGCCTGTGTATCATTAGCGATCTATCATCATATCACTGTTTGCTCAACATGTTATGGATCTAATATGTTTGCTTTATGGAACCATACAAATGTATATGGTCATTTAATGTGTCTGTTTTATGGTTCCATACAATGTATATGCTCATCGCATTTACTCGTTGACCCGTGATGGTCCAGTCTCATAGTGTTATAACATTACACGGGACAACTAGTGGTGAGCAGACAAATTTTGACAATTGGTTTGCAATGCATTGCTTACCCATCTGGCACTCAAAGGGTTAAACGGCCACTACCTCACTGCTACACGAGATGCAGTCTTGTGCAGTAGAGCGTGCCTGAACGCGCGCAGTCTCTGCTGCGCATGATGGCTTCTGATAAATATCCTAGCAAATTATTATATACAGTGGGGCAAAAAAGTATTTAGTCAGCCACCAATTGTGCAAGTTCTCCCACTTAAAAAGATGAGAGAGGCCTGTAATTTTCATCATAGGTATACTTCAACTATGAGAGACAGAATGGGGGGAAAGAATACAGGAAATCACATTGTAGGATTTCTAATGAATTAATTGGTAAATTCCTCGGTAAAATAAGTATTTGGTCACCTACAAACATGAAAGATTTCTGGCCCTCACAGACCTGTAACTTATTCTTTAAGAGTCTCCTCTGTCCTCCACTCTTTACCTGTAGTAATGGCACCTGTTTGAACTTGTTATCAGTATAAAAGACACCTGTCCATAACCTCAAACAGTCACACTCCAAACTCCACTATGGCCAAGACCAAAGAGCTGTCGAAGGACACCAGAAACAAAATTGTAGACCTGCACCAGGCTGGGAAGACTGAATCTGCAATAGGCAAGCAGCTTGGTGTGAAGAAATCAACTGTGGGAGCAATTATTCGTAAACGGAAGACATACGAGACCACTAATAATCTCCCTCGATCTGGGGCTCCACGCAAGATCTCACCCCATGGTGTCAAAATGATCACAAGAACGGTGAGCAAAAATCCCAGAACCACACTGGGGGACCTAGTGAATGACCTGCAGAGAGCTGGGACCAAAGTAACAAAGGCTACCATCAGTAACACACTACGCCGCCAGGGACTCAGATCATGCAGTGCCAGACGTGTCCCCCTGCTTAAGCCAGTACATGTCCGGGCCCGTCTGAAGTTTGCTAGAGAGCATTTGGATGATCCAGAAGAGGATTGGGCGAATGTCATATGGTCAGATGAAACCAAATTAGAACTTTTTGGTAAAAACTCAACTCGTCGTGTTTGGAGGAGAAAGAATGCTGAAGAACACCATACCTAAGGTGAAGCATGGGGGTGGAAACATCATGCTTTGGGGCTGTTTTTTTCAAAGGGACCAGGATGACTGATCCATGTAAAGGAAAGAATGAATGGGGCCATGTATCGTGAGATTTTTAGTGAAAACCTCCTTCCATCAGCAAGGACATTGAAGATGAAACGTGGCTGGGTCTTTCAGCATGACAATGAACCCAAACACACCGCCCGGGCAATGAAGGAGTGGCTTCGTAAGAAACATTTCAAGGTCCTGGAGTGGCCTAGCCAGTCTCCAGATCTCAACCCCATAGAAAACCTTTGGAGGGAGTTGAAAGTCCATGTTGCCCAGCGACAGCCCCAAAACATCACTGTTCTAGAGGAGATCTGCATGGAGGAATGGTCCAAAATACCAGCAACAGTGTGTGAAAACCTTGTGAAGACTTACAGAAAACGTTTGACCTCTGTCATTGCCAACAAAGGGTATATAACAAAGTATTGATATGAACTTTTGTTATTGACCAAATACTTATTTTCCACCATAATTTGCAAATAAATTCTTTAAAAATCAGACAATGTGATTTTATGGATGTTTTTGTCTCATTCTGTCTCTCATAGTTGAAGTGTACCTATGATGAAAATTACAGGCCTCTCTCATCTTTTTAAGTGGGAGAACTTGCACAATTGGTGGCTGACTAAATACTTTTTTGCCCCACTGTAGGATATATATATATATATATATATATAATATATATATATATAATGTATATGTATGTTTATATGTATGTATATATAATCTATTTTCTTATAACCCTATGCTTTGTTTCAGATTAGTTTATATTATGACCTCAGCACAGTACACAGTATTTGTATTGTCAACAGACGGCCTCAAGGAAAATCAGCAACAGCATATTTACAGTAAACACATGATGATTTTCCTGCCCTGCCACAAGCCTCATAAACTAAATATACTGCATTTATCTCTGTCATGACTATATAGTTCCTTAACCCTTTAAGAAATGCCCCCTCTGATCCTTAAAGTGTTAACATAAATGTCTAATCTAGATCTATATCTGTATGTTGGGAAAGAATGGACTTTAGTCATTAGTACTGTGAGTTTGTATTCAAGCTCATAAACTATTGTTACTTCAACTCACTGGATGCTATATAAGCATCATACACACTGCTTTGCAATGAGTTGGAAACCTCTCTAGCAGTCAAAGGTTTAATACAGAGAGAGAAATGCAGAAATATAGGATAGTTGGGAAAGGGATTGTTCCAAGGGATTGATCCAAAAAAAAGCAACACTATAAACCATAGTTAGAGATCCACTATGTCATCATTCCAAAGCCTCTCCTTAATGGGAGCATCCTTCTTGACAGGAATTGAAGTATTACTCATCCCCATTAATTTGATCCACCCCTTTGGTGAAAGCTGACAGCCCCAGAAGAAAGCGTTAAGAAGAAAGAGGTGATTTCAGGACAGGTAAATAAAGTATGCAGACTGTGCCACACAGGTCAGAGAGCCCACTCTATTGAGGCTAATGAGGCCCTAACTACTAAATCAATAAGGTCCATATGTGCCATTTTCCTCTTCCTCCAGCCACCATCATTTCACAAAAATAAACCACATGCACAATTACTCTATGGGACTTCCCACCTCTGACAACAATCCAAAAACAAATCATCCATCTACCCCCAAAAAAGGCCCCTTATACCATGCCAGAAGATCTTCATATGCTCCAGCGGTATTCATAAGATCTCCCCAAATGACCCAGAATGAAGACCTTCCAGGGATGTGACTTGCCTGCTTTTGTAAAAGAGAAAAACATTTTAGTTACGCCCAGTCAAATGTATATTTTATACACACTTGAGCACAAGTGCCCCATCCTCTTAATTTCTCCTTTGTTCACTCCCTCTCGCTGCCTTTGTGGTGGCTGCCCCTATCCTAAATGAATGTGTTCCGTATAATGTCTGCTTCAGATACATTGCCTGCAATACCCTGCATATTACTGTTCTGAATTGGTACTTGGAAAGTGCACTGCCATCCTCATGCTTCCAAAAAATGTTTACTGCCTTTACTGGGCACACCTTGTCCACCCTGGAGTTAGCAGCACAGCCCACTGGCCCTTGCTGTTCAGGTTGTATCTTAACCCCTGATACAAATGTTGCCCACCTTTGCACACATCTGATGCAAATACCCAATGTCAATTGGTGAAGTTTTATTCTACACAATGCCTTGCCTTCTCCTCCACCATTTCATGACTTTTGTTACTGTACAGCTATCTACCAATGCAAATTCCCCTTTTTCCTTGGCCAAGAAGGATTTTGCTGCCAACATTGTCACTGCTCCGTGTGCACCGTTACAAGCTCACCCAAGTCATGGTATGTCTACCTGTAGGCCTTCAATGTGCTTAGTGCTAAATCTGTCCTAATAAGTTCATCTAAGTGTTTGGCCTTATAGGAAGAACAAACACAACTGATTCTGTTAGTATATGAAACCAGAGCAATAAATAACTCCCACCCTCTACTGCCAGCGTATTATTAACAACTGCTACATTCCTCGCTGTAAAACTGATATTCCTAGCCATGCACAGTAACACCAGTCTCCTTAGCAGCCTCAACACTGGTAGGCACCCGGAAGACAGTTGATTGATAGCATATTGGATACTCAAGTTATCCATCCAAAATGTAACCTCCTTATCAGCCAATTCTACTACTACTATGGGAAATAGTTCTAGATTCCTTATGAGCCTTGTCTGATGCCACTCCATTGACCATCTCCCTGTGCACTACTCCCCATTGAAAACTGCTCCAAAACTTACTACCCCTGCTGTATTCGTATACAAATTCAGTTGCTGGTTGGACAAGGGGAGCTCCCTCCACAACCTGATACCATTAAACCCCTGAGGAAAGCATCCCAACCTTGAGATCATTGCAGAGCTGAGTTGTAATGTGTATTTTATGAAAAGGCAGCTTAACTCCAACCGTCTGCTGAATACCCCAGCCAATGGGAATAGCCCTCGCTGCAACATTCAGCAAACCTACCAATGCTTGCATATCTTCGCCACCAACCTCACTATTCTTGCCACCACTCCTCTTGATTTACTGACTTTATCTGCTGGAAATGTGACCATCTTCTTTTCTGAGTTTATATCTGTACCCAGAAAAGTTTCCCTTTTGTTCAATGTGAAACATGGGAACCATGGGGTAAAGCTCCCCAGGAGTCAAGAAAACTTAAAGAAATGGAAAGTCTTCTGTGAGGTAGAGGCTTCCGTCTATCATCCACTTTACCCCCTCTTTCTACCAGTTTCAAGTGATCTACCTTGAGAAAGGGTGTTCAGGTACTGCGTTCTTAGACTTCTTTTTTTATTTTTCTTTCACTGTCGTCCAATACAGGTTACTGGTAACTCTGGGAGGCGATCTGCCCCTTTACGTAGGCAGGAACATTTCTTCAAATGTATGCAGGGGGCGGAGCCTCCCCTCCCTCCTCAGCTGCTTCCCAGTCAGCTAACACCAGAATGATTTGTTCCTGGGTGTGTACACACCAGGTGGAGAACATCTCTCTTCAGTTTAGTCTTTTTATTGTTTTCTGTCAAATATGGAATACCACCATTAGGCGGGTTACCATGACTGACAAATGCCCTCTCCACAAAGTGGCTAGCTCAGTGTCCAGGGATTTTTGGTGGACCTTATGCCCTGATGAGGGAACAACTTGGTTTCAAGTACTTCCCTGAGGGATTATCCTCTGTGGTAATCCTGTCTTTGCATGGTGACCTGAAGGCAGAAGACCTGCAGAAAGGTGAGCCACCCTTTGAGTGCTGAAGGTCCACTTGTCCCACAGTGTCCCTTCCATAAAATTGGGCTTGTATTTGGGAGTTCTCATTGCGCACTCCAGCACTCATTGGGTGTTTTTATATATATATCTATAATGTATATATGTATATCTGTGAGTTTTGGAGCAATCTATGTGGCATTTTAACCCTTTGTCTGCTGGTTTGACTTATTTATTACGGGTTCTGTTACACTTTCTTTATGGGATAATGTTTTCTCATCATGTACATGTGTGCAATATGTGTTTTTAACCTTTTTATTATTGGGGTTTATTTTCTTAAATTTTATGTTCCGCGCCTTTAAGGCGTGCTTTTACCGCATAGCCGCCATTGCTCCTTTACGCTCTATGGGCTTACACTGTGTGGGATGTATCTCTGGAACCGCTTCACATAGCGACTTCAGAGTAGGCTGTTTTTGTTTGTCTTCCCTTGCTCTCTCATCCGGTTTTCATGTTCAAGTGTGTTGGGGGACTTGGGGGGCTTCGGGCACTGCTATGGGGTACTTTTTGAGAAAAACTACTTTTCCCATGAGTGCTCGTTTCGTGCCTTTTTTCTGATTGGCTCCCGTCGCGGCAGCCATTTTGTGAGTTCTTCTCATCGAGTATACTACGCAGGGACCGGACCTTCTCCCTCTCCTCCGTTGATTAACCCTTCGCTTGCCAGATAAGTTTAGTTATAACATTTCTGGAGTGAATATTTAATCTTTCACACTTAAATTGGGTGATTTCTGTCTGTGGGGTATTTGACACTGTGAGTATGTCTACACCGTTGGAGCTTGGGACTAGACCTAAGACTAAGGAGGCTGGGGTATCAGTATCCCCCATTGCGTTTTGCTCCTCCTGTCATTCAGGGCTGCCTAGGGAATTCTCTGGTCATTTATGCCCAGCATGCTCAGAAGGTCCTGACAGCAACCCAGGGCCTTCCAGCCATGCTATAGAGTCAGCTTGGGTTAAAGAGTTTAAGGCTGCAACTAGGGACCTCAGGTCCACTCTTCAGCTCTTTCACTCTAAGGTACAGGGTGCACTGCAGTTATGGCAGGCTCCCTCTACTATCAGGACCTCCCTTCCTAAACCACAGGGGGCACCTGATGTGTCTGATTCTTCTGAGGAAGAATTGTTGCAAGATTCTGATGTTGAGGATGGTACAGTTATTAAGTCTTCCAGATCTGTTGGAGACCCCTTTGAATGTGACCCTGAACTCTCTGCTGAGGGCTTAATTAGAGCCGTTCTGACCACCCTCAACCTTCCCTTGAGTCAAGAGGTTCCCTCTGACCCAACTTATGTATTTCAGAAACTGGCTAAAGCCGTTACTTGTTTTCCTCCTAACACTACTCTTGAACGTTTGGTTTCTGATGCTTGGAAAAATCCTGACAAGTCCTCTTCAGTCTCAAAAAAGTTTGCAAAACTTTATCCCTTTTCTGAGGCTGAACTGAATAAATGTGTTCATCCTCCCAAGGTGGATGCCCCCGTTTCTAGACTGTCTAAATCGACTGCTTTACCTGTATCTGATGCTTCTGCTTTACAGGATTGGACGGACAAAAAGTTGGAAGTTTGGCTCAAGTCTATTTTTGCCTCTATTGGCACTGCTATGCGTCCAGCATTTGCTGTGGCGTGGGTTAACCGGGCCATTGCGGTCTGGACTGAGCAACTCACCACGGTGGTCCGTCAGGACGCGCCTGTTTCAGAACAATTGCGCTTGCTTGCTAATATTTCTGAGGCCCAGAATTATGTTTCTGATGCTGCTTTTGACGCTGTCCGCATGATGGCTAGGGCTTCTACCTCTTCTGTGGTAGCTAGGCGTGCGCTTTGGCTTAAGATTTGGTCTGCTGACACTGCATCTAAGAAGGTTTTGCTTTCTTTGCCTTTCCAAGGTACTTCCTTGTTTGGGTCTGAGCTCAAGGAACTCATTAGCGAGGCTACTGGGGGTAAGAGTACCCTTTGGCCTTTGGTCTTCAAGAAAAAGTTGCCGGCTAAGCGTTACCAGTCCTTTTGTTCCTTTCAGACAGAGAAGCGTCCGTCGACTAAGTCAGTCCCGTCCAATCCGCGTCCCTCCTCCAAGCCCAAGCAGTCCTGGAAGCCCAAGGTTGCTTCCAAGCCCAAGTCTGTCAAGGCTGCTTCGACATGACTCGCCGAACCCGGGTCCGCACCCTGCCGTGGGGGGTCGTCTCCACCTCTTTCGCAGGGTCTGGGAGGAATCTGTGACGGGCCCATGGGTTTTACAGGTGGTCTCAGAGGGATACAAGATCCCTTTCTTTTCCCTTCCTCCCTTTTGTTTTCATCTCACTCGTTCTCCGCAAGATGCAGAGAAACTTTGTCTGTTCGACGGAGCTATTCAGGATCTTGGACAAGGAGGTTCTGGAGCCAGTGCTTCCTGTGGACATGGGCTTGGGGTTCTACTCCAACCTTTTTGTGGTGACCAAGAAGGACGGCGGGGGTCGTCCTATTTTGGATCTCAAAGATCTCAATTCCTTTATGGTGAAGACCCACTATCGCCAGGAATCTCTGCGCACTGTGATTGCCGTCATGTCTTCAGGGGAGTTTCTCGCTTCTCTGGATCTTCAGGATGCATATTTGCACATCCCTATTCATCCAGCGAGCAGGCAGTATCTGAGGTTTGCCTGCGCCAGAGGTCATTTTCAGTTTTCAGCTCTTCTGTTTGGACTGACAACTGCTCCCCAGGTTTTTCAACGAGTTCTGGAAGCATTGATATCTGCCCTCCATCGGGATGGCATAAGAGTGACTCCGTACATGGACGACTTGCTATTGAAGGCGGAATCTGCGGAACTCCTTCATCAGCAGGTTCAGACCTGCATTCATGCCCTCACCTGTCACGGGTGGATAGTGAATTTGGATAAGTCGGACTTGTCTCCATCCCAGAGTCTCATATTCATGGGTCTGCTGTTCGACACTCAGAAGGGTATTGTGTTTCTGCCGGAGGAAGTGGCTCATCAAATTGCCCAATGAGTTGCGAGGATTCTGGTACTCGAGCGGATCCCAGTGCCGAAGTTGTCTTCACTGGTGGGGAAGTTCATCTCCACGATAGAGGCGGCGCCATTTGCGATGGCCCACACCAGGGAACTTCAGAGGTTTGTGATCCAGACGTGCAGGGATCTACCGGATCATCTGAAGCTGTCAGTGTCTTTGCCTCCTCACGTCGAGTTGAACTTGGAATGGTGGTTGGACCTTTCCCATCTCCTGAAGGGGAGACCCTTCCGGATCCCTTACTGGACCAAGATCACAACGGACGCCAGTCTCTCGGGTTGGGGTGCTGTACTGGGTCGCTTCAGCGCTCAGGGGAAGTGGTCCTTGGAGGAGTCTCTTCTCCCCATCAACATTCTGGAACTTCGGGCGATTTTCCATGCTCTACGCCATTGGGAATCTCAGCTGGAGGACTGTCCGTTCAAGGTAGAATCAGACAACGCCACCGCCGTGGCTTACATCAACAGGCAGGGCGGGACAAGAAGTCTCGCCGAGTGGCTAGAGGTCAAGGCCATTCTGTCCTGGGCAGAGGTTCACATTCCCACCATTTCGGCGGTGCACATTCCAGGCGTAGACAACGTCATGGCAGATTTTCTCAGTCTTCACACAGTCGACAGTGGAGAGTGGGAACTCCATCCGAAAGTGTTTCAGCTATTGACTCAGATGTGGGGCATGCCCCTGGTGGATCTGATGGCAACCAGGTACAACAGGAAGGTTCCAATGTTCTGATCCAGGTGGAGAGACTCGCTGGCTCTGGCGGTCGATGCCATGTCGATTCCTTGGGCGTTTTCCCTGGCCTACATCTCCCCCCCCCTTCCAATGCTGATCAGGGCGATCCAGAAGCTGAAGGTGGAGCATTGTCCGGTCATCCTCATTGCTCCAAATTGGCCTCGTCAGTCTTGGTATCCGGACTTTCTGGCTCTGTCGGTGGCAGAGCCCTTTCCGCTTCCCCCTCGTCCAGATCTTCTGATTCAAGGTTATCTGTGGAAGGAGGATGTGCATCATCTCCATATGACGGCCTGGAGGTTGAATCCTCAGTTTTGAAGAAGAAGGGGTTTTCTTCTGCTGTGGTGTCTACCATGCTTCAGGCTCATAAGCCTGTTTCGTCCAAGATCTATCACTGGGCCTGGTCAACCTTTCTGTCTTGGTGTGCTGACAAGGACCTGTCTTACGATTTTCATCTTCCTAATGTCCTGGCCTTTTTGCAGGACGGTGTGCATAAGGGACTCAGTTTGAGTTCTCTTAAGGTTCAGACTTCGGCGCTTTCTGTCTTTTTCCAGGAGCGCATTGCTGTCCTTCCTGATGTCAAGATCTTCTTCCAGGGTGTGGCTCATGTGCGTCCTGACTTTCGGAGTCCGGCTCCTCAGTGGGAGCTTAATCTGGTATTGGGAGTTCTCCAGCGTCCTCCCTTTGAGTCTTTGGCTACCATTCCTTTACATCTTTTGTCATGGAAGATAGCCTTCCTTCTGCCTATTGTGTCAGTCCGCTGGGTGGCGGAGTTACAAGCTCTCTCCTGTAAACCACCCTATTTGGTGTTTCACAAAGACAAGGCGGTTCTTCGTACTTCTAAGGAGTTCTTACCTAAAGTGGTTTCTGAGTTCCACATTAATCAGGAGATTGTGGTGCCCTCTTTCTGCCCTAACCCCTCTTCCGAGAAGGAGAGGGATCTCCATTTGTTGGATGTTGTGCATTGTCTCAAGTTCTATGTGCATCGCACGGAATCCATCAGGAAGTCTGACGCTTTGTTCGTCATTCCGGAGGGTCCTAGGGCTGGGAGACCGGCATCCAAAGTAACTACTGCTTCTTGGATTAAGTCTACCATTCTTAAGGCGTACGAATTGAGGAACAAACATGTTCCCTTTAGGGTTACGGCCCATTCTACCAGGTCCATTGGGGCCTCTTGGGCCTACAAAAATCAAGCGTCTGCTGATCAGCTGTGCCAGGCGACCACTTGGTCCTCTGTGCACACCTTTTCGAAGCACTACCATGTGGATGTGCTGGCTTCGGCTGATGCCAGCTTTGGAAGGAAGGTCCTGGAGGCAATTTTGCCTGTCTAGGATCTTCTTCTTTCATAGTTCTTAGTGCTTCCTTACTGTTGAGCCCTGTTGGCTCTAGTTTAGTGTGCTGTGTAACAGTTCCTGGGGTCTGTTTTTACCCCTAGTTGGTGTCTGTTGACACTTCTGTTTTGTTGGGATCTCTGTCCAGTAGGTCCATGGAGGGTCTCAAATCATTCTGGTGTTAGCTGACTGGGAAGCAGCTGAGGAGGGAGGGGAGGCTCCGCCCCATGCATACATTTGGAGAAATGTTCCTTCCTACTTCAAGGGGCGGATCGCCTCCCAGAGTTACCAGTAACCTGTATGGACTAAGTGAAAAGGATTTAACAGATAAGACTAAAATCCTATTTTCCTGTAGTATGGGGCTGTATACCTTGTTTGTGGATTACCCGGTTCACAGTCAAGTATGGCCAAAGGTCAAAACCGGTTGGGAAGCGAACTGGATACAGCGATGAGACAAAGAGACAAACAAGCCAAGGTTGGAAGCCAAAAGGATGAATCGCTGGACAGAATCAGAAAACAGGTAGCATAGGTAAGTCAAGCCAGATCAAACAAAAAACTGCACAACAAGCACGAAAGACGCTGAGGGAACTGGCACGAAGAACAGGCAGCTACCTGTCGGCAGATCAGGTATAAAAAGTGACAACAATCATTCAAAAAAGAAGGAAGGAATAGAGATTGCCCAGCACAGATGAGCTATCTTGACAGCCTTCAGTAAAGAACCCAATCTTTTATCGGCTTTATCCTTAAAGGGATAGTAATGTATCAAAATAAATGCAGCTCAAAATATTCTTTATAGTTTTTAGGCTATGTAGAGCATTATTATCATTCCCTACGATGTGTAGTTCCAGAGAAATTGAATCATAAAGTGTCCCTCTACCAATCATTTTACTTATGTAAAGCAGCACAGCAAGACCTTCCGGATGGATCACAGCAAGGGACAATCTTCTGTGAGTATAAGGAAAAACCTGCCTTCCTCCTTTAAGGGGGGAAGGGTTTTCTTTATGCTCACAGCCAGAGGATTGTCCCTCACTGTGAGCTGTCTGGTCAAGAGAGTGGATTCCATATCTGAGGGGAGCTGGCTTACAATAGATAAAAGGGGTGAGAGGGGGACACTTTATAATTCAATTACTCTGGAACTACACATAATATATAATGATAATACTGCTCTATGTGGCCCAAAAACTATAAAGAATAATTGGAGCTGCATTTATTTTGAAACATTACTATACCTATAAGAGCATCAGAATCTGCCAGATGCAAGGTGAGAGATTAGGGGATCAACTGCAGGTGGGGTAGCCCAGTGCATCAAAGCATCCACTGAAAAAGGCATATGAATTAGAAATTTGCGTGTTAAGAAATTCTATTCTAGTTTGAACAGTTGCCTAGAGGAAGGAACATTTCTAGTGTCACAGAAGCGGGAGACCGGGTGAGGCAGAGGACATCACAGGAAATTCAGAGGAGACCTGCGGGAGACACTATTGAGGGCTATATTGCACTGCAACAATGCTGGCTGGAAGTGGGGTGGAGTGTGGACCAGATGAGGAATGTGCATCTGATGAGACTGCAGACTTTATCTATTATTGGGACAAGATTTCTGGATGACCAGATGAAGAGTGTGCAGCAGACAAGACTGCAGACTTTATCTGTATTATTGGGACAAGAAGTCTGGAAGTAAGCAGACACCTATACCATTTGTGGATATGTGGTGTGCATGTTGGGTGCAGTGTATAGAATCCATCATATGGTACAAGAGGCCACTTTTACCATCACTCAGTTTCAGCTACCCTTATAGCCCAGTATGGTAGTTTCCACACCTCATAGCCCATTGTGGCACTCATAGCCCATTTCAACTTGGTCAGTCCAGGACCATAACAGGATCTTCTTATGATTCATGTGTTTTAGTTTTTCATTTTTGTTTTAAACTACCATTAGTTTCTTTTATATGTTTGTTTTTATTTTCATGTGGTGTACGTATATTTCATTTTACATTTTATACTCTAGACCTTTTTATTCCATCATCATTTTTGTTATTTATTAAATAAATGTATTTATTTACTATCCTTAGAGGAGATTATCTTTGCATTGTCTTCCCCTCCATTTGTTCGCCCCTGATGATGACAGCAGCAGCACAGAGTGAAGTTGGCTGCTCCTGCCAACAATGACCTCTGGCACTCAAAGGGTTAATATTTCAAAGATCTTGGGGCAGCTATTTTTGATCATCCTCAGGTATGCTCAGTTGTTGGTGTTTCTAGCATAATCCCACTGTTTCTGCACTAGAAATCCACAGCTGGTTTATTATATATTTATTTGCTAATTTATATTGTTGTAATGTCCAGTTCTTATACGAAGTTAGCTAGATTATATACCACTGCACTGGCCAGTTAATGTTAGAACTTCTGTTTGTTTGCTACAGTGAATTTATCTGGGCTAGGGTCATGAGATGCATGTGACCATGCCAGTGGATACTTGCACCAATGGTTTCTTGAATATGAGCATCTAAGATGTAAATCCAACCCTGAATGTGGCTAAGACTCCCAGTTTGTTAAATGCTGGTCAATTACAGTTAGTTAGTTGCCTGTTGAAAACTCTGTGACTGATCTTTTAATACAAATTTTCAGATAATAAATGGGCCCACAGAGATCTGGAGCTGCAAACACCATGTTAAACCTTGTGAAGGAAATAGATTAATAATTCCTACTGCATATCCCAGGTAGTTTAGTTCTTAGTGATGTCAGGTGTTTACCAGTTTGGGAGAGCTGACCCCCAGCTAAATGCATGCCACTGAGTATATTTCACAGCTTAGTGCATGCCAATGCATGTACCTATCCAGCTAGACCCATGTTCAGAAGCTGTGTTCATACTACTGTTTGTAGCTAACCTGCCAGTCCCAGGCTCACATTTCATGCTGCTGCACACACCTGACCCATAAGACTTAGATTCACAACTACTTAATGCCAGTGTGTGTGTATGTGACCTACAAAACCAGGCTCACATCTTTGTGCAAGTCGCTAATGTACCTGACTTGTCTACCTAAGCAGTGACCACATGCACAATATCTTCTGTCCCCTGCAACTAAGATAATTCAAAATAAAAAGTAGAATAAAGGGGTGGGCCACCATAGTAATAGTACCACCAGTTATATGACCCATTCCTAGCCAATGTTACCAGTGATCCAGTGGACAACCTGAAATCTCCAGATGTTGTTAGACAACAATCATCCTCAGACAGCCAATGACTGGGGATGAAAGGAGTTTTAGTCCAACAATACCTGTAGCCCTGCATGCATCATTTATTGTCTCAGTAGTCAAGGGACTATTCTCCCTCTCATGTTTAGAATTATTATAATCTGAAATAAGAACATTTTGCACACTAACATCCAGAGATGTCAGCGAGGGGAACAGGATCACATAATGCCAGAAGAACCTGCCCACTGAAAAAAATTCTGCAGTGTCCCTGAATGGCAGAAATGTGGTCACCCTAACGTATACACTAGACATAGTCAAAACAACTGAAACACTTCTGCTTTCCCATTAAGCAGGATAGGCAACCATCTAGTGGTCAAGATGTTAAGGGTCACCTCAACTGTGCTTACTTATGGGTGCGGTCATAATAATCCTAGTGCCACTGTGAAGTGAAGTGTTGGAGGCCTATTTGGAAACCAAGAGCATAAGCACTTTTTGTGCTTTTTATGTCATAGCCTATAGGTATTTTCTATACAAGGCAACAGTGAATGTGGCTGGGATTGTGGTCCAGAAAAGAAGAATAGGAGTGTGGCCATGTATAGGATTAAAGGCACATATAATTTGTTGTTTAAAGAAGCCATAGATGTAAAACCAGCCCTGAGTTTGAACATCCTGTCAGAAGCCAAGATCCTCAGGGTCATACCTAGATCCTCTCAGGGTTTGACCCTGAGGCTTGGGGGTTTTGACCTAAGTTTCAGTGTCAGCCCAGTTTGCAGGGTGAGGGTCCAGTGTTTCCGAATACATCACCTCCTCCAATTAACTACTTTTCTTGGTCCTTAATTTAGTGCAAATTCTACCACAGAGTTAAAAACATTCTACTTGTTTTTTTTATGTTTAACAAGTTATATGTTAGTGTCCTTGAGGACTGATTGGTCTGATTGACAAATTATCTGGAATCTGAATTCTGATGAACTGTAAGACGTAACCCTTTGAGTGCCAGAGGGGTACGGAATGCATCTCTTTGCAATGCATTCCGTACCTCTCTGGCACTCAAAGGGCACTCAAAGGGCAGCTATTTTTGATCATCCTCAGGTATTCTCATTGCCCTCATTTCCATGTAACATAGGCTGCCCTGCATTTCGAGGAACAAATACACTAACTCAGCAAAGCTAACCCTTGAGTGGCATAGGGGTATGCATCGCGTTGCTCTGCAATGCATTGCATACCCCTTTGGTACTCAAAAGGTTAATAAAAAAAACCTACCCCCCATTCATGTACCAGCATATCTTGATGTAGGCCATGCACATAGACAGCACAGTGAATGCAGCTTGAGGAGGGGGTAGCTAATCTGATAATATCACATTGTTCTCATGCACTGTTGTTATTACTCCAAACAAGAATAAATGGATCTTGCACTTTTTCCCCCTATGAAAATGTTGATGCAACAAGTTGCTATTTACAACAGAAAAATGAAGTGGACATTTTGCTTGTAATAGGTGATCTTACCTAGAAGCACAAGGAGTCAATTTGCTAGTGGGACTACTGCATAGAAAAAAACAGGACCTAAATTGCTGTATATTATGATTTCAGGTAAGCAAACCAAATATACCTATACTATGTGTTATTTGTATCATGCGTTGAGAGACATTGGGGCTGAGAGAGACATTCAAGGTGTTAATTGTTTAAAGAACCATAGTTGTGTACAACACATAGCACACACCTCTGGTCAAAAGAGAATTCTAGAAATTTCTATATGTCCCCTGTGATGCAGTTGCTTTGCTTCAGAATTCCTCCACTTTTTAATACACCAGCCTCAGTGCTTCACACAACACACTGATGTGTCGTGGCACCAAGCTTAGCATGTTACTACCCAAATACATTCAGCATGTTGCACTTGTTTTTCTGCACTCAGTTGTGACAAAAATTGTAATTTTCATGTTTTAGGAGATTTCTGGTTCTGTATTTTGTTTTGTTTTCTTACAAATCGCCTATGTTTTCATTGTGTCTCTTAATTGAACTGTTGCTGTATATTGATGAACCCTGTGGGTGCTGGAATATTTATTTTATCCGGTGGTTAAATCTTTCTTATTAAGACTACTTCATGGAGTTCTGAATGTTACAACTAATCTAGGATGTATACATTTGAGGTTGATCCACTAAGAAGAATTGGAGAAATTCTGTGGCAAAACAGTTGCAATATATGGGACAAATAATTTACCATTGAGTTAAATTGGACTTTTAACCCCTTGGATAATAGTGAAGTCTAATGCACTGGAGTCCTCTCCAGTATTCAAGGGGTTAGATACCACATTGAAATCAATACATACCTGTATTTATGCCCCTTGGAGCATCTGGTTTCCCTGAATTGTTCCAGTTCTTAGTGCATCAGCCTCATAATAGCGTTCTCTACACTGCATTGAATGTAACAAGATTCTAATCCTTCCTGTGTATTGGGCTATTCACAATTGTAATTTTGCCTTGTGTCACATAATATGGGTGCAGCTTGATAAACATTTCATGTGTTTAATGAAGGACACAGTAAAGTTTCAACACAGGTTTACCTATGAACTCAATGCAGCGTTCATACAGACCACCCATGGACTGGCAATTAGTTCCGCTATCTTAATGCCCCCCGCCTTGTGATGGCATCACCAGGGTGATGCATGAACTATGGTGAAAGTTTGACATGGATAACAGAATCATGCTGCAAAACAGCACAAATTAAAAAAAAGCCTGCGTGAACCTAGCATAACTCTTTGCTTATCAGAAAGCATATACAATAAAACACTGCCTGAAATATTAGTATATATAACGTAGAGGCTGGATCCCATTCTTGTAACCCAAACAATAATAATGCAAATCAAGTATGTCTCAGGTCATTAATTGATTGACTTTGAAGCCATGACAATAGCTGTATAGCAAGGAAAATCTGATTCAGCTTTTTTTGTGATGTTCTTGTGACATTAGGAAGGTCACAATCTCTATGTGCCTCAGATTGCAAGCTCTATGGGGCCTTATGCATGAAAAATTCCATGTATGGAGCTGTATACAAATTGGGAGTTCTGTATGAGCATGAACACTTTATTATAGTTAATAATTTCATAGTAATTTAATCTATATGTATTTCATTTGTTTGGTATGTTGAACACTACAGCCATCTGGTCCTTAAAGGGTTGAACAAGATCATATAAAGCTTCCAATTCTAAAACACAAAAACAAAAAACTGGCTGAATTAGGAATTTATTTGATGTTGAAGTCATCTTGAAGATTCTGGTAATATCAATGTTCAAAATAGCAAATATGTCATTAAAGTCCACCTTCCAAGTGCCTTCATACAAATTGTTAATATAATTGCTTTAGATAGCACCAACATATGTTGTACTGCTTTAGAAGAGAGTTACAAAATTAAATATAGGTGTAGACCTTACATACGCAGCTCCAAATTACTTTTGATGTCATTGGATCAAATTATTATTTTTTTATGGAGTATATAGGCATCTAGGAAACAAGCAACCATTTTAGAGAATTGTAATATGTTTGTAATACCAAGCATGTATGTAATACTTTCTAAATATTTATTCTTAATATTTCTGGATTTCTTAAAGCGGAACTACCACTCCCACTAAAGTCGCCCTGCAATACTTATGCAGGTGGTGACTAGCTTTGTAATAATTATTTTACCTGTCAAAAGTGCCCACAAATAAAGTTATCCTTAAGGTTCCAAGACTGACGGCCAGGTTACTGCAGCCTGTGCGCCTGCGCCATCAGTCTCTTCTGGAGCCGTCCGGGCCAGTGCAATGCCTGTGAAGGGTGAAGAGGACTGACAGGGCAGGTGCGCATTCAAGATGTCCGCAGTGCTGCCTGGCTTCTGGTCTCGGAAGCTTAAGGATAACTTTATTTGTGGGCACTTTTGAGAGGTAAAATTATGATTACAAAGGTAGTCGCCACCCGCATAAGTATTGCATGGTGGCTTTAGTGGAGGTGGTAGTTCCTCTTTAAATAGTACTTTGACATTTTTGAAAGAGGATAGTTTTATATCTTTCTTATGACTATGGTGACAGCAGCTAGTGCAAACTATTCCACTTTGCCAGATTCTGTGATTTACAATCTCTGTTGACCAGTTCCTTTGGGTTATGAGCTTTATGGGTCAGTTTTACTATTATTTTCATCCTTGTTGGTCAGTCATTATAAATGACAAACATTTGTACCAGTTATTTTATAGATTGCAGGTTATCTGGCTCAGTTTCCATATCATTTACAATCTCTGTAGTACTGTTGATTTGGATTACATACCCTGTGATTCAGTTTCCCCATAGATTGTAAATACTGTATTCCAGTTTTCCTGTTGGTTGCAAACACTGATGCTGGAGGACCAGCTCAGCTGTAAGCTCTTTGGGTGAAGAAGAACAGTTTCTAGGCATTATGGCTTTCAGACCTGTGCACACCAAAAAAAAATTAGTTTAGTCTGAATGTTTTGGTAGTTTTTTTTTAGATGGTTAGTCAGAATTTTTGGAAATGAACTAATTGAATTCACTGAAATTCAAACTAAGCCTCTACCAGTCGAAAAAAATGTATCTTGATGTTGGAAGTCCAGCGGTGTCCTCAATGCCCTGGTCCTCCAGCATCTTGCATGTAAAAACCATTAAAGAATGAAAATAAACAAAAAACAAACAAACAAACAAACAAACAAACAAACCTACTACCCACTCTGCCTCCTCCACCACATCTACAAAAAAACTACCCCACCCCCACCCCCATAATCCTGCTTTGGCCGTTGCCAGCACCAGAATGAGGAAAAAGTTAGCAGTGATTGGCTTTTAGATGGCCATCCCTGTTCAGCTTAGTTCCCACGCTCCCAATGGCTGGGATTGGGGTTAAGCAGGGCATGGAATATACCTGCAGTAACCTCACCTCCCAGCCAATCACCATCTAGCCAGAGGGTCACGAATACACATAATGTCACTCTTGCAGTTAATCAATGATTTGTTAGCTGCAGGGGTGATGTTAAGTGTATCCGAGACCTCTCCAGCTAGTTGTTGATTGGCTGGGAGCTGTGGTTACTGCAGGGCACATTCGATGCTCTTGTAAACCCATAGCCAAAGACAATGGTAGCATGGGAGCTAATGTGAACAGAGAAGGCCATATGAAAGCCAATCCCTGCCATGCCCTTCAGTAACCTCATTTTCCAGCCAATCAGCTTCTAGCTGAAGGGGTCACACATACGTGTAACATCACCTCTCCAACTAGCCAGTGATTGGCTAGCTGGAGAGATGACTTTACGTGTATCTGTGACCCTTTCAGCTAGATGCTAATTGGCTGGAACGTGATGTTACTGCAGGGCATGTTCCTTCCCCTGAGTAATTTGTTTGTAGAAGCTGCTGTACACGCTTCTCATACAATAAAGGGTGCTTCAGACTTTATTTGTCTAATTAAAAATATATGTACTGTTGGTTCTAGTCCGATGTTTCAGTCCCTCTTGGGACTTTCTTCAGGGACAACATTACAGATTACTGACTGTGTTACCTTTTTAAACCTTCCTCCCTACATTTGGCGAGGGTTCCGATCGTCCAGTTGTCATGCCAATCTCGAATCCCGGTCCGTAGTCAAATGGTTAAACTACTTAAAATATCTTTAAAAGAACAATGGCTGAATAATATACATAATGAACAACTCCAAAGTATACCAATGTCACGGAGTGACTAAGAAATAAAGACACTTCACGAATACTGATAAAATTAAATAAACTTTATTTAAACACAATAGTAGCAGCAATGATAATACACTTTCACGAGACCAGGGAAGAACAGTGCACACACTTTCTTCACCCTTCAGAACACAAGTGTGATATGACCCATGTCTGTACCCTAACGCTAGGGTAAACCCAGCCAATAGGAGCGAGGAACTCCAGAACACTGGAGGAACTCAGTATTGACTCTAACTCCACCACCTTCTCGAGGCCAGATGTGAGTACAGTGCAAGACACTTCCTCAACCATTCACTAGGCAGGTGTGGCTAGTATCCGTATGGCCCGTGGAACCTTCACAAGACTAGATAGGAGGACAGTGCACGGCACTTCCTCGGTCTTACACCAGGCAAGTTAAGAATAGCGCAACTATACCCTACCACTAGGGTATACCAGAGGCAAGGATAAATGGCACCTAGAATGCTAAGTGAGGCAAAACCAAACCGGACTTAGACCACAGGATGTCAGAGACACGGACTGACTGACAAATAGTGCTACAGGGGTAGCGAGCTCAGTGAAACAGTAGGCCCAGGCATCAAGGATCTCAATAGCCGGGGCTGGGTAGCTGAGGCTGGTAATAACAAACTGGAGAGCAACAGAGTAGTCATAGGAAGCCAGGAGTCAGAGCCAGATCGGGTACTCATACGAAGCCAAGAGTCAGAGCCGGATCAGGTAGTCAGACGAAGCCAGTAGTCAGAGCCAGATCGGTAGGCAGACGAAGCCAGGAGTCAGAGCCGGATCGGGTAGTCAGACGTAGCCAGGAGTCAGAGCCAAATCGGGTAGTCAGACAGAGCAGGAGTAATACACAGGAACAGCAATGGACCAACACAGCACTAGGCTCAGGTACACCATGAAAGGGCATTAGTAACTGGAAATGCTGAGGCCTTTAAGGGCTAGTATGTGGGCAGAGAGATGACATCACTAACCAGTGACCTATAAGAACAGCGACCTGCATAGAGCGACAGCCAGAAAGTAACAAGATCTCTGTAACAGCAACTAAACACTGGAGGCAATCACGGCCACTGTGATAACCAATCTCTGCAACTGAATTTTACATATAATGAATGAGACTGAATTGTTCATTGAGCTCATTCACTGCTAAAGTCTTAAGGGTGTAACTCCAATACATTTCACGTTTGGAGAGACGACGCTCTCTGTTTCCACCCCGTGGCGTCTGCTTCACCACCTCGAATGGTAGACATCTCAAGTCTTTTATGTTGTGCTTCACTGAAATAAAGTGTCTAGTGACTGGTGATCGCAGTATGATTAAGTCCTCTTGTGATCGAAGAACGATGTTCCCTTAGCCTCTCCTTGAACGGCCTGCTTGTCTTGCCCACATAACATATTTGACATGGGCAAATTAATAAATATATTACATATGATGTGGTACATGCAATGTGGTCTTTTATCAAAATTTCATAGTGTAACTTCGGTACCATGAAACTTGTTCCACTAATCATGTGCATGCATGTCACACACCCAATCCATTTAAATATTCCTATTCTCGATGTAATGTGATGTTCCCAATATTTGTCGATTGGATCAGAGTTTACTAAAACATCCCTGATGTTTTTCCCTCTTTTATAGCCAAACATGGGATTTTGCTTAAACATGTGGCCAGTCTCTGAATACTTCTCTAACAATTCCCAATAATTGAATACTGTTTTCTTAAATGTCTTGGTTACATCAGAAAATGTTGTGGTGATTACCATGCGATTATCCTTAGATAGTAATGGCCATTCTGTATTCATAAGGAGTTGATTCCTGTCTATCCCTGCCACATGATTTATACATTCAGGAATCTCATGTGCTTAATAACCATGTTCAATTAATTTTGACCCCATCATATCCATTTGAAGCATTAGTTCATCCTGCTCTGATACCTTCCCCTGAGTAACCTAACAATCTCAGACAATGGGATCATGGGAATTAGCATCTAGATGAAGTGGGAGGTTGGTAGGCCAGAGCATCTCAGATTTGTGGAAGTTAATTTTAAATCCCGCTAGGAGTTGGAACATTTGTAGTGTGTCTGTAATCGCTGACAGTGACAGTGTGGATTACTGACAGACAGCAGAAGATTACCTGAGAAAGCAGACAATTTGACCTACCCCTCCCAGGGAAATGCCTTTAAAAGAAGCCAACAAGTTTAGTTTCCAGAAAAGTGGTTCCAAGGCTAGGTTGAAAAATAGAGTGGAGGGCAGGCAGCCCTGCCGGGTACCTTTATAGAGGTGGAGTTTAAGTTATTCATGCTGATTATGGCTTTGGGGGAGGTGTAATGGAGCCTAATGACATTTGTGAAATGTGGGCCAAAACCCTGGACTGTTAATATTTGAATAAATGTGGCCATAAGATTTTATCAAAAGCTTTTGCAGTGTCTAAGTTTATGAGGAGATTAATGTCATGTGTGAAGTCATTGGATTTCATAATAACTGCCAGAGCTGTGAGAATGTTGATGATATAGTGCCTTTCTGAGATTAATCCTGTCTGCTCTGGTGAAATGAGATGAGATAAAATGCTGTTTAATCTGGTGGCCATGATCTTGCTTAAAATCTTGTAGTCTTTGTTTAATAATGAAAAAGGACAGTATGACTCAACTAGGGTTGAGCCCCTGCCTTGTTTGGAGAGAACAATGATTCTGGCAAATGTAAAGTCTAATGGCATTTGGTTCTCTTTAAGGATATGACTGTAGAGGGAGAGCAGAGAGGGTATTACATCTGGTTACAAAGTACCAGTGTTGCCTTGATGGTGGAGGGGGACACTGTGAACTTCACTATTCCACAATACCAACAACTTTTACAAACTAGTGTGAACATAGTAGTAGCAGCAGCAAACAAAAATAAGTAACCAAAAGTGGACGAACTAATTAGCTCTAAAGAGAGAAAAGGCATGGTTCTGCCATAGCCTGAGCAGTTAATGGGCATCAACTTTGATGCCATCCCCATGGATAAACCAGGGTAGAGAATCCTGGGGCTCAGCTACCCATGAGATGGAGAGGAAAAAAAAAAGGGTGGTGGAGGTAGGTAGCACAGAGGGTAGGGAAGAAGAAGGGGATTGGCCAGGAAAAACCTGGCACTCCCAATGAGATTATTCCCTTCAGTCTTAGAGAAAATATTGGGGATCGTATCCGACAGACCCCTTGTCCCTCCACTTTCCCCACCCCCAAGTTAGCATGTCTAGATATGCAGGACCCCAAACAATCCCAAGAACCTTGGTGAAAACAGGCCCCCTAATAGGTAACATAGTAGTTGGCTTCAGAAGTTCCAAATTAACACCCCCAGGGGTCTGCCTCACATCCCACCCGTGGATGTTGGTTGGAGGTGTGAAAGAGGGGGCATGCGTTCACTCATTCACAATGACTTTTAGAGCACAACTTTAGATGGGGAAGTTATATAACCAACCCACTACAATTAATCAAGTAAGAATCATCTAAAGGATATACATAATGCACTCTCATTGTGGCTCATTATGACACAACATCTCAACAATTATAGGCTGTTGTAGTAGTCCCATACTTCTGTAGAAGAGTTGAATCACAGCATCTTCTCTTCATCTATAACCCAAAAGCGGACCAGACAGATCACGGTGAACTTGCAATGGCCCATACAATAGTCAGACCAGGCCAAAATTTCACAAGAGCCCCAACTGATTCTAGGATTATGCGTTCGCAACCATGGGAACCCCAAAATAACCGCATAATGTGGTGACTGAATAATTTGAAACGACAGGGTCTCAAAATGTAGTACAATTTGCAGTGAGAGTGGGCAAGTCTCATGGGTGACCTGGGGAGGCACCAACGCTCGCCCATCAATAGCCTCTATATGCATAGGATTGACCAGCTCGACCAATGGAATGTTATGTGATGCAGCAAATTCTCTATCCATGAGATAACCAGCAGCTCCTGAATCAATCAGAGCAGAGACAGTAAAGGAGAGGCTGGCGCCGGAAATAATCACCTCAACCACAGGCTTGGAAGGCACGTCATCTGGGGACTGCTGAATGCCACCTAGGACCTGTCCCCTTAAGTAACCTAGGTGCGGGCGTTTTCCAGTCGTATGGGACAATTACGCAACAAGTGCCCACTTTTGCCACAGTAAAGGCACAGCCCATTCTTACGGTGGAAGGACCATTCCTCCCTAGTTAGTCTCGTGAGCCCAACCTGCATAGGTTCATTCAATTCGTCTTGCCCAGGAGGCACGGGAGGAGAGGGAGGCAAGGGTGGGAGTTAATTTTTGTTCCAATGCCCTGTGGAAGACCTTGGCTTACGGTCGCTTCCTGATGCGCGTATCAATCAGGTTTACGAATTCTTTAAATTTGTCCAACGTAACCGGCAACTCTCGAGCTACTATCTCATCCTTAATATGGTCATGGAGTCCCTGTGCAAATGCAGCTACGAGGGCCTCATTGTTCCATGCCACCTCAGCCACCAATGTGCGAAATTCAATTGAGTAATCAGCCGCTGAACGGTTGCCCAGCCGAGAAGTTGCTCCCAGGAAACTCAAACACACTACGAAAGGACCTCACAAACTCACTGAAACTGGCAGTAATCGGTTTCGCAGTCACCCATATAGGATTTGGCCAAGCTAAGGCTCTGCCAGTTAACAGTGAGATCACAAACCCAATCTTACTTCTTTCAGTAGGAAAGGCTTGAGGTGCTAGTTCCAAAAAAATTTCTAGCTGATTAAGAAAACCCCTGCATAGGGTTGGTTCTCCATCATATCTCAACTGTAAGGGTGCCATAGCACATAGCCCTTTAAATTGCTGGTTAGCATTCAGGATTTGAACTGTCGGTGCTGGAACTGGGGAGGCCACCGAGGATGGAGCAGGTTTGTCCAAGTGCGAGGTCCGCTCTAGAATGGTTTGCACCGCCACTGACAATTGATCTAAACGTTGTTCGTACATATCCATTCTCCAATGGATATTCACGGAGCTTCCTTCACCAGAACCGTCTGAGGTCATTGGTCCTTTCGTACTGTCACGGTTTTTGGATGAACACTCAGACAAGAACAGTAAGGTAAAAATGACTTTATTAGAATAAAGTGCATACACGAATATAGGCTCTTAGAGCCACAGTACAAACATACATATATATATATATATATATATATAATTGGGTACAACAATAGCAACCAGTATAGGTAATCTGGACGACCTGGAAACAGTCTCAGAGAGACTGAAGGCACACAGTCCAGGAGCTGACAGCAGGACTTCGGTGACAGGTACTCCAATTATGGAGGACTGGCACAACCCAGACACCTGGGCACAGAACCAACCAGAGAGAGGCAACACTGACCCTGGCCCTAGGCCACAGATAACGAGGCAACCACGTAGTGGGCAGCACTGACCCTAGGTAAAGGGTCACCAGGAGACCAAGGCAACTACTATGGAGGCAAAACCCTAGAACGCTAGGGGTGGATCAAGATAACGGTATATAGATGTAACACAACCAGTGTCCCCTCAACCTGAGGAATGGTAAAAATGCAACGCTGGCTCTTGAACCCAAGGATTTTGCAGAGAGGAACAGTAATCATCCTTACCTGGACAATCCAGGTACTCACAGGGTTAATAGGTAACGCCCAGAGAATAACTGCAACTCCCAAAGGGAGTGAGCCCAGCGCTGATAGGGAGGTGGACACACAGAGTGATCAGAGTAACACAGTCGGTGTTAGAACACTGTACCGGTACTTCGCTTGTGCACACCGCTGGAGGCGGTTCAGAGAGCAGCTTAAGCACAGATGCTCAGCCTTTGGTCGACAAAGTAATAGCGCCACGAGGTGCACACCGACAATAGTATTGCAACGGCCCAGCACTTATCCGTGACCTCATGGGGCAACCAAGCAGTACAACCAGACACGGTAAAATGAGGAGTAGATACTCGGCCGGTGCAGCTAGCCACGGAGCAGTATACAATCGAATACAGTCAGCTACAGAGCAGGTTCTCAGCCAGATATGGTCAGTAATGGAGCAGGTTCTCAGTCAGATACGGTGAGCAACGGAGTGGGTTCTCAGCCAGATACAGTCAGCAACGGAGCGGGTCCTCATCCAGATACGGTAAGCAACGGAGTGGGTTCTCAGCCAAATGCAGTCAACAATGGAACGGCAGCACACAGGAACTCAGGAACGTCGTCAGGCAGGCCAGGTCATACATGATAAGCGATAAGCACAAATACACGTCAGGAACTCGTACACCATGAAAGGGCACCATAGGTAGACATGACAGGGTATTTAAAGGCCATCACTGGGCGGTGACCAAGGTGCTAGCCAATCAGCATGCAGTAATGCAAAATAGAAGTCATAATGTCGCCGCCCGTAGCCCATAGCATGGGCACCGTGATAGAGAAGCTGTTGTTTATCCATGAAGTTGAGGAGTTTAAAAATTATGGGCCACAGCTGTTTGTTTCCATTTGCTATCGGTGGGCGCTCTCTATGGCTAGCTAATCTTGAAAGTCACTAAGTTGTATAAGCAAGAGAAGTTCTCAAGATAGGAACTCCCACATCTCTTTACCTTTTATTTTCTCTGGGAGGCCCACCAGTCTCAGGTTGTTCAGCAGCTCATTCATTAGGGAACCAGCTAGGGGGAGGCCGCACACCTCAATTGTTAGTGTGGAACAGGAGACTCAGATGAGAATAACACAGGCCATGTTTGTGCGTAGTATTCCGCATGGCGTGGACAGCTTCTCCAACCACAGCTGGCCCACTGTAAGTGTTGTGTATGAAGTCCGCCGATCTGTGGAGAAAGAAGGTGCGAATAGAATCACTATTGGAAATCTGTAACAAATTTGAAGGGCAACCTTCAATAAATGAAGAAAAAAGAAATGCCTGATTCCAAGGATCCATTGAGATAGAGTTGTCCCCGTGGGATCAAACCAAAAATGTTGTGATCAGATTACTAAAGTCAACATCTATCTATCTATCTATCTATCTATCTATCTATCTATCTATCTATCTATCTATCTATCTATCTATCTATCTATCTATCTGTCCCTATCTATCTGACCCTATTTATCTTACCCTACCTCTCTGTCCCTATCTATCTGACCCTGTCTATCTTTCCCTATCAAGTTGTCCTGATCTCTCTGACCATATCTATCTGACTCTATGTGTCCCTACCTATCTGAACCTATCTGTCCCTACATGTTTCTAACTATCACGGTGTCCGTGATTGCCTCCAGCGACTGTGAGTACAGGTGACATGGCATTACTTCTTGGTTGTCGTGCTGGGGCACACTCGTTATTCTTATAAGCCGCTTTTAATTGTCAGTGTGAGTCTCCGCCTACATGCTAGGCCTTAAAGGCCTCAGCCTGCCTTTACTCCATTGCCCTTTCGTGGTGTACCTGTGTGCTATAGCTCTTGTAATTCCGATGCTCGATTTCTGTGTATGACTCCTGGCTACGTTTTGACTTCGGCTTCGTTTGATCCCTGACTGTTTACAAGCTCCAGTGTGACTCCTGGCTCTGACTGACTACCTGCTCCAGTTTGACTCTCGGCTCTGGCTGACTACACGCTCCGGTTTGACTCCTGGCTCTAGCTGACTACCCGCTCCGGTTTGACTCCTGGCTTTGGCCAACTACCGCTCCGTACTGACCTGGCTCCGGCCGACTATCGTTCATCTACACCTGTGGCCTACTGTCTCCGCTTGCGCTCCTTCATTCGAACGGTGCTCAGTCTGCATCAGTCAGTGCCACTGGCATTCTTGCTATCTCCATTCTGTGCCATTGGATACCTTAGCGTACCAGGGCTTCTCAGTCACCACTGCCTGTTCGGCTATCCTAGCGTTCTAGGGAGTCTCAGTCAGCACTGCCTGTTCGGTTACCCTAATGTTCTAGGGAGTCTCAGTCGCCGCTGCCTGTTTGGTTACCCTAGCGTTCTAGGGAGTCTCAGTCACCACTGCCTGTTTGATTACCCTAGCATTCTAGGGAGTCTCAGTCACCACTGCCTGTTTGATTACACTAGCGTTCTAGGGAGTCTCAGTCACCACTGCCTGTTTGGTTACCCTAGCGTTCTAGGGATTCTTATTCACTGCTGCCTGCTGGTTTACCTTAGTGTTCTAAAGATTTCTGTCTCTGGGCTCAACCACCCTAACGTACTTGGGGAATTTCCCTCTGTTCCCAGAGGCTTTACAGCTGCTCATGTACTAGTAGCTACTACCATCTCTGCTACTAGTATATGTCTTCAGTCAGAGTGGTATTTGCCTCCTTTCAGTCAGGTGATCCTGTGCTTTATCCTTACCTGCCTAGTGAGGGTTGAGGAACTGCCCAGACATTGTCCTTATACCTGGTCCTGTGAGGGTTGGGAAAGTGATATCTATTTCATATTGTTCTGTTTCTCAGTAAAGAGATTCATTTTTTCCTGTATCTGTACTTGTCAGTGTTGTTATTCCAAAGTCACCCTGTGACACTATCTGTCCCATTCTATTGGTCCCTACCTGTCCCTATCTATCTCTCCCTCTCTGTCTATCCCTACCTGTCCCTAACTATCTGTCCCTACCTATCTGTCCCTATCTATCTGTCCCTATCTAACTGTCCCTATCTATCTGACCCTATCTATTTGTCCCTATCTATCTGTCCCTACCTGTCCTTTTCTATCTGTCCCTCTCTATCTGTCCCTACCTGTACCTCTCTATTTGTCAATATCTGTCCTATCTGTCCTCATCTATCTGCCCCTATCTATCTGTCCCTATGTGTCTGACCTTATCTATCTGTCCCTATCTATTTGTCCTTACCTGTCCCTATCTGTTTGTTGCTACCTGTCCCTCTCTATCTATCTCTTTATATCTGTTGCTATCTATCCCTATCTATTTGTCACTATCTATCTGTCCCTAGCTGTCTCTATCTATCTGTCCCTACCTATCTGTCGCTACCTTTCCGTATCTATCTGTCCCTACCTTTCTGTCCCTATCTGTCCCTATCTATCTGACCCTTCATGTCCTTTTCCATCTGTCCCTATCAATCTGTCCTTACCTGTCCTTCTCTATCTGTCTCTACCTGTCCCTCTCTATCTTTCAATATTTGTCATATCTGTCTATCCCTATATATATGAACCTATCTATTCCTATTTGTCCTTTTCTATCTGTCCCTTCCTGTCCCTATCTGTCCCTAACTTTCCGTATCTATCTGTCACTATCAATCTGTCTATATTTATGTGTCCCTACCTCTGTCCCTATCTACCTGTCCCTACCTATCTGTCCTTATCTACTGTTTCTACCTTCCATAATCTATATGTCCCTATCTGTTCCTACCTGTCTCTATCTCTCTGTCCCTACCTGTCCCTCTCTATCTGTCTCTAACACTCTATCTGTCCCTACCTTTCCCTATCTATCTGTCCGTATCTATCTCTACCTATCTATATGCCCCTATCTGTCTGTCCCTATCTATCTGACCCTATCTATTTGTCCCTATCTATCTGTCCCTACCTGTCCTTTTCTATCTGTCCCTCTCTATCTGTCCCTACCTGTACCTCTCTATTTGTCAATATCTGTCCTCATCTATCTGCCCCTATCTATCTGTCCCTATATATCTGACCTTATCTATCTGTCCCTATCTATTTGTCCTTACCTGTCCCTATCTGTTTGTTGCTACCTGTCCCTCTCTATCTGTCTCTTTATATCTGTTGCTATCTATCCCTATCTATTTGTCACTATCTATCTGTCCATAGCTGTCTCTATCTATCTGTCCCTACCTATCTGTCTCTACCTTTCTGTATCTATCTGTCCCTACCTATCTGTCCCTATCTATCTGACCCTTCATGTCCTTTTCCATCTGTCCCTATCAATCTGTCCCTACCTGTCCCTCTCTATCTGTCTCTATCTGTCCCTCTCTATCTTTCAATATTTGTCATATCTGTCTATCCCTATATATCTGAACCTATCTATTCCTATCTATTTGTCCTTTTCTATCTGTCCCTACCTGTCCCTATCTGTCCCTAACTTTCCGTATCTATCTGTCACTATCAATCTGTCTCTATTTATGTGTCCCTACCTCTGTCCTTATCTACTGTTTCTACCTTCCATAATCTATATGTCCCTATCTGTTCCTACCTGTCTCTATCTCTCTGACCCTACCTGTCCCTCTCTATCTGTCTCTACCACTCTATCTGTCCCTACCTTTCCCTATCTATCTGTCCCTATCTATATCTACCTATCTATAGATCCCTATCTATCTGACCCTATCTGTCCCTACCTATCTGACCCTATCTATATGCCCCTATCTGTCTGTCCCTACCTGTCCCTATCTATCTGACCCTATCTATCTTTCCCTATCCGTCTGTCCCTACCTGTCCCTATCTATCAGGCCATATCTATCTGTTCCTACATGTCCCTATCTATCTGTCCCTATCCGACCCAACCTGTCCCTCTCTATCTGTCCCTCCCTACCTGACCCTATCTACCTTTTCCTATCTATCTGTTCATCTCTATCTGTCTCTACCTGTCCGGTATCCTTTTGAAAAGTCGCATAAAAAATATTGAGTGGCCAGAACCATGTCACCGTGTTTAAAATGGCGACATGAGAACCTAGCGATGCCTAAAAGCGCTAGGTTCTCATGTCGCCACTTTAAACGTTGCTACCAGCAGAATGAGCAGAGACAGCCGAGTGTAGCTACCTTTATGCTAGCATTTCAATCAGTTCTTATTACAGGACTACTAAGTCTTTTTGGTAAGTGACCTCTTCTATTCAATACTGTGTGTCAGTTTAGGCTGTGTTGTATCTGTCCCTACCTGTCCCTATCTATCTATCCATCTATCTATCCATCTATTCCTATATATCTGTCCCTATCTATATGCCCCTATCTGTCTGTCCCTATCTATCTGACCCATTGTATCTGTCCCTACCTGTCCCTATCTATCTGTCCCTATCTTCCCCTATTTAACTGACCCTATCTGTCCCTACCTGTCCCTATCTAACTTACCCTATCTATCTGTCCTTACCTATCTTACCCTAGTTATCTATCCCTATCTATTTGTCCCTACATATTCCTATCTGTTCCTACCTGTCCCTATCTATCTGTCCCTACTTGTCCCTGTCTATCTGTCCCTACCTGTCCTTATCTATCTGTCCCTACCTGTCCCTCTCTATCTGACCCTATCTATTTGCCTCTATCTGTCTGTCCCTATCTATATGCCCCTATCTGTCTGTCCCTATCTGTCTCTATCTATCTGACACATTGTATCCATCCATCTATCTATCTATTTCTATATATCGGTTCCTATCTATCTTACCCTATCTATATGCCCCTATATGTCTGTCCCTATCTATCCCTGTCTATCTGGCCCTATCTATCTGGCCCTACCTGTCCCTATCTATCTGTTCCTATCTTTCCCTATCTATCTGACCCTATATGTCCCTACCTGTCCCTATCTATCTATCTATCTATCTATCTATCTATCTATCTATCTATCTATCTATCTATCCCTATCTATATTTTTCAAATTGGTCTAGGGTTATAAGTGGGGTGCCGCAGGGTTCAGTCCTGGGCCCAATGCTTTTTAATTTGTTTATTAATGATCTAGAAGTGGGAATTGAAAGTAGCATCTCAATCTTTGCTGATGACACTAAGTTATGTAAGGAAATAAATACAGAGCTGGATGTTTTCCCTACAGAAGGATTTAGATAAACTAAGCGAATGGGCAGAAAAGTGGCAGATGACATTTAATGTAGATAAATGTAAGGTTATGCATTTGGGTTGTAGAAACAAACTTGCTACATATACTCTAAATGGGAAACAACTTGGGAAATCCTCATTAGAGAAAGATTTAGGCGTACTGATAGACAATAGACTTCACAGCAGTGTGCAGAGTCACTCAGCTGCTGCAAGAGCAAACAGAGTATTACCCTGCATAAAAAGAGGTGTAGAAGCAAGGGATGCTAATATTATCCTACCTCTGTATAAATCCTTGGTTAGGCCTCATCTAGAATATGGAGAACAATTTTGGGTGCCTGTTCTAAAAAAGACATTACTGAACTGGAAAAGGTGCAGAGACGTGCAACAAAACTGATAAAGGGATTGGAGGATCTGAGTTACAAAGAGAGACTAGCCAAACTGGGTTTGTTTACATTAGAAAAGAGACGTCTAAGGGGTGATATGATTACCATTTACAAATACATTCAAGGTCAATACAAAGAACTATCCAATGAATTATTTATGCAAAGAGCTGATCTAAGAACAAGAGGTCATCCATTAAGACTTGAGGAAAGGCGCTTTCTACTAAAACACAGGCAGGGATTCTTTACAGTAAGGGCGATAAGTCTATGGAATTCTTTGCCTCGGGATGTTGTGCTTGCAGATAATGTAACTGCATTCAAAAAAGCAATGGATGCCTATCTAGCACAGAACTATATTGACAATTATGACAGATGGCTTCAAAGCAAATAGGATATTGATCCAGGGAACTATCTGACTACCAGTTGGAGTCAGGAAGGAATAGTTCCCCCACACACACACACACACACACACTTGGGACTACATTGGAAATTGCTCCAGAGGGTTTTTTTGTTGCCTTCCTCTGGATCAACAGGGGTGCTATTGGCATGGGCTGGACTTGATGGACGCATGTCTTTTTTCAGCCTTATCTACTATGTTACTATGTTATGTTACTATCCCTACCTTTCCCTATCTATCTGTCCCTACCTGTCCTTATCTATCTGTCCCTTTCTATCTGTCCTGTCTATCTGTCCCTACCTGTCCCTATCTATCTGTCCCTAGCTGTCCCTGTCTATCTGTCCCTATCTATCTGACCCTATCTGTCCCTACCTGTCCTTACATATCTGTCCCTTTCTATTTGTCCCTACCTGTCCCTATATTTCCGTATCTATAGGTCCTTATCTATCTGTCCCTACTTGTCCCTATCTATCTGTCCTTACCTATCTGTCCTACTGAAAAGGGTGCATCCCGGTCTTGCTGGCTGGTGCTATCTCCCCTATTGAAGTTATAAAAAAAAAAAAAAAAAGCTGGCTAGTTCTGTCTGTCATTGGTTCATCAATCCATTTCTCTTTTAGTGCAGTGACAGTGTCATATGTTAGTTGATGACCGATGTTGACAACGCTGTCACTGCACTAAAAGAGAAATGGACTGATGAACCAATGACAGACAGAACTGTCCAGCAAGACCAGGATGCACCCTTTCAGCCTTTCATGTACTGTAGAATGCCTTTAATCCGTGTGGAAAAAAAGCAGGAGATAGAGCCAAGACAGCGCACCGCCTCCAGGAACACGGGTGTTTTTTTTTTTTTTTTTTTTTTATAACTACAACAGGGGAGATAGCGCCAGCCAGCAAGACCGGGACGCTCCCTTTTCAGTAGGATACCTGAGAATCTCACGCTGTCATGCAGCGCGAGATTCTCATGTCGCCATTTTAATCCTGGCGGCATAGTTAAGGTGTTATGTGGTTGTACACTCTTTCGTGTGCGACCTTTTAAAAGTAAACCATCTATCTGTCCCTACCTATCTGTCCCTATCTATCTTACCCTATTTATCTATCCCTATCTATTTGTCCCTACATGTTCCTATCTATCTGTTCCTACCTGTCCCTATCTATCTGTCCCTACTTGTCCCTGTCTATCTGTCCCTATCTATCCCTACCTGTACCTATCTATCTGTCCCTATCTGGCCCTGCGTATCTGTCCCTACCTGTCCTTATCTATCCGTCCCTACCTATCCCTCTCTATCTGACCCTATCTATTTGTCCCTATCTGTCTGTCCCTATCTATATGCCCCTATATGTCTGTCCCTATCTATCCCTATCTATCTGGCCCTACCGGTCCCTATCTATCTGTTCCTATCTTTCCCTATCTATCTGACCCTATCTGTCCCTATCTATCTGTCCCTACATGTTCCTATCTATCTGTCCCTACATGTTCCTATGTATCTGTCCCTACTTGTCCCTATCTATCTGTCCATATCTATCCCTACCTTTCCCTATCTATCTGTCCCTACCTGTCCTTATCTATCTGTCCCTATCTATTTGTCCCTACATGTTCCTATCTATCTGTCCCTACTTGTCCCTATCTATCTGTCCCTATCTATCCCTACCTTTCCCTATCTATCTGTCCCTACCTGTCCTTATCTATCTGTCCCTCTCTATCTGTCCCTTTCTATCTGTCCTGTCTATCTGTCCCTACCTGTCCCTATCTGTCCCTATCTATCTGTCCCTAACTATCTGTCCCTAGCTGTCCCTATCTATCTGTCCCTATCTATCTGACCCTACCTGTCCTTACATATCTGTCCCTTTCTATTTGTCCCTACCTGTCCCTACACTTCCGTATCTATAGGTCCTTATCTATCTGTCCCTACCTGTCCCTATCTATCTGTCCCTACCTGTCCCTATCTACCTGTCCCTACATGTCTCTATCAATGTGTCCCTACCTGTGCCTATCTACCTTTCCCTACCGATCTGTTCCTATCTACCTGTCCCTACATGTCTCTATCAATGTGTCCCTACCTGTGCCTATCTATCTGTCCCTACCTGTCCCTATCTACCTGTCCCTACATGACTCTATCAATGTGTCCCTACCTGTGCCTATCTATCTGTCCCTATCTACCTGTCAATACCTGTCCCTATCTATCTGTCCTTCTCTATCTGTCCCTACCTGTCATTCTCTATTTGTCCCTATCTGTCCATCTCTATCTATCCCTATCTACCTGTCCCTATCTCTCTCTCTCTCTCTATCTGTCCCTACCTTTCCCTATCTATCTGTCCCTATCTAGCTGTCCCTACCTGTCCCTATCTATCTGTCACTCTCTGACCCTATCTATCTGTCCCTACCTGTCCCTATCTACCTGTCTGTATCTATCTGTCCCTACATGTCTCTATCAATGTGTCCCTACCTGTCCCTATCTACCTTTCCCTACCGATCTGTTCCTATCTACCTGTCAATACCTGTCCCAATCTATCTGTCATTCTCTATCTGTCTCTCTCTATCTGTCCCTACCTTCCTTATCTATCTGTCCCAACCTGTCCCTATCTATCAGTCCCTATCTAGCTGTCCCTATCTATCTGTCCCTATCTATCTTACCCTATCTATCTGTCCCTCCCTGTTCCTATCTATTTGTCCCTAACTGTCCCTAACTGTCCCTAACCACCTGTCCCTACCTTTCCCTACCTACCTATCTGTCCCTATCTTTCCCTACCTATTCCTATTTATCTGTCCCTACCTGTCCCTATTTATCTGTCAATATCTATTCTATCTTTCCCTATATGACCCTATCTATCTGTCTCTATCTATCTGTCCTTACCTGTCCCTATCTATCTGTCCTTACCTGTCCCTCTATATCTGTCACTTTCTATTTGTTCCTATCTGTCTGTCCCTACCTGTCCCTATCTATCTGTCCCTACCTTTCCTTATCCATCTGTCCTTACCTATCTGTCCCTATCTGACCCTACCTATCTGTCCCTACCTGACCCTATGTACCTGTCCCTCTCTATCTGTCCCTACCCCTATCTATCTGACCCTATATATCTGACCCTATCTATATGTCCCTACCTTTCAGTATCTATCTGTCCTTATCTATCTGTCCCTATCTATCTGTCCCTACCTGACCCTATCTTCCTGTCCCTACCTATCTGTCCCTATGTATCTGTCCTTAGTTGTCCCTATCTATCTGTCCCTCTCTATCTGTCCCTACCCATATCTATCTGACCCTATCTATCTAACCCTATCAATCTTTCCCTATCTATCTGGCTACTCTTTTAAAAGGTCGCTCTCGAAAGAGAGTGCGACCACATAACACCTTAACTATGTCGCCCTACTGAAAAGGGTGCATCCCGGTCTTGCTGGCCGGTGCTATCTCCCCTATTGTAGTTATAAAAAAAAAAAAAAAGCTGGCTAGTTCTGTCTGTCATTGGTTCATCAATCCATCTCTCTTTTAGTGCAGTGACACTGTCATATGTTACTTGATGACCGATTGTTGACAACGCTGTCACCGCACTAAAAAAGATATGGACTGATGAACCAATGACAGACAGAACCATCCAGCAAGACCAGGATGCACCCTTTCAGCCTTTCATGTACTGTAGAATGCCTTTAATCCGTGTGGAAAAAAAGCAGGAGATAGAGCCAAGGCAGCGCACCGCCTCCAAGAACACGGGTGTTTTTTTTTTGGTTTTTTTTTTATAACTACAACAGGGGAGATAGCAGCAGCCAGCAAGACCGGGATGCGCCCTTTTCAGTAGGATACCTGAGAATCTCACGCTGTCATGCAGCGCGAGATTCTCATGTCTCCTGGTGGCATAGTTAAGGTGTTATGTGGTCGTACACTCTTTTGTGTGCGACCTTTTAAAAGTAAACCATCTATCTGTCCCCACCTATCTGTCCCTCCCGGTCCCTCTCTATCTGTCAATATCTGTCCTATCTATCTGTCCCCATCTATCTGACCCTACATATCTGACCCTGTCTATCTGTCCCTACTGTCCCTACCTATTTGTCCTTAACTGTCCCTGTCTACCTGCCCTATCTATTTGTCCCTACCTGTCCCTGTCTATCTGTCCCTATCTATCTGTCCCTATCTATCTGACCCTATCTATCTGTCCCTATCTATCTGTCCCTACCTGCCCCTATCTATTCGTACCTAACTATCTGTCCCTACCTGCCCCTATCTATTTGTCTCTATCTATCTATCTATCTATCTATCTATCTATCTATCTATCTATCTATCTATCCCTATCTGTCCCTACCTGTCCCTACGTGTCCCTATCTATCTGACCCTATCTATTAGTCTCCATCTAGCTATCTGTCTCTATATTATCTCCATCCCTATCTATCCTGTCTAATTCTATCTCTATCTATCTATCTATCTATCTATCTATCTATCTATCTATCTATCTATCTATCTGCCCTTTTTTCTATCTATATCCCTATATGTCACCTATTCCAATTCTTATATATGTCCCTCTCTATCTATATATATCTACCTCTATGCCTATCTATTGCTTTCCCCATCTATATCTATCTCTGTCCCAATCCCATTCTCTATCCCAATAACTATCCCTATTTCTACCATGTCTCCATCCCTATTTATCTCTATCCATAACTCCATCCCCATCTATCCTATCTATCTCTATACCTACCCTTGTCTATCTCTATCTCTGTCCATATCTAGCTCTATCTATATCCATCTCTCTATCTATCTTATCTCTATCCATATCTCTATCTCTGCCCTTCTTTCTATCTATATCCCTATAGATCTCTATTCCTATATCTGTCCCTATCTATCTATCTATCTATCTATCTATCTATCTATCTATCTGTCTGTCTGTCTGTCTGTCTGTCTGTCTGTCTGTCTGTCTGTCTATCTATCTATCTATCTATCTATCTATCTATCTATCTATCTATCTCTGTCCCTATCCTTATATACCCCATCCTTATATATCCCTATATTCCTATCCTATCTATCACTATTCCTATCTATCTCTATGCATGTTGTTATCGCTATCCCTATTCTTATCTCTATCCTTATCTCTCTCTATCCCTTTCTATATCTTTCTATCTCTCTATCTATTCATCTTTATGCGTATCTGTCCCTATTCCCATCTATCTCTATCTATCTGAATCCCTATACCTATTTCTATCCCTATCTATCTCTATCCATAAATCTTATCAATCCTATCTCTACAGCTACCCATGTCTGTATCTTTATCTCTATCCCTCTTTCTATGCCTATCATTATTTCTGTCCTTATCACTATCTCTGTGTCTATCCCTATCTTTCTCTAATTCTAGCCCTATCTTTCTACCTATTGCTATCTATCCCTGTCTGTCCTTCTCTCTGTCTCTATCCTTCTATCTATCTCTACCTATCTATATCAATCCCTATCTATTTCTATATTTATCCCTTTCTGTATCACTATAGCTATTTCTATCTATCTATCTATCTATCTATCTATCTATCTATCTATCTATCCATCTATCTATCCATCTTTTTATATCACTATCTATCTCTGTCCCTATCTTTATCTATATACCTCTCTCTATAGCTATCTCTATCCCTATTTAAAAGTATTCTCAGCCCAGGTAACTCCAAGCATCGTAGGAGACAGCATTCAATATTGAAGTGATGAAAAAAGTTAGTTTATTGCATCCATCATGCCAAATGCTTTCGGTCCACACAGGACCTTCCTCAGGGTAAATGGTTTGGAACAAAGAAAAGCACACACACATATATATATATATATATCAAACAAAAAATCTTACCCCATAAACCTCGTGGTCCAAATTGCATCAAAAAGCAGCGGCAGCAACCTGCATCCAAGGGGTCAGTAACATAAGCAGGTTACCAAGCAACCGAAAATGTTTCCCTGGCCAGCTGATAGTCAGGGGAACACAATCCCACCCTCATCCCCATAGGAGAAATTATAGCACCCTAAACAGGTGCCGTTATGTGGTCCAATACTGGTTGTGGAATGCCAGTAAAAAAAAAAAAAATGACTGAAAAGTTCTCTGCTGAAGAGAATATAATGTAATGATGGGGCTCCATCACATCATTCAACACTGATCTCATAGAGAAATTGTAATCCAATGATGTCCGATGAATATTCACAAAACCAATGGTATATCCATTCAGAGTAACATAATATAGATCTGCAGTTCATTAGAGGCACGGGACTCCATCACAACCCACAGGATTGTTCAAGATAATGCATACATTGGTCTGATAATTAATACATTGCTATTATGTAGCCAAATGTGAGGCATTAAGGTTCATTCATGCTCGCGGGGTCTCTATGACATCCCACAGCATGGAACATAATAGTCGGAAAACTGTATTTCATAGAGAAAAAAGTAATTGCACATAATGGGCTTGCTGGAATTAAACAGTTATACTGATGATGAAAGGTTAATTCATGCTCAGGACACACGGGGTTCCATCAGGTCCCAGGGCCGGATTTACATCTCAGGAGCCTGTAGGCACAGAAATCTGAAGCGCCCCCCCATTGGCCATCTCCACTGAACACCTCCACAATGCTCCTAATCTCTACATTGCCCCCCATAAGCTCCATATTGCCCCCATCATCTCCAAATTGCCCCCTTCATCTGCATATACCATATTGCCCCCCATCATCTCCACATTGCCCCCTTCATCTCCATATACCATATTGCCCCCCATCAGTTCCACATTGCCCCCATCATCTCCATAGACCACATTTCCATCACATTGCCCCCCATCAGCTCCACATTGCCCCCATCATCTTCATATACCATATTGTCCTCACATTGCCCCCCATCAACTCAGTATTGCCCCCATCATCTCCACATTGACCCCATCAACTCCATATTGCCCTCACATTGCCCCCATCAGCTCCAACTTGCCCTCCATCAGCTCCATATTTCACATTGCCCCCCCCCCAGTGTCCGTTTACTACCTGTTCCCTAGTCCATCACCAGGAAAGGTCTGTGCCTCCTTCTGCACAGACCTGTAGTTGCTGGAGCTTCCTCGCGGTCTAATCTTCAGTAATGCAGAGCTCAGGGAGATGATGTCATCTCCCAGCGTCTGTACTACTAAAGACCCAACGAAGAGCTCAGCAGCTACAGGTCTGTGCTGAAGAAGGCACAGAACTGTTTTCACCATGTTGAGGAGGCAGGGAGGTTAGGCATATTAATAAAAAAAACAAACAAAAAAAAAAAAAACACATGATCCCAATGACAGGTCCTGCAGCTACAGAAAAGAGATCATACATGCTAAGTGCTAGCAGTTCTCCACCATATCCCAGAGCTAGAGAAATAGTAAAAAGATCATACAGATTTGGAACTGATCAGTCTCTGGCACATCCTGCAGTTATAACAATAGTAAAAAGTTCAGCGGATCTCCATCATAATGATAAAGTACTCATTCATGTGGGAATAAGCAGGTCATCATCGCATCCTGCATTTCATGGTAATGGTAAAAGAATCGTACCATACTTAAGGCTTGTGGGTCTCCACCACATCCCTTAGCTATGATGATGATAAGAAGTTCATTCATACTGTGAACTGACAAGGCTCAATTACCTCTGCAACAGTATTCAAAGATAAATAGTTGATACATAAAAGCAAACTGTGGAATTCATTCAAAGATCTCTTCTACTGTTGATATGGCAGGCGAACCATTATTATGTAGATCATAAATCTAATATATATGTATATATATATACTGTAGACTGCGACCATGGAATCAATATGATGGATATCACTATTTATTATCTCATATAGAGCATTAAATAGCTCCCTGTAGATTAACGATCAAGGACTTGAGTATTGAAAAGCCACGTGTTGAAGGTAACAAAGGCACTCCTCACAGGTAAGGGCCAGGATCCAGTACCCCATGCTGAAATATTTATTCAGTGAATGAATGCTAGGTGATGTGTTTTGTAGATTATTCCACAAAGAGGCCCCGTATTGTTGCATCCATTATTACATCCGTATCTATATATTTATCTCTATAAACATCCCTATCTCTTCATTTCTTTCTATCTCTATCCCTGTCTTTGTCCCTATTTATCTCTAACCCTATATATATCCCTATTGCTATCCCTATCTATCTCAATGTCTATCCATATCTACCCCATCTCTGTCTCTATCTTTCTCTATCCCTATCTATCTCTATTTATCTCTATCTCTCCCTGCCTCTCTCTCTATCCCTAACTACCCCTATAGCTATCTTTTGCTATCCTTTTCTATCTCTATTCCTATTTCTATCGTTATTTATCTCAATCTCTATCCCTATCATTATCTTCTCTATCTTTATCTTTATCCTTAACAATATCTATATCCCTGTTCATTTCTCTGGCATTGTCTCTGTTCCTGTATATCTCTATAAGAATCTCTCTCTATCCCTATCTATCTCTATGTATAGTATAAAAAAGAACATGATAACGTGACCACAAATGCTATGGCTGTGCCTGACACACCCTGGGTCATAGCTAGGAGGAGATATGCTGATCTCATCCTGACTGCCTGTTTGCAAAATGCAAGGGATCACCCTGCCTAAGCCTGTAAAAATCCCTGTGAGGACTTTCCACACTCTCACTATTCACTCTACAAGGACTTTACTTGTCTGACTATTGCCTTTAAAAAAATTAAACATGGCCAACTATCGAAGCTCCAACACACAGAACTGTGTTACAAATATACACTGCATTCATTAAATGCTGTAGCACGCCACACATCTCCTCACAACAATCCACATCTTCAACCAAAAAACACATTAACCAAGCAAACAAGGCATGTCACAGTTATTCACCCATTAAAGAATGGCAACGGAAAACTGTAAGTGGAGTAAGTCACAGCCCCACTTGGAGTAGTTCGCCAAGGCTGTGCTAGTGCACCAAGAGGGACAACAGCACATCACAATGCCTACCGCACCTCTGAAGCTGTAAAAATTATGAATACAAATATAATGTGTATGTGAATAAGTAAATAATATAAATAAAAAATAATTTTAAATATTGCAAATCAACCTGAGAGGCCACCCACAGATGAAAGGGATGTAGTACGATACGGGACTTTAGCACATTGCAAAGCTTGACAGCCAGAGCCTGCAATGGTAACTGAAAACTTAACAGGGTCAGACTTTAACCTTTTGAGTGCCACAGGGGTGTGCAATGCATTGCACATCCCTATAGCCCTCAAGGGGATAAGGGTCACTACTTTGCTAACATAGCAACTAACAAGTGCAAGGTTCCGGTCAGAACACCACCAATTCAATTGGCCCAACCGACGTTGCACATTCACCTCCCCTCCCCTTTGCCTCCACTTACTGCCTTCATAGCCGCTTTGCTCCCTGTTCTCCTTGTTTGTCTGTCCTCACCTTCACCCCTATAACAAGGAACCCTTTGAGTGCCAGAGAAGTACGCAGTGCATTGTTCAGCAATATGTTGCTCACCCCTCTGGCACTCAAACAGTTAATTGTGCCATTATTCATTTTATACTGTTTTGTTTTTATTGAAACAACTGTTTTAATATAGCCTGCACTGATTTATGCGGCCTGACGCGGTGGCCATGATGCTGCCTTACCAAGAAAGTGGAACAATGCTCTGCGACAATGCAACTGAACTATTGGGTGCAAACAACAATTTCCAAAAGTCTAATTTGTTTTGCCTCCTTTTGAAACCATTGATTGCTAAAGAGGTCGCTATTGCATAGGGAAGCAGTGCATTACAGACCTCTCTGCTGTCTATGGGTTTAAATGACCCATTTCAATAAACATGGAGTCTGGATGGTTGCACTCTTAAACGCATAACCATAAATAACTAAATAAATAGACGCCACAAGTGAAAGACGGTGGAAAGGCCACAGCAATTTTATTAAATAAATAACAAGATAATACTTTTACCTTTTAAACATATATATATATATATATATATATATCTATATATATATATATATCTATATCCCATAATATAATCTGCTAGGATGCTTCACTCCCTGTGTGCGTAACATGCACATGTGCTGTAGAGACTGCTCAAACAATGCAGTCATGCGCAGTAGAGACTGGCCGAACGCACCGGCCTCCAGTCCACTCCACTCCCGGGTCCAGGGCAGCAGTCGAGGCCGCTGGGTAGCACTTTGGCCAGTGTACACTGGCTTTTATACTATATATATATATATATATATATATATATATATATATATATATATATACATATATATATATTTTTTATATATATATATATATATATACACAGCCACAATGTTCAAGGTGGTCCTCATGCGGCCTCAGCTGCAGCTGTTCCTCCTGCTGCTTGTTACAATGTATGGTGTACTTAGCTTGAGGCACTACAACTCTGCATCTGTAGTTGTCACTGTTGACTGCTAACTTGCTGTATGAGTCTCTGGACAGGATTTTCCAGTATGCAAGTGATGCCTCAGATGCAGAGTTCTAGTGGCTAACACTGAGTACACTATACATTGGGGTTTGTAGGGTGTACCAATACTTTGTTAAGTAATGCTGCTATGTTGTAATGAGGCGGTGAAAAGAAGGCAGTGTTTAATCCGGCAATTAACCCAGATAACTCCCTCAAAGTGTGCGTCACTGAAGCCTGGAGTGCCAGGGCAGCATTTTGAGGGTGGCAGGTGAGGATGACGGGAGTTTGACTGCAGGCTTAGCTGAAGAGGATATATAAAAGAGTGACCCTCCTTTCCGGCTGAGAGTGAGGCAAACATTACCTGCTGAGGATGGTGGGAGTTTGAGGCCAGGCTCCAGACATATATAAAAGAGACACCTCCATTCAGGCGTGGAGGTGCTTATAATAGAATTTAATGCGGCAGGTCATTGGGGAAGTTATCTCCTTTTTATCATCTTTATCACTCCTTCGGGCATCTCCCCTATGGACACCTTAAAGATATTGGCTCATATCTATCAAGGAAAACTGGGGTTATTATGGATTAAACCAACTGCACTATAGGGGACAAATACAAATTACTGATCAATGAAATTGAGCTCTTAACCCCTTAAATACTATAGAGGTCTACAATGCAATATGAAGCAATGCATTGGAGACCTCTCTAGCATTCAATGGGTTAAAAAGCTGTATTCAAGTACACTTGAATTTAGGAGCTTTGTTTGTCCCCAATGGTGCAGTTGATTTACTCCAGGTTAAAACCAGTTTGCTTTTTATAAATATGGCCTATTGGTCCATAAGTACCAGTATGCCATGATGAGACTTAGATAAATCATATGTATAGAAGATATTCAGATATACTCAGGCTGGGTAACTCCTGGCCCTGCAAGAGACAGCACACTAGGACAGCAGAGGTAGCTGAAAATCAGTTAATTTATTGCATCCATGCCACACATTTTTGGTCCACTGGGGACCTTCCTCAGGGCAAGTGTCGCCATAATCTGATCTCAGATATACTCAGCCTGCGTAACTCCTGATTGCAGCTATGATTGCGGCAGCATGTTCAATAAATGATGATCAGCCTTCTCCTCCTGATGAGACAGTTTGTCAAGGTCCCATAAAAAGTTCCAACAACACCACCATCACCAGAAATATTAATAAACTATCCATGAACACAGAAGATGACAAGGAGTTGCATTCTAGTGTACATGGCATGATGCAAGAAAATGTAACAGTTCAACCAACTACTTCATCTGACAGTGACATAAACAAGTACAAAACCTGTCCTGAAAGAAGAAGTGAGCATTATGAAAATCTAAGTGAAAAGTAAAAATGCATTGTTTGAGACTTCAAAACACCTAAAGGAAAGTAAAAGTAGTCGGGAAGAGGTTGATGACAATGCTGAGGATTACCTTATTACTGATGGTGATGTGGATCTAGAATATATCCCTCCAGCATCCTCTTCTTCTTCACCTACAGATGAAGTTGAGAGTGAGAGAGATGATGACATGGCCAGAAAATTAGCTGAAAAACTAAGGCTCAATCTTACACTACTGAAAAAGAGCATTGTGCTTGTTTATATGGAAAGTGTGACCCTGGACACCTAAAGATTAAAAAAATACACAATCATGCTGTCAGTCACCAGCAATCTCTTCACCTCCTCCAAGTCCAACCACAATCCAGCCACACATATCAGTGATCATATCCTAGCTATGAAGAGTGCTGTTGGAAATGCTGCACCACTGATACCTACTTCTAGTACAAACTGGAGCAACATCTAGCACCAGTAGTAGTAGTAGCCCCTCAGGAACCCCTCAGTCTATGAATTCAACAGCATGGAGATACTTCCCTCACAATCCAAAAGCTAAATATGTTGCTAGTTATTGTCTGTATGAGACGCCTGTGAGTTGAGGAATAGCAGGCTCACAATTAGGCAACTCCTCATTGAAATCCCTCCAGGAGCACAACTACAGGTCTGACTGGGAGACAAACCATCAATATGCCAGAGGTGCCATAACTAGCAGCAGCGGAAACACTCCCGAAAGGTTCCAGGGCTCTGGGGCACATAATGGAAGTGATGTTTATGTATCAGAAAGTGTGGTAAGATTTTGTTAATTACAAATAGCACCTATGGCTCCTGCTGCAAAGGAGCATGACTCTGAGTTTGCTGTAGATGCCGCCTCAAGTCATGTTGTTAATGCAATAAAGTACAAAGTTCTTATGCCATGTACTGCTAACTCACTTACTGAATTCTTAGAAGAACACAAAATGAATCCCAAAGTATGCCACCATATTGACAGTTGACATGCTGCCTTACTCTTTTGTTGAAAACTGGGGTTCTCGAGAACTGATATCATATGTTGCACCTCACAGGCATATCAAAAGCCACAGTTATTTTTCAAGGACAGCTATGCCAGAATTGTACACGCAGGTGGTTATTGTGGTGGACAAAGGGCTGGAAACCTCATGCAGCAAATTCACCTATCAACAGATATGTGGACAAGTGGGCAGAGTACATACTACACTGCTCAAAAAAATAAAGGGAACACTAAGATTACACATCCCACTGCTCCAAAAAATAAAGGGAACACTAAGATTACACATCCTAGATCTGAATGAATGAACTGACAACAAAATCACACAAAAATTCTCAATGGAAATCAAATTTATCAACCCATGGAGGTCTGGATATGGAGTCACACTCAAAATCAAAATGGAAAACCACACTACAGGCTGATCCAACTTTGATGTAATGTCCTTAAAACAAGTCAAAATGAGGCTCAGTAGTGTGTGTGGCCTCCACTTGCCCATATGACCTCCCTACAACGCCTGGGCATGCTCCTCATAAGGCTGCGGATGGTCTCCTGAGGGATGTCCTCCCAGACCTGGACTAAAGCATCCGCCAACTCCTGGACAGTCTGTGGTGCAACGTGGCGTTGGTGGATGGAGCGAGACATGATGTCCCAGATGTGCTCAATCGGATTCAGGTCTGGGGAATGAGCGGGCCAGTCCATAGCATCAATGCCTTCCTCTTGCAGGAACTGCTGACACACTCCAGCCACATGAGGTCTAGCATTGTCTTGCATTAGGAGGAACGCAGGACCAACCGCAGCAGCATATGGTCTCAAAAGAGGTCTGAGGATCTCATCTCGGTACCTAATGGCAGTCAGGCTACCTCTGGCAAGCATATGGAGGGCTGTGCGGCCCCCCAAAAAAATGCCACCCCACACCATTACTGACCCACCGCCAAACCGGTCATGCTGGAGGATGTTGCAGGCAGCAGAACGTTCTCCACGGCGTCTCCAGACTCTGTCACATCTGTCACATGTGCTCAGTGTGAACCTGCTTTCATCTGTGAAGAGCACAGGGCGCCAGTGGCGTATTTGCCAATCTTGGTGTTCTCTGGCAAATGTTTACCGTCCTGCACGGTGTTGGGCTGTAAGCACAACCCCCACCTGTGGACGTCGGACCCTCATACCACCCTCATGGAGTCTGTTTCTGACCGTTTGAGTGGACACATGCACATTTGTGACCTGCTGGAGGTCATTTTGCAGGGCTCTGGCAGTGCTCCTCCTGCTCCTCCTTGCACAAAGGCAGAGATAGCGGTCCTGCTGCTGGGTTGTTGCCCTCCTACGGCCTCCTCCATGTCTCCTGATGTACTGGCCTGTCTCCTGGTAGCACCTCCATGCTCTGGACACTACGCTGACAGACACAGCTCGCATTGATGTGCCATCCTGGATGAGCTGCACTACCTGAGCCACTTGTGTGGGTTGTAGACTCCATCTCATGCTACCACTAGAGTGAAAGCACCGCCAGCATTCAAAAGTGACCAAAACATCAGCCAGGAAGCATAGGAACTGAGAAGTGGTCTGTGGTTACCACCTGCAGAACCACTCTTTTATTGGGGGTGTCTTGCTAATTGCCTATAATTTCCACCTGTTGTCTGTTCCATTTGCACAACAGCATGTGAAATTGATTGTCAGTCAGTGTTGCTTCCTGAGTGGACAGTGTGTTTTCACAGAAGTGTGATTGACTTCGAGTTACATTGTGTTGTTTTAAGTGTTCCCTTTATTTTTTGAACAGTTTATATAACTGCCACTACTCACTGGGTTTTCCTCCCACCACCAATGGGCAACAATAACTTGCAGCATCAGGTGACAGCCTGATCAATAGTCTTGCCTCTGGTTCTGGAAGTATTGTTAAAAGACAACAGCATGATAGGCCATACCATTGGCATGCCACTTTGTGCATGCAGAGTTTTGAGAAACAATTCCACAAAGCCATAGATAAATAAACTGGAACAGGTAATAGAGTTATGGCTCGTACCCTGATCCTTGAAACCTAATTTTGTATCTGCTGATAATTGTTCCAACATAATAGCTGCCTTGAAAAAAATGTGATAGGGTGCATGTACCCTGCTTTTGCCATGTTCTAAATCTAAATATGCATAGTTTCTTAAAGAGTTGCTTTTAAAAGCATAGTATACAGCCTTATGCTTATTAGCTTGCCTGTTTTGGTGTCCATTTAACCAATTATGTATACAGGTATCATGTGGCCTGTAGTTGTGGGTGGGATAGACCTATATAAAGGGGCCTGGTGTAGGGTTCAGTCCTTTTTGGTCCCCACCCACCTACTGCAAATCTTTCCTGCTTGAAACAAACCGATCTTATCAGAAAAATACTAGATATTCTTGAATGGCGAGTTGAGTGATTTTAACTAGGTTTTTTTAACCTGACACTATTGAATGCATTTCCACAAAATAATTTCATCAGGAGCAATTTTTAATTTTAATAGTTATATAATATTTATATATTGGATAGGACTCACTTGAAATGGGGTGCCTTGGCAGGGTAAGCGAGCTTAAACATACTTTGGACAAATGATGCAGCAAAACCCTTACTGGTTTGAAATATATTAACACATAGGAATAATATATACTTTACACAGTGTTCACACTTTTGGGAAATCTGTATGGATTAGCGCAGGATTGTTTTTATCTTTTTCTTTTGCTGTAGGTCCTTTCCTAGTCTGGGAACCTGGAGAATTCCCTCATTACTTGCTGCTTTCCACAACTTGTTCACTTGGCATCTTAATTTATTTGAAATTATACATGTATATTTATGGTGTGTTTTCTTTATAAATTTAGTTGCAACTAGATTCTTCACAGAACCCAAAACCCTGAGAGATGCTGAATATCTCTGGCAAAATCAGTTCCCATTTTAGCTGCTCCTACAGTGCTAGCAATGCATTAGGTTCCATTCAAAAGATTAATAACCTTCCTCATTACCAGCTGAAAATGAAAGTCCCTTCCAGGTGGAATTCCACATTGTACATGCCAGAACATTTGCACTAGCAAAATGAGGCCATTAGTGAGTGCACTATGCAAAACCTGAAGGCATAAATGTTGACGCCATCATCTACTGGCAAACAAAACAGTGTATCTATGTGTGGCCATGGAAACCTTTAGCTGCCCACCAGTAGGTGTGGAGTTTGAGAGGATTTTCAGTGCAGCTGGTTATATTGCAAATTATGATAGCATATGACTATCAAGCAGCAGCGTTGGTAGAATCAACTAAATCAACATCTCATACCATCTGAGTATCAGGTAGCAGAACTGGAAAAAAACACACATGACAGGGAAACCCACAGCTACCATCTACCAATGTTGGGACCACTGCTATGAACACTGATTAATGTTTGACAAAAACTGAAAATAATATAAGTTTAAATTAGACTCCAAGATGATAATGTAAATCGGGGCTCAAAATTTCCACTCGCCACTAGCCAATGGCAAGTGAAAATATAGCCCTGGCGAGCAGAAATTCAGTCCTGGTGGGTATGTTATGGCTTGCAGTGGCGAGTAACTTTTCAGGTCTGGCTGCTGTCATGGTACCTAACTTCCAGTGGAGTGTTCTTGACAGCGGACTACCAAGTTCCGGCTTGCTGTGGGTGTTTGTCCATGGTGGGCATTCTGCTGGGTCCCTGGCCGTATTGTCACGGTGTTCCTGTGGTGTCCATGTCCGCGTGAGGGGCTGTAATACTGGAACAGCATGGCGCGACCTTTTGAATATTTACTTACATCATCTCTAGTTTTTTATCTTCTTCAGAAATTTACTCCGCCCTGCTACTTCTGGTTGTGTAGACTTCATTAGTCTGGCTCACTAGTTTCCCAGTGGCCTTTGCGTTGGTGTAGTTTGAACTCATTCAACACCTGCTACCTGGCCATTACTACTTCTACTTACGCTCCGTGTATGACCCAGTTCTTTGGCTGCGAACCCGTTTGTGTATGACACGATTTTGGCTGTGAACCTGTTTGTGTATGACCCGACTTTGGCTGAGTACCTGTTTCTGTATGACCCGATTTTGGCTGCGAATCCGTTTGTGTATGACCCAGGTATTTGTCTGCGAACCCGATTGCGTATGACCCGACTCTGTTGAGTTTCCGTTTGATCAGGGTGCTGGTTGCGATCCCTCCTCAGTGTAGTCCCAGTTATTGCTGCGCTCACGTTCTGAGCATTACCAGGGGTTGGCGTGTGCCTTCCCAGTTAAGGACCCGGCCTGACTTGCTTTTCTGCCTTCCTTGTTCTGATTCACTGCACACCTTTATTCGTCTCTGCCTTTTACTCAGGTCTTGGTCACTGGTTATCCTGGCCTTACCTGTGGGCATATTCATTCAGTTTACCAAGCTGCTCAGGGTCGCTCTCCGTTGGTTGCTTCCCCACTAGGCAACATAATTGAGAACTTGGTTGTCAGTTGCCTTCGTTGGCCTATAGACCTGCTGAACTGCTGGCGTGCGTTCAGTAATAGGAGTGGCATTGCTGTCGAAGCTTGAGCTCGCTATTGATGACTGTTGTGCTAGTCTACCTTCCATTAAGCAAGTCTTCAGGTCTGGGGTCTATCGTTGGTTCAGGGTTGCGTCTGGTGTGCTTATTACCTGAGGCTGAGGAACCATCCATACCCTACCTGTGGTCATACTCAGACTAGATCCGTATTATTGGGTTCTGGCCAGTCTCTTAGAGGTACATCTGTTCCTGTTGTCTGCTGTACTCCTGAAGTCATCAGTTCCTGTATTCCTGTACCAGTACTTTGGACCAAGACTATTATTCATATTATATATATATTTATTGCCGAGTATTATTGTTTTGTTTTACTTGTTATCTTCAATAAACTATCTTTACCTTACCGAACCGACTCAGAGTATTCTAGTGTTTGTTACAGCTAGTAGCAAAGGACTTCAACTTTTAAGCCCTGATGTAAATAATTGGTATATTAAACATGATGGTGTATATATATATCAATCACACCACACCAATCCACCATCACCATGCACATCTGCCACATTCAGTAATCTTTAGTCTACATTTTTGTCATCTCTTTAAAAATAGTGGTTAGCAATATCAGGCTTGCAGTAAGAAAAAGATGAAAAAAATATTTATTTTGCAGGTTTACATAAAGTTAAACATTCAAAGTATAACAGGCAGAATAGTCTTGAAAAAACTGATTGTGGACTTCAAACAAGGCTAGTCCTGAAAAAAATGGTTGCATCCCTCAGGCTTGCCAAAAACAAACCCTGACAAATATGTGATTGCAGGCCTCAGTCTAGCAAAAATAAGCCCCGAAAAAATTGTATTCATTACAGCCCTAGTGCCAGCAGTGCTAAATGGTGGTGATACCCCCCCCCCAGAAACATTATTTCATGAATTGGCACCCACCATTAGTGACAGTCTGGCTTTTGCTACTGATGTAATTCCTGCTGCATAGGACTGAGATAATCAGCACTGATGAGACAGGCAATGGTACGATGATTAGATGATGCTTCCACTTGACACTAGCTCTAATGCTGCTACTGAGGTAGCAGCAATACCACAACAAACCCCAACACCACATCAGATGCATCTAGAGGGAAGTTGGCCAAATATGCTTCTCCTCCTTCAACTCCTCAATAATCATGAGAGCACGAAGAGACTGTGCTACGTCACCTGCATTTGATTGATTTCTACTACATTGCTATGTGTGGTCAGTGCACCTCACAGTGTGCTATGGGTGGGCACAAAATGTCAGATACTCACATGTACAGGATTTCTATCAGCTGGTGGGGGAGTTAATGGAGGAAAAGGCAGTACACTAGAGGAGTTGGAAGAGGACCTTGAGGGTACCAGAGGAGGAGACGTTGGGTACATTTTCATGCACCTGGATCCTAGCACATGAAAGGGAGACACCACTGTTGTTATGCTCCTCATTGAACTTCCAAGCTGGGTTTCTCTTGTATTCCTTTGGGGTTTTCTCCCCTATTCTTTGTACCCTATGAGAGGGACAAGAGGCACAGTAAAAGTGGGGTTTGGCTTTCACATACTTAACATAAATGTAATGGTCTTTATGTTGCATGTGCGTAATGAAGGTGTGTCCCCTCCTGTCCCCTTTTCACTACTTATCACAGTTGCTGATGATGGCACTGTGCCTGGCTCAAGTTAAATATATTCCCACACCTATGATTTCAGTGAGGGGGCAGGTGGAGAAGAATGGTCTTCTTCTTCCTTTTCTTTCTATTCTTCTTCTTCTCCAGAATCACCTTTACTGGCTGGGGCAGGTGTTGCTGCTACTGACTGAGTCAGTACTACAGCTAGGACCAGGAGTATTGGTGTCAAGTGGAGCCTGTCCTAGTCCCATATCACTACCATCTCTGACAATTCAGGAGCAGAAAATAGAAAACAGAAGCAAACTCCACAATATCACTAATGGTGGTTGTAACAGAGGTTCCCCTACTGTCACACTTAACGTCCCCTCCTCGGAAGAAAGCACACTGGCAGCAGTGACAGCAGGAACAGGCAGCTGATGTGTTGCGCTCATGCGCTCATACTGCTAGCCAGTTCTGCCTTCTTCAACGTTTCCCCAGATACCAAGGGATGATATCTGGGGACTAGGCATCATTGGGTCTGGGGAACGTGGGCTCCCTTTGGCACTGGTACTGCTGACTTCCACCTCCTCTTCTTCTGTATCAGTAGCATCAGGGTCCATCCAGCTTCTCTTTTTTCTGCCATTAGTGGTCAGAGTGCTAGTCAACACTACAAACATCCTTTTTATTTTAATATTTATATTACATTATTTTTTTTTCTCTCTCTCTGTCTCCTTCCAAGAAAAAGAAACTATGAGTTTTTCTAAGGGTGGGAATTCCCACAGAAAACCACAAAAAAAAAAGAATTTTTTTGAGAATATTCTAGTGGGAGGTAATTTTAAATTTTTTTATGCTAGGTAAAACATATATTAATCAGACTTCAACAAAATCCACAAACTGGAAGAATTTTTTTGAGCCATAATCAAACGACAGTTTTCTAAATAAAATAAATTCTGATTTTCATCAATATTCATAAAATAATAAGAAAGCATGAGACATTAATTATATGTAACAATTTATGAATTCTTAGAGTAAAACCGACATGCTTATACAGTGAAAAAGTATTTAATACTCCAAGTTTGTTAAGCAGTTACTGCCATCTTCTATGGCTGGGTTCAGAGTGGATGGTAGAACATTGCTACCCAGTTGTGCTTATGAAATGTGGATATATGAAGTGTGTCTTTGTTTCCCTTAGTGTGCTGGAATTCTGGCTATAGAAGGCTTGATGAAGAACCCCAGACAACGATTCAGTAAGTAGATTATACATGTAGTGCTGAAAACAGCTGGACATAGTAAGGGGGCGTACTGATACTATTCTAGTTTAAACCAGGTTCTGGAATTGTTTTTCTAGTGCTATATCTGGCTAAAAGCAATTTACCGAACTATACAAGCCTAACATTCTTCAACCCTGTTTGTGCTAAGACCAGGGTTTTGTGGGAGTACATGAGAATTTTGGCCCATTCGTCTGCACCTAGTTTTACATGTACGAAATAAGGTAAGGTGCAGAGGAAATGGTGTAGCTTTACCCCATTTTTCTGCATATGCTAGAGAGGAGGTGTTTGGGGCAGGCTGACATTAAAGTCTTTATGACAGAGGAGTTTATACACCAAATTGTACTAGAGCAATGATACTGTGTAGTGCATACCCCAAGAGTATTTGCATGACAAAACTGATATCAGTAGAACTGTGCTAGCAGATTTATAAATTTCATTTACAACCAGTATATTACTGTAGATAAATCATCATCTAGTTTTGGGGTTTCTAATAACTTGTTTTTTGTACTACATTGTTATTAGGGTTATACAGATATAAAAATATTGGAACACAATATGCAGCCATTCTATACTGAAGTGTCCACATCATCTTTAGTAAGAAGCATTGATCAATCATCTTAGGAGTCTTCGTTATTTTAATGCATTTTTATCTTACAGGCAGATCAGTGGTGCTACTATATGCTGTTCTTGAGGATAATATATGTAGATAGAAAGAAAAGAGGAGTGTGTGTGTGTGATCAGTGATCAGTCACATGTGCAGGCGTGCAAAAGTCACCTATGTGGTCCATAAGGGGAAGCCATGCCCAGGATCACTGGTACTTCATGTGTTAACTTGTATAGCTTCAGGCAGTCAGAATAGTGTGACATAAAATTAGGGAAGGAGGAATAAAGGTTCTTTGTCCTCTTACCTCAGTGGTTGGAGATATTTGTAGTTGCATTGATGCTGTACCCATAAGGTGGGGTTCTTCTTTCTTTTTCATTCCTTAGTGGTTTTTACATGGCTGGGTTGGGGAGTGAAATGTGCATGGAGTGAAGATGAAAAATAACAAAAGAATATGGGAGTATCATGGTGCCCGTGATCCCTTGTTTATATTTTTCTGTCAGTTATCCTATGTTGGGTTCTCATTGGTTGCCCTGTGTTAAGCCCGCCCAGTATAGCCTTTATATACTGGACTCCTGCACCCACACATTGCCCTTTCGTGGTTTTCCTGTGCCAGTGCTACTTTTGCTCAAGGAGTTTCCAGTGTACCGACTTGGCTTGCCTGACTACTCTCCAGTTCCTGCACCCACACATTGCCCTTTCATGGTGTTCCTGTGCCAGTGCTACGTATGCTCAAGGAGTTTCCAGTGTACCGACTTGGCTTGCCTGACTACTCTCCAGTTCCAGCGCCTGTGTACCGACCCGGATTGCCTGACTATTCTTCAGTGTCTGCTCCTGCGTATTGACCCGGCCTGGCTGACGTTCCTGCTCCCGTGTACCGACCCAGACTGGCTGACGTTCCTGCTCCTGTGTACCGACCTGGACTGGCTGACGTTCCTGCTCCTGTGTACCAACCTGGACTGGCTGACGTTCCTGCTCCTGTGTTCTGATCCGGCCTGGCTGACGTTCCTGTTCCTGTGCATCGACTCGGCTGGTCCCCATTCTTGTCCTTGTCGCCTCTGTGACATTCTGATTTCCGGTGCCTTGATTTATCTGGCACCTCTGCTCCCGCAGGCTTGCCAAGTGTCGTCCCATTTATGCTCTCCGGAGCATCTCTGGCCTAGTCCTCCATTTCAGTCTAACCAGTTGCAAGTGTTGCCTCCGTGATTGCACTGGTACAGTGACATGGGCTACGCTCCATTCAGTCGAACCGGTTGCAAGTGTTGCCTCCGTGATTGCACCGGTACATTGCCTTTGGCTTACGCTCCACTCTGTCTAACTGGTTGCATACTGGTATACTGGTAACTCTTAGTGGATGCAGACTTTGGTGTGTTTAAGAATCAGTTCAATACTTTCACATATGGGACTGTTTACCAGCCTTGATGAACTTTAACTCCTACATTGCTGAAACCTGGAAACCTAATCCTCTGCCTGACCCGTGTCAGCATAAACTGTTTGTCTCTTATATTTGTGCTGGACCTGTGTGGGCCTAAATATTACCTGTCGTGTGTCTGTACTATACGTTGTATATTACAGGACCTGTGAGGGTTCTTATTGTGTTTTTATCCTAACTCTGTGTCTGTGTCTGTGAGTCAAACAAACCATTACAGCATTTAAGCAGTCTTTTTTAACCCCTTGAGGACCAGACAGGTTTCAGCTTATTACATAGAAATATGTTCTACATCCCTCTGGTCTTCAAGGAATTAATTACATTGGAGTAGGGGATCTATGCATATTCATTTATTCACTGTTAATGCAATCATTATTTCAATAGCAAACAATACATAGGTTTGCAAAGATACAGCTGTATGATATAATATCATGGAGAAAATGTAATTTGTCTAAAATGTGTAACTTTGTAATGTAAATGCTCTTAAGGACACACTTAAAAATTAAAGAAATCTCAATGTATAGTACCTGGTAAAACAGTTTCTAAATAAATAAAAATAAATAATTCAAAACATTTCCTTTACTCATATTGTTCAGGATCTCCTATCATTGAGATCACATCGTCACCTTTCTTCAGTCTTGGAGAAATGGAGATCCTGGCTTTTCTTCTAGATAGTCTATATGGGTCACTTAAGAGGACCCCATCATCTGCATTTTCTCTGGTTGAAGCCAGAGAGGGACACCTCCTCCAATGATCCACTCTCACCAACTGCCCCAGCAGCTCTTGACTCACTCTGACAGTTTCTTGTAGTTTTGAGTCTAAGCTCTTCTTACTCAGGCCGAAGTGAGAGGCTTTCTTAAAGTGGAATTGTCATTTTGTGACAAATGTAATTTTCAAAACACTTTCAAAAGCGCCCATATTTTTGTTTTCTATTTTTATGTAAAACAATCCTTTGACAGACAAATTGTGAAATTTGTCATGGAGCTATATATTACACAGCTCACTGGAACTCAAAAGGTTACATGTATAGTCTTTCCTCACATCTGATAGCGAAATTATAAAGATACCAGATTTTGCCTCTGCTTTTAACAAGTATACTTTGAACTCCTAGAAACTTCCAGTTTAATGGGAAAAACCAGAAAATTATGTACAGTGGATCTGACATGAAATATGGCTATTGTAAGTATAGCAAGTGATGGACACATAACTACCATAAACAAACAGCATCTATTGAAAAAATGCCCATGTCACTAAACTTTAGAAATAAAGAAATGTCTATAAAATTAAAAGTGCCAAATTTAAAGCAGCTGGATGGGAGGAGGAATACCATCTTTTTTTTTTATATTTTGCCCTCAACTCAATCCGGTCTGATGTGAAAAAAACTCCTGTCTGCATTTTTTCATGCACGGTAAGTAATTCAATTATCAGTGCTATAAAGAAATACTGGAAGAAAAAGACCCACGTCGGACTCTAAAGCTAGCACCTGTCACGGTGTCCCAGAGAACTCAGGAGTCAGAATGTATAATATAAAACAACCTTTATTCAAGACACAGAATAATGTATAACAGCGGGCAAATAGGAATAGGCAGTAGGTCAACAGATAAGCTATCACTACTACCACGAATAGTAGGCCGCCTAGGATAGACCTCACTGCTGAGATTAGGCCGAAGCCACTGGTAGTCTCTGCTGGAACTTGGAATGGAACAGGAACCGGATCAGCCAATGAAGATTTTCTGTAGAACACACACTGGAACTTGAACAGGTTAACTTCGACCAGGAACACAAGTAGGTACTGACTCACGCCTGCAGTCAGTCTAGCAGGAAAGGATAGCTGACTTATGCCTGCAGTCAGTCTAGCAGGAAAGGATAGATGACTCATGCCTGCAGTCAGTCTAGCAGGAACGGATAGCTGACTCACGCCTACAGTCAGTCTAGCAGGAAAGGATAACTGACTCACGCCTGCAGTCAGTACAGATGATAGTCTACCAGAGCCCCAGGTCTGCTCCTGATGGGTGTCCGCTGGAGAAGAGCTACTCAAGGGACAAGCCAGACAGAGCCACAGGACAGATGAGATGAGATGGTCATACACAGAGCGAATAGTCAGCTAGAGTCACAGGTCTGCACCAGATTGGTTGTCGGACAAGCCTAAGGTCATACACGGAGAGGGTATTCAGACAGAGCCACAGGTCAGCACCAGATCGGGCAGTCAGAAAAGCCAGGTCATACACGGAGTGGATAGTCAGCCAGAGCCACAGGTCTACACCAGATTGGTTGTCGGACAAGCCTAGGGTCATACACGGAGCAGGTAGTCAGACAGAGCCACAGGTCAGCACCAGATCGGTTAGTCAGACAAACCAGGTCATACACATAGCCCAAACAACAACTGCACTGGAACAACATGAAAGGGCAACTGAAGTGGTGTCTAGGCAGTTTAAATACTGATTGCTCCACCTCTGAGAGGTGGAGCAAAAATGTATTGTGCCTTTAAGAAAGCCGGGTCGTGACGTCATCAGGGAATCCCTGTGACTCTCTCCAGACTCTCAGATGCTGCAGGAGCCGCCAGGGGGAGCAGTAAGGAGGCCAATCGCCCAGACGCGTACCAGGGCGCACCGGTTCTCCCGACCATGCAGAGCGTGGCAACCCTGCGAGGACGCCACTAGAGACCGGCCGCTCACTGGGTAACCGCGGACGTCTCTAGAAAGGTAAGCGGAACGCTTACAGCACCCATTTGAATCCATTAAAACTAGGTACATTTTCCTATTCAATTCCATATGTTAGGCATTAACATGCGTTAAGGGACCCACTCTAAAGGTAGAAAATCTGCACCCAGTTGTTCTGGGAACAGAGTTCCCTAACTCATGTTAAAACCTGCCGATGCAGGAAATGAAGGGAAAAAAGGCCCAAAAACTGTCACCAGTGGATGTATTGATATTGGGTCCTAAGCACCATACACATATATCCAAAGTACTGAAAACATATGTGAAATGTTAGCAGAATGATCCCTATGAGTGTCAGTGGGGTATACTAAGTTTAAAAATATCCCCTGAAAATAAACATTTACCTGTAATCCTGATGTACAGCGGGGTCTTCAGCACCCTGGTCAGCAACTGTCCATCTTCTTCTGTCATCTTCTATCTTCCCTCGTCTTCTTTCTCTTCATCTTTTGTCTTATCTTCTGTCTTCTCTTCTGTCTTATGATCTTCATCTGTTGTAAAAGATGTACCTGTAAAAAGAAAGAAAGACCACATGAAAATTCTTTTGAGAAACAAATGTGTTCAAGTAATGTGTTTGTTAACCCTTTGAGTGCTAGAGGGGTAAGCAACACATTGCAGAGCAATGCACTGTGTACCTCTCTGACATTCAAAGGGTTAAACTGTGCAGGCATTCCAATCAAAAATACATTGTGACCCGATGCGGAACAAATATGTTGCAAATCCATTTAGAATTACAATATTTCATCCCCAATTAAAATATCAGTTGACCTAGTCTAAATACTATATTTTCCCAGCAGTGAAAATGTTACAGATGCTGCCGCCTCCACCGATGTCGCCGGCAAGATTGTATACCAAAATCCCCCCCTCCTTGATACCTTCTGGGCCTTTGCCCCAGCATCTGTGTGAAAAATGGTTTCCAGCCTACCATTGTCTGGGATGTGTGCTTATACACCTCCCAGCCAATTAGCTTCTAATGATGATGAAACCCACTAGAAGCTGAGTGTCTGGGAGATTCTTAAGCACACATCCCAGCCAATGGGAGGGTGGATACCATTTTGAACAGAGACTGGCCATATAAAAGCCAGTCTCTGTTCAAATTTTCCACACAGACACTCGGGTAACAGCCCAAAAGATATCAAGGGGGGATTTCTGGCATGCAGTCCTCCTGCCACTGTTGGTGACATCGGCAGAGGCGGCAGCATCTGTAACACTTTCTCTTCCAGGGGAAATGTAGTATTTGGTCTGGATCAACTGATATTTTTATTGGGGATGAAATATTATTATTCTAAATGGATTTTCCACATATCTGTTCTGCATCAGGCCATAATATATTTTTGATGATTGGAATGCCAGCACAGTTTAAAGAATACATATGTTTTTCAAAAGAATTTTCATGTGGACTTTCTTTCCTTTTACAGGTACATCTTTTATAATAGATGAGTATCAGAAGACAGAAGAGAAGACAGAAGATGAAGAGAAAGAAGAAGAGAGAAGATAGAAGATGACAGAAGAAGATGGACAGTAGCTGACCAGGGTGCTGAAGACCCCACTGACATCAGGATTACAGGTAAGGGTTTCTTTTCAGGGGATTAACCCTGTGAGTGTCAGTGGGGTATGCATACCCCACTGGCACTCATAGGGTTAATTCTACTAACATTTTACACATTTTTTCAGTACTTTGGATGTATTAATATGGGGCTTCAGGCCTTTTGGGCCTTTTTCCCTTCAATTCCTGAGTCTGTAGGTTTTAACATGGTTTAAGTGACTATGTACCCAGAAAAACTGATTTTTACCTGTTAGACTGGGTCCCTTAACCCACTGCATAACCCATGCTGAGCAATACATTGCATACCCCTCTGACACTCAAGGGGTTAACACATGTTGGTGCCTAACGTATGGAATTGAATGGGAATATGGACATTGTTTAAATGTGTTTTAATGGGTTAAAATGGATGCTAACTTTAGCGCCCGATTTTTGTTTTTTCTGCCGGTATTTCTTCATATCACTGGTAATTCAATGGCTTACCGTGCATGAAAAAATGCTGGCGGGTGTTTTTTTGCACGTCAGACTGAACTGAATTAAGGCCAGAGTGTCTTAGAAGGAAGCTAAAAAGACGGCCTTCCTCCTGCTGATACTTTTTGCCTCTTACAACTACATAGTTTGACTCAGACTATAAATATTTTTACTATGAGATGCTCTTTACAAAACAAGAAAAGACTACAGGCTCTATTTATCTTCTCTGCTCTCTACTGCTTGACAGCCCATTCAAGGGAACATTCTTCTGCAGATCATCTAATGTTGTCTACTTTGTCATGGGTGTGAAATGTTCCAACACAGAATTCTATGTAGGTGAGACAGGACAAACTCTAAGAAAATGGAGGAAAGACCAGTGTGAACAAGAAAAGAGACACCCCATTGAGTCACCATTTTTGCAAAACTGGTCACAACATTAAAGACCTCAGGGTGTCTGTATTGAGGGAAATTTTCAGACACTGAGAGACAAAAAGATCTGGGAGTATAAAACGATGATCAAGTTTAACACACTGAACTGTGGCCTGAGCTGTGACCAGGAATTTACGATGTGTTGTGCAGCCCTTTGGTGCTCAGAGGATTAACCGATACATTCCATAAATTAAGCCATCTTTGGCTGCAGCCACAAAGTCTCTATTTACTGGATCCATTAACATATCAAAAGGAAAATAAGTCTTGTAGCACTTGACCAGCTACAAAGAGATGCCTATACTGGAGTCTAAGGAATATTTTCTGTAGACAATAGTTACAAGAGATTCACCTCAAGTGGAATTAAAATTTAAAAATAATTTGCATGAATCCATAACCTGCCATGTAGCGTGTATTCAGCTTTCATTCTAAATATGTTTGAAGAAGAGAACTTAGTTGTCTTGAAAACTTGCATTCGAAATCTACTCAGACAATAAAGGTATCGCTTTTACTCTACATGTCTCCTGCTTATTCATCAATTAACACACTTCTTAAAGAAAACGCATATAAAATTGTCATGAAATGGTATTTCATCTCTAATAGACTAAACAGGATCTCCCCTGCTGCACTCGTTATGGGATTGAACGCTAAAACTTTTGGACAAAGATTTTTAAGCTGGTATCATTAATCCTTGATATTAATCTGCCTCCCAACCTATGAGTAGTACTTCTAAAAAAATGTCTAAATAGATCACAATTTAGACTTAGTAATCATATCTGTACAGTGACTTGCTGTGCCATGGAAAGACAGTGGAATAGGACTTTAGAATACTTCGCTCACTGAGAAAATAGAAGCTCTTCTCGGGGACACAGGACTTGCAAAAGTATCCACTCCCTTTGGCATCTTTCCTATTTTGTTGCATTACAACCTGGAATTAAAATGGATTTTAATTTGGATTTCATGTAATGGACATACACAAAATAGTCCAAATTGGTGAAGTGAAATGAAATAAATAACTTTTTTAAAACATTATAAAAAATAAAAAATGGAAAAGTGGTGCATGCATATGTATTCACCCCCTTTGCTATGAAGCCACTAAATAAGATCTGGTGCAACCAATTACCTTCAGAAGTCACACATTTACCGTAGTTAAATAAAGTCCACATGTGTGCAATCTAAAGGTCACATGATCTGTCACGTGATCTCAGTGTATATTTACACCTGTTCTGAAAGGCCTCAGAGTCTGCAGCACCACCAAACAAGTGGCACCATGAAGACCAAGGACCTCTCCAAACAGGTCAGGGACAAAGATGTGGAGAAGTACAGATCAGGGTTGGGTTATAAAATATATCCCAAACTTTGAACATCCCACGGACCACAATTAAATCCATTATTAAAAAATGGAAAGAATATGGCGCCACAACAAACCTGCCAAGAGAGGGCCACCTACCAATACTCACAGACCAGGCAAGGAGGGCATTGATCAGAGAGGCAACAAAGAGACCAAAGATAACCCTGAAGGAGCTGAAGTATCTGTCCATAGGACCACTTTAAGCCGCACACTCCACAGAGCTGGGCTTCATGGAAGAGTGGCCAGAAGAAAGCCATTGCTTAAAGAAAAAAATAAGCAAACATGTTTGCTTTTCGCAAAAGGCATGTGGTAGACTCCCCAAACATATGGAAGAAGGTACTCTGGTCAGATGAAACTAAAACTGAGCCATTTGGCCATCAAGGAAAATGCTATGTCTGGTCCAAACCCAACACCTCTCATCACCCCGAGAACACCATCCCCACAGTGAAGCATGGTGGTTGCAGCATCATGCTGTTGGGATGTTTTTCATCGGCAGGGACTGAGAAACTAGTCAGAATTGAAGGAAAGATGGATGGAGCTAAATACAGGGAAATTCTTGAGGGAACATAGTAACATAGTAACATAGTAGATAAGGCTGAAAAAAGACATGCGTCCATCAAGTCCAGCCCATGCCAATAACACCCCTGTTGATCCAGAGGAAGGCAACAAAAAAGCCCTCTGGAGCAATTTCCAATGTAGGTGTGTGTGTGTGAGTGTGTCAAATAGTTCCCCGGCTCAATATCCTATTTGCTTTGAAGCCATCTGTCATAACTGTCAATATTGTTCTGTGCTAGATAGGCATCCATTGCTTTTTTGAATGCAGTTACATTATCTGCAAGCACAGCATCCCGAGGCAAAGAATTCCATAGCCTTACCGCCCTTACTGTAAAGAATCCCTGCCTGTGTTTTAGTCGAAAGCGCCTTTCCTCAAGTCTTAATGGATGACCTCTTGTTCTTAGCTCAGCTCTTTGCATAAATAATTCATTGGATAGTTCTTTGTATTGGCCTTGAATGTATTTGTAAATGGTAATCATATCACCCCTTAGACGTCTCTTTTCTAATGTAAACAAACCCAGTTTGGCTAGTCTCTCTTCGTAACTCAGATCCTCCAATCCCTTTATCAGTTTTGTTGCACGTCTCTGCACCTTTTCCAGTTCAGTAATGTCTTTTTTTAGAACAGGCGCCCAAAATTGTACTCCATATTCTAGATGAGGCCTAACCAAGGATTTATACAGAGGTAGGATAATATTAGCATCCCTTGCTTCTACACCTCTTTTTATGCAGGCTAGTACTCTATTTGCTCTTGCAGCAGCTGAGTGACTCTGCACACTGCTGTGAAGACTATTGTCTATCAGTACACCTAAATCTTTCTCTAATGAGGATTTCCCAAGTTGTTTCCCATTTAGAGTATATGTAGCAAGTTTGTTTCTACAACCCAAATGCATAACCTTACATTTATCTACATTAAATGACATCTGCCACTTTTCTGCCCATTCACTTAGTTTATCTAAATCCTTCTGTAGGGAAAAAACATCGAGCTCTGTATGTATTTCCTTACATAGCTTAGTGTCATCAGCAAAGATTGAGATGCTACTTTCAATTCCCACTTCTAGATCATTAATAAACAAATTAAAAAGCATTGGGCCCAGGACTGAACCCTGCGGTACCCCACTTATAACCCTAGACCAATTTGAAAAAGTTCCATTTACAACAACTCTCTGCCATCTATCATTTAACCAGTTCTCAATCCATGTACAGATACCACCACCCAAACCGAAGCCTTTTAATTTATGCAGTAACCTGCTGTGAGGCACTGTGTCAAAGGCTTTTGCAAAATCCAAGTATACTACATCAACAGCAATTCCCCTGTCCAAATTACTACTCACTCTTTCATAAAATGCAAGTAAATTAGTCTGACATGATCTGTTCTTCATGAAACCATGCTGATTCCTACTAATGATATTGTTTGTCTTCACATAGTTCTGAATACTATCAGTTAATAACCCTTCTAGTATCTTACCCACTATGGAAGTCAAGCTCACAGGTCTATAATTTCCTGGTTTGGATCTTGCTCCCTTTTTAAACAATGGAACTACATCAGCTTTCCTCCAATCACAGGGCACTATGCCTGATGAAAGCGAATCAATAAATATTAAGTATAATGGTTTTGCTATTACTGAACTAAGTTCCTTAAGTACCCTTGGGTGTATACCGTCCGGTCCAGGCGCTTTATTCACTATAACCCTTTCCAGTCTCTTTTGGACCTTGTCCTCAGTAAGCCATGTAGATGTTGGAGGAAATTCTATGGTTTTGTCTGTTTGCCCATAGCTTGTCATTTCTGCTTCCTTTGTATATACTGAAGCAAAGAACGTATTTAGGGTCTCAGCCATAGCTTTATCCTCACTAATCAATTCACCTGTTTCAGTCCTAAGAGGACCAATATCAACCTTAACTTTTTTGTTGTTAATATACTTGTAGAATTGTTTAGGGTTTTTCTTGCTCTCGTTTGCAATGTTTCGCTCATTTTCTATTTTAGCTAGCTTAATTGCTTGTTTGCAGATTTTATTACATTCTTTATATTTTTTAAATGATGCATCTGACCCATTTGACTTAAACACCTTAAAAGCCTGCTTTTTATTTCTCATTTCCCTGCTAACCACATTATTAATCCACATTGGTTTTGCTTTACTTCTCTTGTGCTTATTCCCCAATGGTATATATTGGCGTGTATATTTGCCCAAGAGCATTTTAAATACATTCCATGACTCTTGTGCATTTTTATCTTTGAAAATTACATCCCACTGGATATCCTTTATAGCTTCTTTTAACTTTGTAAAATTAGCCTTTTTGAAATTGAATGTTTTGGTTAAACTCTTGCTATTGGGTTTCTCATAACAAACTTCAAAGGATACAATATTATGGTCACTGCTGCCCAAATGTTCCCTTACCTGCACACTGTTTACAATGTCAGAATCGTTTGAGAGCACTAGGTCAAGCAAGGCCTCTTTTCTAGTTGGCTCCTCTACTAGTTGGGACATAAAATTATCATTTATCATACTTAGAAAAATATTTCCCTTTCTTGTGCCTGAAGTCATATTGCTCCAGTCAATTTCAGGGTAGTTGAAATCTCCCATTATAATTACCTTTGCTGACCTAGCAGCCTTTTCCATTTGCAGTAAAAGCTGGGCTTCCTCCAACTCCCCAACATTAGGTGGCTTGTAGCAAACCCCCACCAATATCTTTTTATTATGTGTGCCCCCAGTGTGTATTTCAACCCACAAGGCCTCTACCTTTTCATTGGACCTGTTTCAGTCTTCCAGAGATTTGAGACTGGGATGGAGGTTCACCTTCCAGCAGGACAATGACCCTAAGAATACTGCTAAAGCAATACTCGAGTGTTTTAAAGGGAAACAATTAAATGTCTTGGAATGGCCTAGTCAAAGCCCAGACCTCAATCCAATCGAGAATCTATGGTATGACTTAAAGATTGCTGTACACCAGCAGAATCCATCCAACTTGAAAAATTCCTTGAAAAATGGGCAAGAATCCCAGTGGCCAGATGTGCCAAGCTTAAAGAGATGTACCCCAAGAGACTTGCAGCTGTAATTGCAAAAGGTGGCTCTATAAAGTATTGACTTTGTGGGGGGAAGGTGAATAGTTATGCTCGCTCAAGTTTTTTTTTTTTTGTCTTATTTCTTGTTTGTTTCACAATAAAAATATTTTGCATTTTCAAAGTGGTAGGCATGTTGTGTAAATCAAATGATACAAACCCCACAAAAATCCATTTTAATTTCAGTAATGCAACATAATAGGAAAAATGCCAAGGTGGGGTGTGTGATTTTTTTTGCAAAGCACTTTAATTCCTTAAAGGTTTGAACCCTTGGCTCAAGAGAGATGCCCACCACCCTTTTGACAATATATTTCTCTTTGAATAGGGACTCTAGCTAAACATGACTGCCCTCTTTCTATCTCTCTCTCTCCCTCATTGCATAATTTATGGTACCTCACACACAGAACATATTTTATGTCTCCTCAGAAAACAAACACACATTGAATAGAATGCATAATTACATAATTTATGTCTCATTAGGAGACACAACTCCTATTGGGTGATTCAAAGGGGACTATACTGCTCCCATTGGGTGATTCAATGGGGGCGTGTTTATCATATGGGGAGTTGGCTCGCCCCCTCCAGCCCGCCCACCACTATCCAACTGACAAAAAAAATATAGCTGCCACTCGCTCCTGAAGTAGGAGATATCAATAACTTCTCCTGGTCCACACACACTCTCACTCAGAATCATGACCCCACAAACACACTGTTTCACCTCCCACAGATAACTGTAACCCTCCATACACTCTGTTTCACCTCCCACAGATAACTGTAACCCTCTATACACTCTGTTTCAGTATGAGGCTGTAATGTTTCCATAAAATACAAACTCAGAGATAAACTTAATAGCAACTCTTTTATTTAACTCTTCATCTCTTCAGTCAACCTCACTAACTGTCTGTTTTCAACTGTCACTCCTCCACTTCCTGATTCCCACCCTTGCTTCTTAAAAGGAGAGAGAGATGCTTTGCTGTATGTTACAGAGGGCAAGCCACAAACACCGCTTTCTATTTCTTCCCTCAGCATATTGCTACGTTGCCTCAACTGAAGAGCCACTGTGTGTTATATTGCTATGTTACCTCAACTTAACCCTTTGAGTGCCAGAGGGTTAAGTAAGGAGGAGTTACTGCTCCCACTGGGTGATTCAATGGGGGAGTGATTTAAATCATGCAGGGAGTTGGGCTGCCCTCACTATCCAGCCCGCCCACCACTATCCAAGTATCTGAAAAAACAAAATGGCTGCCACTCGCTCCTACACCACAGACAAAAACATATCAGACAAAAAACAGACACACACACTCACACTCAATCACACACACTCAATCACACACTCACTCTCACACACACTCAATCATACACACTCAATCATACACACTCATAGTAATTCACACACTCACACTCTCACTCACACACTCTCAGTCACACATTCACTCACTCAGTCACACACACTCACACTCAATCACACATACTCACACTTAATCACACACACACTCACACTTTCACTCACACACTCATTCACACACACTCAATCACACTCACACTCTCTCATTCACACTCTCACACACTCTCACTCTTACTCTCACACACTCACACACTCTCACTCAATCACACACACTCTCACTCAATCACACACACTCTCACTCACACACACTCTCTCAATCACACTCTCTCACTCACACACTCTCACACTCACTCACACACTCTCATTCATACTCTCTCATTCACACTCTCACACACTCTCACTCACATTCTCACACACTCACACACTCTCACTCACACACTCAATCAAACACACTCTCACTCTCAATCACACACACTCTCACTCAATCACACACTTTCACTCAATCACTCACATTCTCTCACTCACACACTCTCACACTCACTCACACTCACACACTCAATCACATACACTCACACACACTCACTAACACACTCACATGCAATCCCTCATATGCAATCACTCACTCTCGCACTCACACGCACTCACTTACACTCACTCACACCCCGGGAGCCAGCACGATCCACCTTCTACCATAGTATGTGCAATTACCACATGCATTTCAACTACATGAATGAATGCCACTCACTCACTCACTCACACTCACTCACACCCTGGGAGCCAGCACAATCCACCTTCCACCATAGTATGTGCAATTACCACATGCATTTCAACTATACGAATGAATGCCACAGTGGAGACATAAGTACAAACACAAATTCATTACAATGACACATAAGTCACCCCTTTATGACTCACTTCTGTGTGTGTCTCTGTGTGTGCCTGTGTGTTCCTCACTGTGTGTGTTGCATGTCTGTATCACACTCTATTTGTCTGCATGTTTTGCACTGCATGTATGTGTGTGTGTGTACGACTGTGTCACTCTTTATGCATCTCAGTGCATGCGTGTGCATTTGCGTGTGTGTGTCTCTCTGTGTGTTTGTCTTGCATCCGTGTGTGCGCATTAATTCCCTATATAACCTGACGGGCAGCGCCATCCCACATTGCTAGTATATATATATATATATATATATATATATATATATATCCTATATAATAATTCGCTAAGTTGTGTGTAACGCCCGACATGCGCAGTAGACACTGCTGCGCGTGCGGCAGTCATGCGCAGTACAGACTGCCCGCGCCGCGGCTGATACAGAGCTGGGCATTCCCAAGGAGCATCCAGCTCTGTATCAGCAGTTGCGCGGGCAGTCTCTACTGCGCGTGACTGCCCCGCGACCGGCTGCCAGAGGCACTGTGGCCCGTGTAACGGGCTGTTCAACTAGTATATATATAATATGAATTTATTTATTTTCAATGTTGGTAATACTGTCATCTAATCTTTACCATTGCAGTTGTAGTTCATTGTATTTTTTCCATGCACAGCTAATCTGGATGCAGGAGAAGAGTGTTTGACAGCTGAACCATATGGGCGGCAGTCAGTATTATTGGCCGCCACCTATGTAGGTCAGCCATTCATTGGAGATTGCCATGAGAATTGCAACCTCCATCAGCACTCATGTGAAAGGTCTAAGAGTCCTCAAAGGCCTGCATGAAAGCAGTAAAGATGCAACATTTTGAACTTTTGTACATAGTCATCCTTTGTGAAAGGCACAATATCCCAGCATAAGGCCTTTCACAACTGGCGATACAATAAATGCTTGATCACTGTGTTGCTATCATCCATGTGAAAGGGGCCTAATAGTTCAGATAATTCAGAGTTACACAAGTGCTTTGCACAATGAAACAATGGGTGGGGTCCTTGCTCTAGATCTTAAAATCTAATTTAATAAAGGAGACATTCAGGACACATAAAGGTCAAGTGCATAATACAGTTTTGGAGTTTTGTTCAGATTAGGATTAAATATACATATACTAGTGTAAAAGGTCTGGGTAATTTTAAGCGGCCGCTACCTCACTGCTCCACGAGATGCAGTCTTGCGTCGCCTGACTCACGCGATGCAATCATGCTCAGTAGAGACTGCCCTACTGCTCATGATTGCATCGTGACAGACATCCTAGCGAATTATTACATAGGATACAGTGTTTTAGATACATTTTGCAGAAGATATATTTTTGCTGAAAAATGGATGCCAAGTAAAAGAAACAAAAAGAAGAAATCCATAGGGGAGAAAAAGAAATTCACCAAAGTTTCACTGATTGAAATGGGGATTTTATCCCCTTGAATGTTACAGTTGTCTCCAATGTATTGAGAAGCAATGTGCTGGAAACCTCTCATTCAAGGTGTTGAAAATCATTTAAATTAGTTTGTATTTGAACATAAGGCCTGAATGTATTATTCTAACGTTGCTACAAATATTACTCCTGCATACTCTATGCAGATCAAGAATGTGGCAGCTGCAGTTTAATGTTGATAAATGTAAAATAATGCACTTGAGACATAAAAATCCAAAGGAAAAATATACTGTTATGGGTACTGTGCTGTCAGAGACAACAGAGGAAAGGGATTTGGGAGTAATTATTTAAATGACTTAAAGGTAGGCAGGCAATGTAATAAAGCAGTGGGGAATGCAAGCAGGGTGCTGGGTTGTATAGCTAGGGGCATTAGCAGCAGAAAAAGGGAAGTGGTCATGCCATTCTACAGATTTCTAGTTAGACCTCACCTAGAGTATTGTGTATATTACTGGAGACCCCATCTCCAGAAGGATATAGATACTCTAGAGAAAATTCAGTGAAGGGCTACTAAAATGGTGACTGATTTACAGGAAAAGACACATTAGGATAGACTAAAGGATCTGAACATGTATAGCTTGGAGGAGAGAAGAGAGAGACGGGAATATGAAAGAAACATTAAAATATATGAAGGGATTCAACAAAGTGCAGGATGGAAGTACATTTCAAAGGAGTAAAAATGTTAGGACAAGAGGCCATGGTCTAAAACTAGAGGGACACAGGTTTAGATGTAATGTAAGAAAGTTTTACTTCACTGAGAGGGTAGTAGATAAGTGGAATAGCCTACCAGCAGAAGTGGTAGAAGTTAATACAGTGACAGAATTTAAGCATGCATGGGGTAGGCATAAGGCTGTCCGTAACATAAGAAAAGACCAAGGACCAAAAAAGGTTTGAGGTTTTTTACAGTAGGAAAATGGGCAGACTAGATGTGTCGAATGGTTCTTATCTTCCGTCATATTCTGTTTCTACGCTTCACAAATTTGTATTAATTATATATTGTGAGTTATATAGTAATGGTATTAGGTTTAGATAAGATGTCCACAATTTAAATCAAAATATTACTAAAACATTATCATTGTGAAGTATTAATCAGCTTACATTTGTAACTATCATTACACAGGCTCAGAAAATGTGCCAGAGCAGTTGATAATTTCACTCTCGAAGGAATGAGACCTTTTGGCCCAAGGAAGAGACATCCAATGTAAATATAGTGACATTTTGAAGACAATGTTTGTGAGTTTAATTAAGATAATTATCAAACATATCTGAATCCTACTATTGCTGCCATAATTTAAGTTACCAATAAGTGAAATAAAGCCTTATTATTAATTTATATATTGTATGCCCTTTCCTGCTAAGTAAAACAAGGATATTCTTACCGCTGGTAGATTCTTCCTTCAAGTCACACAAGTCTCCATAGATCACAATAGCAGCAGCACTACCTAGCCGGAAAACACAACAAACAAACAAGATTGGATTGTAATAACTTCTGAAGTAGTAGCAATACCCTTTCATTTTACATAGCAGGAAAAGCTCTTAAATACATGTATTTTAATAATAAGAATTACTACCAGTTCAAAGTGAAAAATAATAAATAACTAAATAAATAAATAAATAAATAAATAAATGACCTTTAATAGACAGATGAAAGGTCACAGCCATATGTGTCTGGGCTATTATAATGATTTATTCTCATTCTTTCACTGTGACTTAAAATCAGTGGAATTATAAATCTTCTATTTTTGTTCTGAAATCTTTGTTGTCTTCTTTTATACACTGTATTTAAATTGTGATGCAGAACTATCCATGAACCCCAAAGTAAAAAAATACACCAAGAAAATCTGCATTTAAAAAAAAACAAAGTTTGCAATTTAAGTAAGTCTTTCTTTTGGTTTCTAACCAAACAGTCTTTCAGCTTTTAGGGTACATACCCCCACACATGAAGAGTAATATATGAATATTATGTGTCAGCCAGAGATGAGTGAACATTTTGGCCACAAAAAGTGAAACTTACAAAAAAAAGTCACTTCCCCCTTCTGTGGGAATTTCTGTGAAAAACATATTTCTGAAATGTTTTTATTGCTTTTTATTTGCATTCAAATCAATGATAATGTAATTCCCCTTACTAGAAGAGTTTACCTCATGTAATCTCATTTTGCTAACTCAACAATATAAAAAGGTGTTTCAGTTTACTGCATGTTGTCAGTCTTTGCTTTGGAAACAGAAGAAATGTTGATGCTTGCCAATGTAGGCAAGCAGGCAAAGAGAGGGATCCAGAGATGCTTGATTTAAGTAGTATCAGTGGTAGAAAATTGTTCTCTGGACAGGTGGGATGCAGGGAGTGTAGGTATGAAGGGATAAAGGAAATATAAAAACACTAAGAAATACAAACATTCTTGAGTGATAGGTGACAGTGAGACAGGCAGAGGATGCTACCTGAGTGACAGATACTACACAGACATACATTGTACGTTCAAGACAAACAGACAACAGGTACAACTTAACATATGGTGTTACAGTACATCTACAAGGACAAGAACAAAAGCAATAAGCAAAAACTGTGCTATGGGAGACTGTGGTGCCTCATATTCTGCTGTGCTGTGGTATCATTTATTAAAATTTGTAAGCTGCTAATACAGAAGCTAACCTTTTTTTACACTAGCTAGTGTAGTATAAAGCCAGACAGACAAGAGGGGGGCTGCAGTTGCTTGATTTAAAGCGTAATGGTGCTAGCCAGTTTTCTGCACATTTACAGTGAGTGTGATTGTGATTTGTAGATGGAGAGGCCTGAAATTGATAGGCACAGTTTAAAAATAATAAAAAAATACTTTTGAATGATAAATTACAGACAGGAAATCTTATCTAAGCTGAGACTGATAATGATAATAATATTGAGAGATACTAGAGAAAGACATACATCATACATGCTTTTCAGATAGACAATAACAAACAAAACAATCTACTCAGACATGAAAAAAACAATCAGCTGCTGTTGTCTTGTGCAACTAATTGCATACTACAGGCTTTTTGAAGCTAACATCTATGTTGCATAGCAAAAATCAACACTGCTATCATTAGGTCCTCCAAACATGGCAGGGGTAAGAGGCAGGATTAGGATTAGTGCTTGAGTGAGTCATTGGTAATAAAGTAAAAAAAAAAAAGAAATGCTGCAGTTCCTGCTGTAAATACTGATGAGTTGTTTCACTTCTTGAGGAGATTGGTTGTAAAAGTGATATGAAAGTTACAACAGTAGTAGTATTAAGCCTTTTAACACTAAAGACAATATCGGGTCATATTCTAGTGTTGTTTATATAGTAGAGGAGGATTTAACAGTAGTGAGTAGTGGTCCATGTTCTATGAATCATTCTAAGGAGAAAGTAAAAATAAAATTTTTCTGACTTTAAAAAATATAAATAGTAGTGGGGATGGAGATAATTGGTACTGTTGGATGATGCTGTTAATACTGGTACTGCTAATGGCCTAAGTATTGATGATGTTGATTTAGAATATGTTGCTCCTCTTTTTTTGGAACACATCAAGTAGACATAGATGATGGTGTTACAAAACAAAATAGTTGTATCTGAAAGGATTACACCCTATCTTCCAAAACTGAAAAAGAGAATACCTGTTTATAAACTGTAAGAGAGATCTGATGGAAAGTCTGTATAAGTAAACGTGCCCAGAAATACACAAATCATCATCAGCCCCACAACATTCAAGTCCAACCCCCACCCAGTCACATCACTATTGTTGACTAAACAGCAACACAGGAAAACATCAACATCCCTAGCTATGAGTGCTTCTGCTGCTGGGGGTGACGTGGGCAGAAAGGGGGAGGACTCTGGTGTCAGTTGCAAAGATGCAATCTTGGATAAGGGTGTATATGGACAGGGCTGCAGCGCGACTTTTGGATGATAGTTTTTCTCTTGGTTTTCATATTCCAGGTAGGGTAGGTTTTGGTGTGTCTGACCCAGGGAATTTGTGGTTGGTGCAGGAACACCCGGGGGTGTTGAAGGAGAAAATCTACAACGAAGTGTCCTTGGGTCATATGGCAGGCCCCTTTTCTCACCTACCTCTTCTGCATCTTCGGGTGTTCCCGTTAGATGTGGTTCCCAAAAAGACCCTGGCAATTTCCGTTTTGATCCATCATTTGTCTTTCCCTCACGGGGGTTCAGTTAATGATGCAATCTATCCGGAATTGTGCAGTGTGTCCTATCCTTCCTTTGAAAAGGCAGTTTGGTTTGGTTGGGCTTGGAGGCGGGTTGTGGGGCGTGATTTGCTAAGGTGGAAATTGAGTCTGCCTTTCGTCTTCTTCCAGTGCACCCTGAGAGTCATCACTTGTTGGGGTGTAAGGTGGACGGGTTCTATTACACTGACCTGTGCCCTTCCATGGGTTGCTCCTTGTCTTGTGCCCTCTTTGGAATGTTCAGCTCTTTTATGGAATGGGTGGTTTGCAAGGAGTAGGGGTTTTGTACCTTTTTACATTATTTGGACAACTTCTTGTGTATTGGCCCAAGTGGGCTTAATGTCTGCCATTGTTTGCTGGACACATTGCATAAAGTGGCTCTGGATTTTGGGGTCCCCCTGGCTCCGGATAAGACTTAGTATCCTATGACTTGCCTCAGTTTTTTTGGGGTTAGAGTTAGATTCAGTCACCATGGAATGTTGTCTTCTGCAGGATAAACTGGATGGTTTATGGGTGGTTGTGTGGGAGTGTTGGGGGGATTGGAAGATGTCATCTCGGGACTTACAGTCACTTCTGGGGAAGCTGAACTTTGCGTGTCGCGTTATTCCCTATGGGTCAGGTGTTTAACCGTTGCCTTGCTCAGGCTACGTCGGTTGTTGTTCATTCTCACAATTATAAACGAATCACGTTGTCTTTGAGGGAGGATTTGCGGATGTGGGATATTTTTCTGGCAGATTACAATGGTTGATCCTACTGGCAGTCTTCCGTTTTTTCCAGTGCTGATTTGGACTTGTATACAGATGCTGCGGGCTACCTGGGTTTTGGGGCCTTGTTTGGCTTGGATTGGTGTTCTACACCGTGGCCCGATTCTTGGTTTGCAGCAGGTTTGACAAAAAAAAATATTTTTTTCAAGAGATGTTCACGATTGTCATCGCTATTTATTTGTGGGAGGAACAGGATGCTTAACAGTCGGGTGATTATCCTTTTGGATAATATGGGGGTGGTGATGGTGGTGAATAATTTGTTGGACTCTTTTTCCCCCTGCTTTTTCTCTTCCCTCTATCTGGTTCTTTGTTGTCTTCATTTGAACATCTCTTTTCCGGCACGGCATGTTGCCTGGGCTGCAGAATGTTGCTGCTGATGGTCTTTCTTGGTTTCGCATGGAAGACTTCCAGAGGGTGACGGGCGTGGGTACATCTTGCCCCTCCCATTTATGGTACCTTGGAGGAGTGGGGTTGTCTCCTGGGTGAGGAATTCCTTGGCGCCGGTCACATGGGTGCGGTATGTGTCTGAATGGGATGACTGGATTGGTTTGGAGAGCCTGGTGAGGTCACTAGGTGAGGGTGAGCGGGTTGAAGGGGTTCTCTGGATAATTTGGGATTAGTTTGGGTAAGGGCTTTCTCCCACAGCCATTGCGGGCAAGGTTTCTGGGTTTGCTTTTGATTTTAAGTTACGGAATTGGAGTGAATACACTAAAGAATTTGTTGTTTGTATGGCTATGTGGGTAATTTGTAAGGGTTCAGCAAGGTCTGATTTGCAGTGTCCGGTCTCTTTTCTGCTCCTTCAGCGTCTATTTTTAGTTTTATCAGATGTATGTTTTGATGATTATGAGACTGTCTTGTTCGAGGCTGCCTTGTCTCTTCCTTCTTTTGGGGCCATGAGGATTGGGGAGTTGGTTACTGCCAGTTTTCTCTGGGTGGTCTCCTTCTGGGGGATATTTGGTTGTCCTCTGGCTCTCTTTTTATTGTATTCATCGGTCAAAGACTGATGTCTATGGTTCCCAGGTTTAGGTGTCTTTGTTTTAGGATCCATGTCGATCTGTGTCTGGTGGATTGGGTTCAGCGTTTTTTGGGTGTGTGGGTTTCTGGGGGCCTCTTCTGCAACATCGGGATGGGAGTCCACTTAATTGCCAGTCTCCATCTTCCACTGTGGATGTAGGAATCATATTTGTGACACAATGTTGCACTTGGTTTGCACCAGCATCACACAGCTTTATTTGTACATAAGCCTCATTGAAATATAGTACCCACCTCCTTTTGGCAAGAGGAACTCTAGCAAAGTGTTTGACAATGTACAAAGCAGCTTCAGCTGTACTAAAAGAGAGACACATGATTTAAACTCTGCAAAACGAAAGTAACATAAGAGCTCCCATGTATAATCAGAAATCTATATGTGTGTGGGCTGCTCAAGAGACTTGCCAAGCAATACATATAATAATAAAATGGTAGGGCAATTTACCATTAAATTAGAGTAGCAGAGTATTACAGTGCACATGACCAACTGTCCAGTTAGCCTGTTATATGAGACCAGCAGTGTATCACATGAAAACAGCAGGACAATATAAAAGACCTATTGAAAGTATAGAATAAAGGTAACAAGATAATGCATTATAACAAGGGGACAATTTGGAAATAGGACACATGAAAGTAACAGAGAGGCATAGAGGAACAAGAAAGGGACAAAAAAGAGAGAGACATGATCATATCAGTAAATGGCATAATTCCCTATCTGTGAAAGTCCAGAGTGCAGACAAGCTAACATTTTGACACTTCCTCTTCTTTCTTACAAGTGAGTGTGGCATGGCCTGACAGCCAAAAGTAAAGCCCATCTCTTCCTCCAACCAATCATGTGGCCTGTCTCAACAGCCAAGCATGTCATCAGTCACTGTCTTTATGCTGCTATGGTCTTGAATGGCAATGTGGGCGACTGCCTGTTAACTTGCTACAACAGCTGGTTAAGGAAGTAGCCATGAGGAGCACATACACTTTTCCTCCTTCTGGGGACCAGAAGGCAGGGTCCCATGGCCATCGGTTCAGAAACTTGGTGCTAGCTATTTAGGTGAAAAAATAAATTGTTAAAATATCAGGTTTACTACATCCAGTTATTCAGTTCCATATTTTCTGATCCTGTCCTCCCTGCACCCCTCTTCCTAGAATGTTCTCTTCCCTTAATTCTTTGTTCTGATGCTCTTCCCCATAAATCTTCTCCTGGTGTTTCTCTATTCTCTTAATTTCTCTGCCTGCTGCTATCCCCTCCTTACAGTTCTCTTACTCTTTGTTGCTTTTCTCTTAGTTCTCCCTCCCCCCCTCTCCTCTCCTCCCCTCCTCCATCTACCTCCCTTTCTAGTGATTTCCACTTGTGAGCACCATTTCGTCCTGTTATGCTCCTCTTCCTGGCACTCTTCTTCCTCCCGTTCTTCACTCTGTATATCCCTTCCTTCCTGTACTCCTTCTACAGATCTCCTCCTCCCTTCACTTTTCTTCCTGGTATGTTCCTCCTCTTCACAATCCTCTTCCTTATGCTCTGCCTCCCCCACATGCACTTATTGTCCTTATGCGCTCATTGTTTCATCAATATGGCATCCTTTTTTACTCCCTGATAATAGATACAACACAGCAGGGTAGCAAGTTAACTGCTCCCTCTGTTGGGTAAGTTTATAAAGGAACCTTATCATCTAAAATCAACTTTCGTGATATATAAAGCAATTTCAAAATAACATATATGTTGTTTAAGTTGCTTTTATGTAATACATTAATTTTCATGGCATTTAGATTTATATATTATGATAATGAAGGAATGCTATGCGGGCATTTTCTGACACTGCTCAGAATCGAATTGCTCACCACCCTAAGCACTGAAAGGATTAAGTGTTTATAGAAAGGTAATGCAGGCAATATAGAGGTAATTTTGAAGACCTTTTTAATATTGCCAAACTTTGTTTTATGTGCTAGTGTTCCTTTAACGATATTGCTGAAGTGAACATACAAAACCCTACTGAGCTCCATCTCAGCCATAACTGCCTAAAACCATGGTAGTTACACAACTGCCTTATTTTTTGTTACTGCTGTTAAATAATAATAACCTAAAATGTGTTGCCAAAGCAAAACAATAATTTTAATATTTACTGTAAATAAATTGTATTCTTATTTCTTGTCTAATAGTGATACTTTGACAAGTAACATTATATACTACTTGTATATGATTTGACTGAAGTAGATAGCAAAGGCTTGTATGCATGTTGCATATGAATAATTGTATTTATGTAGTGGGAATATTGTATGCAGCCCTCAACAAGGTCACAATGCTCAGAAGGTACAATAGAGTGAAATATATATTTTACAGATATTAGGGAGAATAACTTCTGGTGCATAATAGGAAACACACAGCATGCATTCTTAAATATCTTTTATTCAGAACTCCGAAGTTACACAGGGATATCCATTATGCCATATGTGACCTCTTACTCATAGCCTGTAATAAGCTGGGACTTCTTTAAACTCTGGATGGCTTAATTGTAAGCAAATCAGAGTTTTTTCCTGTGCAAATGTCCAGGATGAAATTTGATATTGTTGTTGTATTTTTTATGTTTAAGCATTGTTTTTATTCTTAATCTATTTCTATTAAAAAGGGAGGACCTTAGCTGTCTGAGACCTTTCTTAACACATAAAATTAATATTTTTCATTTACCCTCCCTTCACAAAGAGTAGAGAAAGTAATTGAAATATCTCCAAGGCTGGGCAATTTTTAACTTAATATGGGGGCTCCATACCCCATATTAATTATTTCCTCTCCCAGTAGGTACCGTAAGGGGAACTTTGTCTCTTCCTTTGGGCAGTTTTAGAGTTAATATGGTTCCTCCAGTTCACATATTAATTAATAGGTTTAATTCCACTCACAATGGGTAGAATAGAGAAAATGTCCTCTTCGTTTGTCATTTTTTGTATTAAAATAGAGACTCTGGTCTTGATATTATTTAAAATTTTTCTCCCAGCAGGGAAGGTAGAGAATGTGGACCTCTTTCATGGGCGATTCTTTATTTATATGGGGCTACAAACACCACATTAGTATTTTATTATTTTTGGACTTCAAAATAAATGAATAAATATATATTTACCTCACATTAATTTATTATCTCATATTTAAAAATATGCATAAGGAATAATATGGATGTTATTTTAATACTTTCAATTTCGATCTCATCAAGATGTAGAGATGAGGGAATAATATTATTCATCACAATCATCACATTGTTGCCTTAAAAAATATAAAACTGAAAAATAATTCAAGCCAATTCAGCAACAGAAGGGCTGATCACAGATTAAGATAGGATAGTAGGAGTGTGGCGGGAATAGTTTAATTTTTTTATGTTAGTTAACATTTCTGTTTCCAGTGTGGCTGTTTTATATGAAATCTTGGCTCCTATGTATTCTAGGCTGATGTTGGAAAAGGGGTACATAGCTGCACAAGATTCATTTTTTTCTCTTTATAAATATGCCTTATCTACACTAGAAATACATTTTTATGCATAATAAAAATAAAGCAAGCTGATTGTGGTTAGGGATACAAATTAGTGGCCCAACCTAATAGTTATTCTTCTGTGATATACAGAGCATTTGGTTCCTGTGGATTTGGCTTACAGAGGAATTGGATAATTTGTAAAGACTACTAGCCGTAAAGACATTTTCAATTAAAATGGAAAAACATGTATATTGCCGCTATGCTTGAGTGTATATTCTTGTTCTCTGTAGGCACCATCATTACTCCCAAACATTAATACTAAACCCAACCATTCTGTTATTAAGCAAATTACATTGTAATGCCACTATCACCTGTTGTTTTAAATACAGTAGTTGTCTCATGGACCCACTATAAGGAATGCTACAGTATGTTCTTTTTAACAGATTATACCTAAAACAGAGATTTTGAGTTATATGCATTCACAATATTATTTAGCCATTTACCTGCTAGACTAAACAAACAAAAAAAACATAAACAAAAAAGCAAACAAAAAAAAAACAAAGCAAACAAACAAAACTCTCTCCAACCCTACCAGCATTGCCCTAGTTCAGGTCTCCCAACCCACTAGCCCTTAAATCAGTCAATTACTTGTTCACAGTGAACTCTGGAACAATTCACTTTGCTCTCTGGCCCATCAGATCAGTTCTCATAGATGATCAACTGACTCCCAATTGCTAAGATTAGATAAAGGATGCACAAAAGTGTATGTGAGTTCAATGGTGTATGTGAAACATGCATATGTATCTATATGTGTTAATGTGTGAGCACTTGTGTTTGTGTGTATGAGTACGCTAATGTGTGTATATGAGTGCATTGGTGTATGTGTAAGCATGCAGGAGTGTGTCTTTGTGTGAGGGTATATGAGAGCATTGGTTTGTGCGTGTATGTGCGTGTGTGTGTGTGTATAACATAGAGTAACATAGTAACATAGTTGATGAGGCTGAAAAAAGACATGCGTCCATCAGGTCCAGCCCATGCGAAAAACACCCCTGTTGATCCAGAGGAAGGCAAAAATAAGCCCTCTGAAGCCATTTCCAATTTAGCCCCAAGTGGTTAAAAAATTCCTTCCTGACTCCAAATGACGGTCAGATAGATCCCTGGATTAACATCCTATCTGCATTGAAGCCATATTGTTCTGTGCTAGATAGGCATCCATTGCTTTTTTGAAAGCAGTTACATTATCTGCAAGTACAACATCCTGAGGCAAAGAATTCCATTGCTTTACAGCCCTTACTCTAAAGAATCCCTGCCTTTGTTTTAGTCAAAAGCTCCTTTCCGCTAGTCTTAATGGATGACCTCTTGGTCTTAACTCAGATCTTTGTGTAAATAATTTGTTGGATAGTTCTTTGTATTGACCTTGAATGTATTTGTCAGTGGTAATTATATCACCCCTTAGAAGTCTCTTCTCTAATGTAAACAAACCCGGTTTGGCTAGGCTCTCTCAGATCCTCCAATTCCTTTATCTGCTTTGTTGAATGTCTCTGCACCTTTTCCACTTCAACAAAGTCTTTATTAAGAACTGGCTTAACCAAGGATTTATACAGAGGTAGGATAATATTAGCATCCCTTGCATCTACCCCTCTTTTTATTCAAGCTAGTACCCTATTTGCTCTTGCAGCAGTTGAGTGACTCTGCACACTGCTGTGAAGTCAATTGTCTATCAGTACTCCTAAATCTTTCTCTAATGAGGATTCTCAAAGTTGTTTCCCATTTAGAGTAAATGTAGCAAGTTTGTTTCTACAGCCCAAATGCAAAACCTTACATTTATCTACATTAAATGTCATCTGCCATTTTTCTGCCCTTTCACTCAGTTTATCTAAATTCTTCTGAAGAGAAAAAACATCCAGCTCTGTATGTATTTCCTTACATAGCTTAGTGTCATCAGCAAAGATTGACACACTACTTTCAATTCCCACTTCTAGATCATTAATAAACAAATTAAAAAGCATTGGGCCCAGGACTGAACCCTGTCGCATCCCACTTATAACTTTAGACCATTTTGAAAAGATTGCATTTACAACAACTCTCTGCCATCTATCATTCAACCAGTTCTTAATCCATGTACAGATAAGACTGCCCAAACCGAAGCCTTTTCATTTATGCAGTAACCTGTTGTCATGCACTGTATCAAAGGCTTTTGCAAAATCCAAGTATAATACATCAACATCTATTCCATTGTCCAAATTACTACCTAATCTTTCATAAAATTCAAGTAAATTAGTCTGACATGATCTATTCTTCATGAAACCATGCTGATTCCTACTAATAATATTGTTTGCCTTCACATAGTTCTGAATACTGTCAGTTAGTAACCCTTCTAGTATCTTACCCACTATGGAAGTCAAGCTCATGGGTCTATAATTTCCTGGTTTGGCTCTTGCTCCCTTTTTAAACAACGGAACTACATCAGCTTTCCTCCAGTCACAGGACACTATGCCTGATGAAAGTGAATCAATAAATATTAAGTATAATGGTCTTACTATTAATTAACTAAGTTCCTTAAAGGGGATCTCTCACCTATATATAAGTAATGCTCATTGTTCATTTAAAAAAAAAACAAACCCAAAAAACATTATCAGCGCAAAAATGTATGTTTAAAAGGTGCCCAGCAGCCTACTTCCTGCTTGCAGCACAGCCTCTGCTCCCGTCCCACTACCCTGTATCCTCCGACGGTGGAGGCTTCCTTTCTCTAAGCTGGAGTGATCTCATTGGCATAGATCGATATCTAGCCAATGAGATCGCTCCAGCTTAGTGACAGACAGCCCCCGTCATTGGAGGATGATGGGTAGTGGGATGGGAGCAGCATCTGTTCGGCAAGCTTCAGCAAACCGGAAGTAGGCTGCTGGGCACTTTTTAAATATAAATTTTTGCAATAATAATGCTTTTTTTGAAAAAAATGAACAATGTTTTAAATGTTTTGGATACATGCTCTAACTAATGAACATTACTTATATATAGGTAAGAGATCCCCTTTAAGTATTCTTGGGTGTATACCATCAGGACCAGGTGCTTTATTCACCCCAACCCTCTCTAGTCTCTTTTGGACCTTGTCCTCAGTAAGCCATGTAAATAATGGTGGAAATAATGTGGTTTTGTCTGTTTGCCCACCGCTTGTCATTGCTGCTTCTTTTGTATATACTGTAGCAAAGGATGTATTTAGGGTGTCAGCCATAGCCTTATCCTCAGTAATCAATTCACCTGTCTCAGTCCTAATAGGACCAATATCAACCTTAACTTTTTTGTTAGTAATATACTTGTAGAATTGTTTACGGTTTTTCTTGCTCTCATTTTCAATTTTAGCTAGCTTAATTACTTGTTTGCAAATTTTATTAATTTCTTTGTATCTTTTAAATGATGCATCTGACCCATTTGACTTAAACATTTTAAAAGCCTGTTTCTTATTTCTCATTTCACTGCAAACCTCATTATTAAGCCACATTGGCTTCACTTTATGCCTCTTGTGCTTATTCCCCAGTGCTATGTATTGACGCGTATATTTGTGTAAGAGCATTTTAAACACATTCCATGATTCTTGTACATTTTTATCTTTGAAAAGTACATCCCACTGCATATCCTTTAATAGCTCTTTTAGCTTTGTAAAACTAACCTTTTTAAAATTTAATGTTTTGGTTAAACTCTTGCTATTGGAGTTCTCATAACAAATTTCAAAGGATATCATATTATGGTCACTGTTGCCTAAATGTTCCCTTACTTGTACATTGTTTATCATGTCTGAGCACTAGGTCCAGCAAGGCCTCTTTTCTAGTTGGCTTCTCTACTAGTTGGGACATAAAATTATCATTTACGTGTGCATGACAGCACTGTTTTGTGTTTGTATGAATGCACTGATGTATATATGTCTATGACAGTACTGGCATTGGTGTGGCTGTACGAAAGCATTGGCACTGTTGTATATGTATGCGTGCTCTTATGTGTTAATAGGAGAAGGGGCAGTCTAGTTTGTGAGTTTAATTGTGATGTGTATATGACTTTGATGTTTGTATAATTGTTTCTAAGTGTGTATGACAATGTATGTATCTATTCACTTATGGAATTCTGTGAAAAAATTGCATCTTTTTCATGAGCTTTTAATCATGTCTAACCAGATGACTCACAATGGGACTTATACTTTTATTTAGATAATTAGTGTTATTGTATTCTGGTGGACTCAGTTTGATGACAATATTTCTCTAGTCTTGTATTGATTTGTTCTTGTAAAGGCTGGAGGTCACTATTCGTTAATCAGTTTTTATTCAAAATATTTCTATGTATGTTCAGATTTTCAACAAGGTGTTTAAGTGCCGTTTGAGTTTATGCCTGTTCTTACCAAATTTACTATTGCCAAAAAGTACCAAGAATATTAATACTAATTAGTTTCCATTTAAAAGCATAAAGGAAGCCCAGGACTAGTTAAAACAGGGAAAAGGTGGTTTGCTACATAATAAGTATTCGTATCATATAATATCATAACATACCTAACCAATCCCTGTACCAGTACAACTTAATTTGTGTTTTAGTTTTTTGATGATGTTCTTTTATATAGTAATAGTAGTAAATGAATATACAGCGAATTTAATATTCACTGTCTCATCCCAGTTATCAGTACTCTGTGGATGATCTGCGGTGTATTTTGTTTTATACATCACAGTAGTGTCAGTTTTGAACTATCTATCACATTAGAACAATGAAATCTGTTCCATCTGACAGTGGACAATGTTCAGAAGATTTGGAGGATGAAAAGAATCACAGAGTATCCTCTGTTCATAAACGAAGGGAATTGCAGGCAATTCACGAGAGCTTGGACTACTTGCCTTCTCACAGTGAAGCTTATAAGTCATGGCTGCAGGAGAAACCTCAAAGGTAATATACAAAATAGTAAGTTACTGTTTAATATATATATATTGAGATGTACAATCTTAAATTACACTACCTCTTAAGTTCTAGATTTTTAACCAGTCTACTACAGGCTCTTTTTTGCCACATAAATATTATATGAATCATGTTCAAATAGAACTGACACCTCCTAATAATAACTCCCACTTACTTTACCATGAACGGAAAATCCGAATGGCCTCTTTGAATTTTGCCTTTGTCATGTGCATGGAGAAGTAGCAGGGCCACAGAACCTCAAACTCTGCTCCCTGCAGATGGTAATATGAACTCTTTAACCCCTTAAAGACACAGGATGTACATGTACGTCATGGAGGAATGTCCCTAAAGGACCCATGATGTACATGTATGTCATTGATTTCAGGGCTCCCTGCATGGCTGCACACCGTTCAGGGAGCCCTGATTCAGATAAAAAAAAAATGGTCCGTGGTGTTTAAGTGACGGGTGCATGCGTGAACGGCCATGCTTAAGGTATTGAGGGTTTTATAGGATTACGTATGCTCATACCTTCTGCTGACTTTTTTAACAAAATGCCAGGAACTGCAATGTCCTCCTTTATGGACATGCCATCCAGGACTGACTGAATATGCTGTCTCTTGAACAAAGGCAACAGGCCAAAATCCATAGTGGCCATAGTAATTTACTAGCCATAATAAGGTAAGAGGGGAGTTATTAGTAGGAATAATAATATATAAAATATAAAATCCCCACACTGATCTGTCATGGGTCTCCCCAGCTGCACGGAGAAATATATTTAAGTTCAAACATGTATCAGACTTAAGGATCATAGATACAAAGACAATTTGAGTAATTTTGAAACACTAACTGCTCCACATTCATAAGCACTATGAAGCCGTGCATTTGAGAGACCTCTATACTTAATCCATAAGCACTTATGCCCTATTGGTTACTAATATATAAACATGCATATATTTTAAATCTGTCCCAAAAAAATGAAACCTCAGAAAAAATACATATATAAATGTAGAAAATACAATAAATATGAATATGTATTTTGGTATGATATCAAAGATCCAAAAGTTCAAAGTTAATTCTTTAGGTAGAGGTCCGTTTGTCCTTAAGAACTATTTCAGGCAGAATGTAAGGTCGTAAGTTCAAATAAAGTCCCCTTATTCCTAGGCTGACCATACGTACCATTTTAAACGGGACAGTACAGTTTTCTCATATTTCCTGACCGGCCCATCTTTTAATACAAATGTAAATTTTGTCATGTTTTTAATATAACATATATAGTTTACATTTTTTGTAAAAAACTGAACGTTTATTTCTCATAAGATAAAGTAAATTGGAACTTCCTTTTGTCACGCTAGTGGTTTTACTGTACACATTGATTATCATAGAGTCTTATGACTCGAGTGACTCATAACTGTCTAAGACTCTGGAGTCTATGGTAAATTACCATAGAGTCTCTTAGATAGTGATATGACCTTCAAGGGGAACTTATACTTTTCCTTATTCAACCAAACATCTATCTCGTTCTCAGTTTCAGTTGAGTTAGATTCAAACTAAATTAGGTAATAACAATTGAAATATCATAAGTATTATAAAATATTACATAATAATGTCCAACGCATTTCATGTCTTATCTGGACACTTTTTCAAGGACTAAAATATTATTACAATGATCATAATAAACGTACGTTTAGAAATTGGGAAATAAATACTTTTCAACCGAGGGATTCCTTTCTGGTGTTCTTTCGGGTTTCTCTATAGTGAGCATGCGTAAAATCAGGAGATAATTTACTTTCTGTTAAACAACGCTATCATGTATTTCATCACTGGAATGCAAATCTATCCACGTCTGATAGGGTATCAACTGAATAAAGAATATAATACTTAATTCCTATATATACTGTGTGTAACAAGCGTACTTAAGCTATAACACTGAAGCCTAAAAATAATAGTAAATAAACAACAGTAAATAAACACCAGAAAGGTCCTTCTATATCCATATTAGGATAACCTTCTAATGACTTGGAGAATATTAGAAGGTTATCCTACTATGGATACAGAAGGACCTTTCTGGTGTTTATTTACTATTGTTTATTCAATATTATTTTTAGGTTTCAGCGTTAAATTATCTAATAAAATATTAACATTATTGGGTTTGGATCTAAAGCAATTGGAACTGAGAACGAGATAGATGTTTGGTTGAATAAGGAAAAGAATAAGTTCCCCTTGAAGGTTGATTTGATTTTGTAGATCTGGTGAGTGCATACAAGTGGGGGTTGAAATAACCTATAAAATATACAGATCCACTCTTAGATGGCTCTGCACACAGTTTCTTTTATGTTTTCATCTGAGAGCCCTCTCTAGCATTTAAGACTTTAAAAGCCCTATGGTGCTGCTGGTTTGCAACAGAAGTGTTTGTATTTTATTTGGTGGATATGGTTCTAAGTATCTGATTATCACAAAATGAAGCATCATGGTTCAGTATATCTAGCTAAATTTATTCCAGAGATGATAGTCTTCTCAGTAAACGTGCTAATGGTGCAGGCAGGTAAGTTTAGTTTTGTCTGTCTATCTATCTATCTATCTATCTATCTATCTATCTATCACAGTGGTTTTCAGCCCTAACATGACTCAACCTCTAATTAACACACTTGTACACAAGCAGTGAAATCCTATAGGCATGGCCTGTTTGGTTAACCTGAAGAGAAGTTTGGGACTACGGGAATAAATGCAAGTGTACTACTGAAAAAAATGAATACATTTCTACTACAATAAAACAAATGCGGAACTCAAGTTAGGCTTGTGCCTAGGGCCCATGATACTGCAAGAGACCTGGTAGTGGCCTGTCTCATCCAGTAGGTGATTGGTTGCACCTGCTGGACCCTCCATTTTCAGTTCCTGTAGGATCCAAGCTGACTGCCAGACTGCCAGGAATCAATGAAAGTGGTTCCTAGCAGTCAGATTGGACCAGAGGTAACTTGCAGGTCCTCCCTGTGTAATGCACTTAAAATACACTTAGGCTTACATTTCAAAGAAACTGGCAGGATCCCCTGTGTCACCAACCACTTTTTTCATTCTTCGGTGCACTGTCCTGACCTTAATGGGGTATCATGTTGAGCTTACCCCACTGAGGTCACAATAGCACTCAAAATAAGAAAAGAGCAGGATCAGGATGTGGGACCCTGCCATCTTCTTTGAAATGTAACCCTGGTGAAAAAGCTGGTGGTATGTGGAATGAGTTTCTGCTGGCAGAATTTGGTGCTATGAAAGATGAAGGTGATATAGGGGAGATAATTAAGAGAGAAGGTGTCACTATGGTGGATGAAGGTGATATGGGGGAAATGATAAGGGAAAATGTGGTGTTATGGGGGATGATGAGATGAGGAAAGAAGATGGTGTTGTAGGGGATTATGGTGATATTGGGGGAGATGATGATGGTTCTATGGAGGATGAAAGTGATATGCGAAGAGCTGATGAGAAGGAAGGTGGTGCTACGGGGATGAAGGTGATAAGAGAGGTGTTGATGAGACAGCAAGGTGGTGCTATGGGGTGAAGATGATATGGGGGATGTGATAAGGTGGTGCTATGGGGATGAATGAGATATGGGGAGTGATGACGAGGGGAGGAGATGGTGTTACGTGGGATACAGATCATATGAGATAGGCGATAAAAACAGAAGATCATGGTATGAATAAAGGTGATTTTAATGAGAAAAGCAATGGAGGAGATGATGGGAGAGAGAAATGAGGAAAGGTAAACTGACCAGGCATATTCTTTACATTGGGCCACTTATGACAAATTCATGCTTCAGGGTTCATTTTAGTATGCAGTATGCATAATTAATTCTTCCCCAGTTAATGGCTAGCAACATTTAATATGGAAAAATATTCATTGTTGGGTCTATCCACCCGTGTAAAACAAAGGTGCTCGCACTGTTGAGAGGTGTTTTATTCAAAGGGTACTGCAACCTGATTTGTTTTAGGTGAAATATCTCAGTGGCCTGAAATTGTATAGTGGCACTTTCGCTACACCATCCAATGGAGTTATATGGACAACTGAGCAGGACTGTCCATAGGATGGTTTAGCAACAGTCCCACTGTACAATTTCAGGCTACTGAGTTACTGCACCTAAAAAAAAAAACAACAAAAAAAAAAACAAAAAAAAACAAACAAGTTTGAGCTGAGGTACCTTTTGAATAAAACACCTATTGGCAGTGGTAGTACCCTTGTTTTACCCAGGAGGATACACCGTACACTGCATATTTTTTACATATTAAGTATTACCATCCCTTTAAAACAGTTAAAGAGGAGGTTTGGTCTGGTCAGCTTATCTTACCAATTTTACTGTCCTATTGATCATCTCTTCCATTGCTTTTCTCCTCCCATCAGGTCAGGTGCAGAAATGTTGAATTAGGTGTGTTAATGGATGGGAGGCCCAAATGTGCATATTGCCTAGGGCTCTAAGGCATCTTAATCTGGCTCTGCCCTGCCCCAAAAAGTGTATAGTTAGTTTCTCTTTCTTTCTTTCTTTCTTTCTTTCTTTCTTTCTTTCTTTTTTCTTTCTTTCTTTCTTTCTTTCTAAGATATAAGCAGCTTCATTTATTACACTATAAAGGTATTGTATACATAAAATAAAATGATTAGTTCTTGTTGATCTAAGTTTATCAATTGCCCATTCTAAAAATGGTTGTGGAAAAAAGAGACCTCTCAGGACTTTCTGAGTACTTTTACCAAGAGATCTTCATTTTGGGAAATACTTTTTTTATATAAAGTCTAGTATTTGCTTACAACTGTATATGATAAGTCCTTGGAATGAGTCCTTGAAATGTAGGGACTTATTATAACAGCAAACTAGAGCAATTATCAGGCTAACCAAATGCACCAATTCCCATTGGTATAAATTGGATTTTCCCATCCCCATCAATGCCAGAGATGTATTTAAACCCTATCTAGGTATTTAAAAGCCCCATTTGAGTCCATGGGGATTTTTATCCATCCCCTAAAGTGTTGATGGTTTACCTTAGAAAAGTTCCAGTTTGCTTTCAGGAGGCCCATAGAATCTAACTGGAATTAACAATCAACTGACCAATTTAGTCTCCATATTACTTATCAATCACGTTTTTTTTTATTTCCAAAATAGCAGTATTTATGCAAGGGATTCTTAAGGCCAAGGTGGCCATGGAATGATGAGTTTGGTACACACCAATCCATATGTAACATATTTTTTGTGTCCTATTCCTAATAAGGTATACTCATTTCCTATGCTCACCAGACCAGATTAGTCTGCAAAAAGGTTGCTGCAACAAAGTCACCCATGTGAACTAGGCCTTACATTGTTTTCATTATTATTTCACTGTTGAATGTAGACACAACAGAGCATAGGTATCAAGATAGTGTTTTTGATGTATAACCTTTTGAGTGCCAAAGAGATACACAACACATTGCTCTGCAATGCGTTGTGTACTCCTCTGGCACTCAAGGGGTAGCAAGGGGTAGAACTAGAGCAAACCAACTGCACCATGGGACACAAATAAAAATTCCCATTGATTTAACCTGATTTGCCTTCTTTTGATCAACAGCGGTAAACAAGAATATGAATAGGTTGAACTCGATGGACGCAAGTCTTTTTTACAACCTAAAATACTATGTAACTATGTAACCTCTTGGCTGTTAGAGAGGTCTCCGATGAATTGTGAAGCAAAGTACTGGAGAATTCTCTAGTATTCAAGGAGTTAAAATCTTGATTTCAGTCAAGCCCATAAGGCAGTTACTTTACTGGAGAATTGCACTAGTTCCTCATAGCACATCAGCTGCAATGTTTAGTAAATAAGGAGCAAAACAATTGTAGCGTATGCATCAGTCCCCTTTGAGTTCAGTGGAAGATGCAATTGTTTTTCTCCTTATTTACTAAAATTTTTTTTTTATACCTATATGATATGTCTTGCATCAACAACTTAACTCTCCTACAATGTATATAAGTCAGCCAGGGGTGTAACTGCAGCAGGCGTAGAGGGTACAGTTACGACAGAGTACACCATACAAGGGGGCCCACTGTCCCTTCACTATCCTAGAACCACTTACATTCAGACTAATTTTCTACCTTGGCTGGAGGCAGCTCACATCATGAGTGACTACTTCCAGTCAGTAAGATGAGAATAGCTTTGATGAGCCCCTTCCCTTTTCTTCATTAACTATATTACCAGCAAGGTGTTAGTATATGGGTAATTAATCATGATGTAGCAGCATCCTGAATCTACAAACAAATTACTTTTCCTCTCTCTCTTTCCTCATTACACATAGGGCTACATGTTCAAAGAAGTAGCGAAATAGCTTTTGGCGTTTGTAACGATTTTTCAAAGTAAAGTGTCATTGAGATCATTAATATTTTTAGAGGGTGTCGGTTGTGATTGGAAATATGTTGTTTGTCCTGACTGAAATTGTCGTATGTAACGACAAAAAATGTCTTAACTAATGACAAAAATGTCTTAACTAATGATAAAAATGTCTTACTAAAGACAAAAATTCTCACATTCAGAACACATCCCCTCCACTTTTTCTTAACGTACAAATTTTGTCTTTTGAAAGACATTTTTTTGTCTTTAGTTACGACAAATTTTCTTTTCCTCTATACGACACTGGAGAATAGTTTAGCCCCGCCCCTTTGCCAGTCAGTTCTGGAGTTGTGTTGTATTCAACGGACATTACTATTTTTTGGTCGTATACTCTATAGAAAATATGTTGTTCATGCATTCAATGACTTATTTTTGTCTTTCATACAACATTTTTTTTGTCGTTATCCCTTTGAACATACGGCCCAAAGACCTGAGAACCTCCAATGGTGCAGTTCACTTTCGGAATGAGTTGGTACATAATTCAAAATTGCTGTTTAGCTTTAAATATGAATTGTGTTGGCATGAATTATTCAGACGTGTTCCAGGCCAAGTGGGTGGGGTTAGTGCAGCATCAGATTTACACCCCTGAGCTCAGGTATGCCTTGTTTTAATGAATATAATAACATACTTCTCCTTAAACTTGATCCATGGCATATCCTTTAACAGAATTATTCAGTCACTTTCGACAGGAGTAGTTCCAGAAGATTGGAAGGTAGCAAATGTAGTTCCGCTTCACAAAAAAGGTAGCAGGGAAAAGTCTTGCAACTACAGACCAACATGTTTTATGTTTGTAGTGGGAAATTAATGGAAACCATGTTAAAGGTATGATCCAAACAGCATGGGTTTACAGAAGGGAGATCTTGTCAAACTAAACTAATTTTCTGACTGGGTAACTAAAATAATAGACCAGAAGATATAGCTTATATAGATTTCAGTAAAGCATTTGACGATGTCCCTCATAGAAGACTTATTAATGCATTGCAGTGTTTGGGTCTGGATATTTGAATGGATAAGGAATGGCTGAGTGACAGGAGACAGAGGGTTGTAGTAAATGGAGAATATTTAGATGAATGTTGTGTTACTAGTGGGGGCCTCAGGCATCTGTACTGCGGCCCGTTCTTTTTATTAGTGATATTGCAAAAGGTCTTCAGGGTAAGGTATGCCTTTTTTGCAGATGATACAAAGATTTGCAACAGGGTAGACATTCCTGGGGGAATAAGCCAAATGAAAATTATTTAGGTAAAGTAGAAGAATAGACAAGAGTGTGGAGGCTGCAATTTAATGTTGATAAATGTAAAATAACGCACTTGTGATTTGAAAATCCAAAAGCAGAATAATATTTAGGGTATTATGCTGTCAGAGACAACAGAGGAAAGAGAATAATTATTGCTGATGACTTAAGGTAGGTAGGCAATGTAACAATGTGGTGGGGTATGCAAGCAGGGTGCTGGTTGTATAGCTATGGGCTATATATATATATATATATATATATATATATATATATATAGTAGTAGTAGAAAAAGGGAAGTGTTCATTTCACTCTACAGATCTCTGGTTAGAACTCACTTAGAGTATTGTGTACAGTACTGGAGACCCCATCTCCAGAAGGATATAGATACTCTAGGGAGGGAGAATTCAGGGAAGGGCCACTAAAATGGTGAATGGTTTACAGGAAAAGAAATATCAGGATAGACTAAAGGATCTGAACATGTATAGCTTGGAGGAGAGAAGCGACAGAGGAAAGTACATTTCAAAGGAGTAAAAATGTTAGGACAAGAGGCCATAGTCTAAAACTAGAGGGACACAGGTTTAGATGTAATGTAAGAAAGTTTTACTTCACTGAGAGGGTAGTAGATAAATGGAATAACCTACCAGAAGAAGTGGCAGAAGTTAATACAGTGACAGAATTTAAGAATGCATGTGATAAGCATAAGGCTGTCCTGAACATAAGAAAAGACCAAGGACCAAATAAGGTTCTTACAGTAGAAAAGTGGGCATATTAGATGGTCTGAATGGTTCTTATTTGCCACCAAATTCTATGTTTCTATGAATAGCTCATCCCAATTACTGTGACTGAAAACATTTTAGCTATAATTTGTATTTATATCAAACCTTTCCTATGATAACACTGTCTCACTTAAAGGGATAGTAATACTTAAAATGTAAAAAAAAATATGTTGTAGGGTTTATCCCCCTGAGTAAAACAAGTGTACTCCTACTGCTGAAAGGTGTTTCATTCAAAAGTTATTAATTTTCAAATTTGAATTTTTTAGGTGCAATATCACAGTGACCTGAAATTGTACAGTGGCGCTGTTGCTACACGATCCTATGGACAGCTCTGGTCCCGGGACCATAAATCTCCATAGGATGGTGTAGCAACAGCGCCACTGTACAATTTCAGTCCACTGTGATATTGCACCTAAAAAATGCAACTTTGAAAATTAATAACTTTTGAATGAAACACCTCTCAGCAGTGGGAATGCCCTTGTTTTACTCAGGGGGATAAACCCTACAACATATTTTTTTTTACATTTTAAGTATTACTATCCCTTTAAATCGTTTTCTCTTTAATAGGATAAGAAGCCAATTTCCAGGTTCTGAAGAACAAATCAACATAGTTTAAAAAAGATTAAAATCTTGCACTCCAAGGGTTATAGTATTAGGGCCCATATTTATAAAAGCAAACCGGATTTATTCTGGAGTAAAACAACTGCACCAGATTGTCCAAATAAAAATTCCTAAATGCCCAGTTAAATAGCACTTTTTAACTCCCTGAATGCTAGAGAAGTCTGCAATGTATAGGTCCCCTATGGTGCAGTTGGTCTCCTCCAGAATAAATGCAGTTTGCTTTTATAAATATGGACTCTAATACGATAACCCTTGGAGTGCCAGAGGGGAGAGCCACGCATTGCTTTATAATGAGTTGCTCACTCCTCAGGCACTCAGAGGGTTACGAACCATGAGGGTACATGTGTTATTGCAAAGCAAAGTATTTCACACACCCTTGTCCTTGAATGGTTAATGGAGCAGTTAACCTTTTTTAATGAAAACATATGTTATAGGACTTCTTCTGCTTAGTAACCCAAGATTAATTCCACTTCTGGGAGATTTTTTCATTCAAGAATTATAATAGCTTCTTTTCAAGTTGATCAAACTGTCATCAATAGCACCAACAGTGTCCAAAGATAAACTAGTTTTCTCATAATGCTGTGGGAGAACTTGAGTCATCGACTACAGTGCTCCAGAGTAAGTGACTGGATTGGCTTCAGCTGGTGACCACAACAACAACTGCATGTAAATGCAAAGAAAAAAATGTTTGAGCTGTAATAACTCTGGAATGCTTGCTTTAACCAGCAAGGAAGGCTGTAAAACATTTTTTTACCATAAAAAACTTTTACTGTTCCTTTAACCCTTAGCATGCCAGAGTGGTGTCCAATGCATGGCACAGCCATGGCACTCTAAGGGTTAAATGACTAAAAGCCTCTCCAGTTACAACCATGCAGTCATGCAAAATGAACCATGCAAATTAAGTGGGAACACAGATTAGTCATTGTTCTGTTTCTATTCCATGCGCAGATCAGATTGGGATCGCTGGCTGATGATGGGACTTATTGGAGTTGTTGTGGGTACAATGGGATTTTTAATGCATCAGATAATTGATTTTCTTTTTGAAATGAAATGGGAGCTTGTACAAAAGTATATCCAGGTAAGTGACTGCAAATAAATTCTTTCTTTAAATGAATTTTAACATATTCCAGCTTCAAAACAGAAAGCATTAACAACACATCTTTTTACTTTCAACTTTTTATTTTTTTATATATCCAATGCTAATTTGATAATGTTTTCCATTAGGATGTATTCATTCTTGGCCTAGCTTTGTTAAAGGGGAACTACCACCCCGCAAAAACTTAACCTGGATTGATTCTTCATCTGGCGACTAGCTGCTTAGTAGCGCTAGTCGCCAGAAATATTACCCGGTTCTGAAGATTTCGGCCTTTTTCTGACGGTCACTGGAACAGGAAGCACAGATGTCTCGTCACAGTGACGTCCGTGCGCCTGCAGTGACGGCTGGCTCAAAAGGGACTGACAGCGCAGGCGCACGGACGTCACTGTGACGAGATGTCCGTGCTTCCTGTTCCAGTGACCGTCAGAAAAAGGCCGAAATCTTCAGAACCGGGTAATATTTCTGGCGACTAGCGCTACTAAGCAGCTAGTCGCCAGATGAAGAATCAATCCAGGTTAAGTTTTTGCGGGGTGGTAGTTCCCCTTTAAACACATTTTAAAAACAGACTTTCAGGGAATTTGGCTTAAAAAGAAAAATTAACCATTTCCTCCCCATCATGGCAATGTCTCTGACAAGCTCTCAGCCTAAGATACCTGGGTTGCATGCACATTCTGCTTAGGCAAGCTGGGTTAGGCTCTTTTGTCTGATAAAGAGGCTCTATGGGGACCTGCAGTGTGCAGGACAGGACACTGTCTATGTGATGTTGTTTAGGGAGTACACCTGCCAAAGGTGGCACTATCTAAGTGATAGGTTTCCTTTAAATTGAGAGCCACACAAACTCTTGTGACATCTTGCACACACTCCTCAAGGAAAATTGTAATGTACAGCACTGTCAGAATTGAATCCATGATCCATAATACACTGACCCTTCATGGCAGCCTGACACTCTGCTCCTGTCTCTGCTTTGATTACAACATGAAGGCAGATAGAGACTTTTAACCCTTTGAGTGCCAGAGTGGTACGGAACGCATTGCTAAGCAATGCGTTCCGTACCACTCTGGCACTCAAAGGGTTAAAGGGATAGTAATACTTCGTTTTAACTTTATTTTATTTTGTAGGCATTAAAAAAACATGAAGAATGATATAAGTCTTATCTCTCAAACCTTTATGGTTTAAGAGATATTCACAAGTAATGTTTCCCCCTCCCGCCCCTTTTGCCTAGTGTAAGCCATCTCTTCTCAGATGTGGAATGCAGTCCACAGACCAGACAGATAACAGAAGGGGACACTCTTATTCCTATGAAAACAATGAAATCCCTGCCCCCCTTGACAAGCTTTTCAGGTTTTTCCCTTATCTTAATTGAAGATTGTCCCTCTCTGCAATCTACCTGGGCACCTCCCTTCTGCTTTGGGTGAGCAGTGTGACATCAGTAAGAGGGGCGGGAGGGGGACACTTTGCTTGTGAATATCTCTTAAACCATAAAGGTTTGAGAGATAAGACTTATATCATTCTTCATGTTTTTTTAATGCCTACAAAATAAAATAAAGTTAAAACAAAGTATTACTATCCCTTTAAGTATCGGTGATATGAGGGGGATTTGCTAACCTTGCATTACTGTAAACCACAAAAGAGCCCTGACTGAGCACTGCCTGGAAAAATATACCAGGAATGTGCCTGGCCTACTGGAACCCCACTACATCCTGCACAAATGAGAAACAAAAATTCCACAGATGCCTTTGACTTTAACCCTTTGAGTGCCAGAGGGGTACGCAATGCATTGCAAAGCAATGCGTTGCGTACCCCTCTGGCACTCAAAGGGTTAACTATCAGAGAGGTATCAAACACATTACGTTGCAATGAGCTGGATAGCTCTGTGGCACTCAAAAACTTGAGTGAGGCTTTTATCACTTTCTATTCTAGATAGGTTTCCTACGTATTGTAAAGTAATACACTGGAGATCTCTCTAGCATTCAAATGGATAAAATCTTCATTTGGATGAAGTGGAATTTTTTCTTTTGTCCCCTAGTGTGCACGGTACTAGGTGACCCACAGAAGGAACAGGGTCTCTGACCTGGCTGAAAATCTGTTCTGAAATTGGACCTTTTATTTTTATACTAGTGTAAAAGTTTGTGTACATGGGCCAAAGTCTGTGCGTTCGGGCAGTGTCTACTGTGCATGACTGCATGGGACAAACATACATTTGGTCTGCATTCAGGCAGTCTCTATTGAGCATGACTGCATTCGGGCACTATCTACTGTGCATTACTGCATTCAGGCAGTCTCTACTGCGCATGACTGTGTTCGGGCAGTATCTACTGTGCATTACTGCATTCAGGCAGTCTCTACTGCGCATGACTGTGTTCGGGCAGTATCTACTGCACATGACTGCGTTTGGGCAGTATCTACTGCACATGACTGCATTGGACAAACATACAACTGGTCTTTTGTTATTGGTGATTTAAGGTGAAATTTTCTTGCCACCCCAAAATGCTCCATCTTTGCTATTATTTGTATGGCAAATATATCTTGTCCAGACTTTAATACATAGCGTTTACTGCACCAGACTCATTAGCCATTGCCACACATTTTTATAATAAGCAATGTGTTAATTTTCAGGATGTATATGTTTTCATATAAACTGTGGGTAAAATTAAGCAATATTTATGAGTCTGAAGAATTTTGGGACAAATTACTTCAATTTTTAATGATTACAAATCTATTTGCTTCCATTTCAGCTTTTTATTTTATATTTATATAGAACAACTGTTTTGCCCTACAATTGCTCAACAATTGCCTTAATAACTACGACACAATTTGTGATAAATTCCACCAATAGGTGAATCCATGTATGTGTTAAATTCCTTAGATTTTTGGATGTTACTGTATATAGATAGTCCTTAGAACCACATATGTATAGTTATGTGCACATCATGATAAATCTCTAATGATATATGGTAAGTTAATCCTTGAATATTTTTTCCATTTCACAGGGCAATGATTTTCTAACAACATGGTTGATTATTCTTGGAATTGGTTTTGCCATGGTCTTGGTTGCATCTGGACTTGTGGTAGTAAGTCAAACTATTTGTAAAAAAAGAGTAATGCTGTTTTATTGTATACCGACAATAGCTAACAGTGATAATATATGTATAATAGCAATAATTCGATCTAACTACCTATGTGATTTTCAGAGAATGTCAAATCTTGCAGGTTCCTTGCAAACCTGCAAATTCTAGTTGCATGTGCTGTACTGTCTTACAGATCTGTACCCGCATGGAAACACAAACAATATATCCTGATATAGTTCACACACTGTACACATATATGTTTCATTAATTAATTTATTCTCAATTTGTAAAGTACAGTGTGTAGAAGGACTCCAATATTAAAATGTCTGGCATCTTTTAGGAAGCAAATGGGTTTAGCTTGTATTCCACTGTGACACAGGAAATGGAGAGTCAGCTTTTTCATAAGGGATTAGATGGAGGAATGATTAGTGGCAGAAGAACACATTGGATGCCAGAGGGATATCCAGCTAACTGCAAAGCAATGTGTTGGAGTTGTCTCTAAAATCTGTGTGCTTAAGCTACAAGTTGTAATGTAAATATTACTGGAAAAAAGAGAACAATTGTACTAAATTAAGATCTGTCACTGTTAAATGCATTTAGCAAGGTTTGATACATGCTTGGAGTTGGATTTACAGAGAAAAAATAGGTTAAATTTATTAGTATTGCATACCTCACAACATTTCAAAGGATGTGGCTGGTGGGCGGGGCATTACCATGAACTTTTTAGGTTTCCTGACCTATTGACACCTCTTTGTGTAACTTGTAAATGATTTAAAAGAATAAGTATTTTATTTACACAGACTGCTTAATACTCACATATTATGAAGTTTATCCAAACATTAATGTGAGTGTTACTGCTTTGGAGCAATGTGATACACATATAGACACCACACAGTCTGATCTCCTAAATAGATGGACACCAGAGTAGGAAAGAGGGACAGAGAGATCTGGATCTCAAAGACGGTCTGTCCCTCCTAAAGAGGGACACTTTGGAGGTATGGTATTGTATTAAAATCATGAATTAGCTAGAACTGTGATAGCGATGCATATGGGCTTATGCTTGTTCACTTATTGCACCAGTTCATTCATGATTTCTTATTTTTAGTTCTTCTGCCCTTCTGGCTCACCAAGTGGACTTCCCGAGGTCATTGGCTATTTGAATGGGGCATCAATCAGGCACATTTTCAACATAAGAACCTTTTTTGGATCTTTTTTGTCTTGTGCCTTGGCAGTGTCAGCAGGACTCTTCTGTGGGCCAGAGGCACCCATGATTCATGTAGGGTAAGAGGCAATATTTGACGTTAAACCACTGCACATTAGATCAAGTGAAAAAAAGTAATTATTAAGTAGGCAGTAATGCACTGCTTCCTTGGTGGATAAACTAGGTGTGAACGAGGTAATATGTACTCTTCTATGGGAGGGCTATGTAAGTAGGAAAGGATCTAGCACTGCACTCTTCTGTGGGTGGAAAAACGGTTATTTCTTAGGTGGGCTATGTAGGTATGAAGGAGGGAGTATTGCATTTTTCCATGGGTGCAAAAAAAGGGTAAGAAGTGGGAAGCAGTGCACTTTTTTAATAAGTGGATAAAGTAGGTGTGAAGGAGCCAGTACTGAATTTATTCATATGGTAGTGCTATACACTTTTATACATTGAAAAGTAGTTAGGAAGGAGACAGTGCTGCTCTCTTTGGTATGTGGGTAAAGTAGGTAAGAAGGAGGCAGTACTGTACTCGGTCACGATTGGAAAAGTAGTCACGAAGGAGGCTGAACTGCACCGCTCTATGCATGAGCAAAATAGGTATGAATGAGGCAGTACTAGACTCTTTCATAAGTGGATAAAGTAATTATGAAGTACGTAGAACTGCACTGTTTCATAAGTGCATAAAATAAGCATGAAGGAGCCAGTATTGCACTTTTTCATACCTGGTTAAAGTAGGTATGAATGAGTCAGAACTGCACTAATATATCAGAGGGCAAAGTAGGCATGAAGGACACAGTACTGCATTCTTCCAAGGAAGGGAAAAGTAGATATGAAGGAGGCAGTACTTCAGCCTTCTATGGATGTGCAAAGTAGGTATGAAGGGGTAGTACTACATCCTTCAAAGATAGAACAAAATAGAAATAATGAAGGCAATAATGTGCTCTTTCATAAGTGGATAAAGAAGGTATCATGGAACAGTGCAGTATTAAATCTTTCATACCCACCTTTCCCACAATGGAATTGCTTCCTTCATGGCCACTTTATACATCTATTAAAGATTGCTGTATTTTCTCCTTTATACCCACTCATGGAAGAGTGCAGTACTGCTTCATTTACTCCTACTTTTGCAACCTATTAAAAAAGTGCTGTACTCCCCAGCACTTTTTTAATAGGTGGCAAAAGTAGGGGTAAAGGAAGCAGTACTGCACTTTTCCATGGGTGGGTATAAAGGATAAAATACAGCACTGTACAATAGATGGATAAAGTGGGCACGAAGGAGGAAAATTCCATTGTGGGAAAGGTATTTAGGAAGAAAGCAGTACTGCACACTTCCATGACTGTAGAACGTAGGTATGAAAGACACAGTACTATTCTGTTCCATTGCTATAAAATGTGGGAATATACAAGGCAGTGCTACATTTTTAGATATTAGGTAGATAAAGTCAGAATAAAATGGCAATACTGTTCTATTCTATGGGTATAAAAATAGGTATAACGATGGCAATACTGCACTCTTCTGTGGGTAGATATGAAGGAGGCAGCACTGCCAGATTCCATGGATGGGAAAAGCAGTTATGAAGGAGGCAGTACACACGCTTTTATGCATGGACAAGGTAGGAATGAATGAGGCAGTACTGCACTCTTTCACAGGTGGACAAAATAATTATGAAAGAGGCAGTATTACACTTTTTCATAAGTGGGTAAAGTAGTATAAAGGAGGCAGTATGCCATAAAGTAAGTATGTAGTACAGCAGTTTTTTATATTTGGAAAAGCAGATATTAAGGGGGCACTACCGCACTCTTCCATGGGGGTAAACTAGTTATGAAGGAAGAGGTAACTACACTCTTGAATGGGAGGAAAAACAGGTATGTATGAAGAAGACAGTACTGCACTGTTCCACGGATATAAATGTGGGTACAAAGATGGCACTACTGCATTCTTCTATTGGTTGATAAAATAGGTATAAAGAAGCTAGCACTGTATCCTATATGGATAAAAAGTAGGTATAAAAATGCATTATTCTAAAGGTAGAAAAAGTGTGTATAACTATTGCAGTACTGCACTCTACCCTATGGGTAGAAAAATGAGGCATAAAGACTGTAGCACTGTACTATGGCTAGGCTATAAACATGTTAGTACTGCAGTAGAAGTTTTAGTATAATGGGTAGAAGTTGTTAGTATAATGAAAGCAGTACTATAAGGATGGCAGTACTGCACTGTTCTGTGGGTAGTAAACATAAGTATAAAGATAGCAGTACTGCACTCTTCTATGCGCAGGAAAAGTAAATATATGATGGCATTACTGTAGGAAAAGTAAGTTCAACTTTGAATGTCATGGGACACGGAATGCATTGCAAAGCACATGATAGTACTGCACTCTTCATTGGGTTCAAAAATAGCTATAAAAATAACAGTATTGCACTCATCTATGAGTGGGAAAAGATGGTATAAAGATGACAGTAATGCACTCTTCTATTGGTTGAAAAAAGTAATTCTAAACATGGCAGGACTGCACTATTCTGTGGCTAGGAAGGTAAGAATAAAAATGGCAGTGCTACACTCATCTGTGGTTGCAAAAAGTTGGTATAAAGATAGCAGTATTCTGCACTCTTCTATTGGTTGAAAAATTAGCTATTAGGTATAAAAATGACAGTACTTCACCTTCAGTGTGGAAATTTAGGAAGGAAGGAGCAGTATCTGGAACATGTAGAAATTGCATATAATCATTACTAGGTTTGTCAGCCATAACACTGGAAATTAATTAAGGGGTTGGGGGGATTTTATACAGCTTATAATCTCTTCTTAATTTTAAATAGAGGTTAAAAATATTTTAACCCCTTTGATATTGGAGACATCTCCAACACATTGTAGATGCTTCTACTATCCAATGGGTTAAATGGATAATAAAATATTGTGTAAATTATATATTCATAGTAAAGGTCATTCTGCAGCTCTTTTCTGTCACTTAACCCTTTAAGGACTAGAGGAGTGTGCAGCACACCCCTCACTGGTCAAAAAATCATTTAATGGTGTGACACGTCATTCCCCCCCACACAATTACAATGAGGGTTAACCTTATGAGTGTGAAAGGAATGTCTAGTGGTTTGCTTTGCAATGCTTTTGACACACTTCTTGCACTCAAAGAAAATACATCACATTTACACTTAATTATCTGAAATGATCATAGTCCTTTTTTGGGTCAATGGGGCGTGCAATGCATTGCTTAGCAATGGTCCTTAAAGGTTAAATAATAAATGGTAACATGCATAATCACACTGAAATGATCTGCTATATTCTTTGCAACTATAGCAGTTGAGTTCAGTATCATATAAGCAATAACACTATACTTTTTCTAATTAATGATGGTACATGAATTTAAATGTGTTTTTAGGAAACTGGATTTCTTTCATTTTTATTAGTCCAATTTATATGTACATGCAAGATATATCGAGCACAAAATCTTATAAAACAGATACATAACACTACTCTCTGTGGGAAGAAATATATGAAAGTAATATAACAGAGAACAGTGGAAGTAACTGTTGCCATGATTCTTTCCTGACAAACCAATTATTATTTCAGAGCAGTGGTCGGATGTGGCCTGAGTCAGTTTAAGTCTGATACCCTTCGGATAAATCTTCCGTTTTTCACAAGATTTCGGAACTCAGCAGACAAGTAAGTTCTGCACAATTATTAGCTGCCTGTAGCAGGGTTAATGGGATTCATTCATCAAAACTGGGCAAAACTTGTTTATGTCTGGCCCATTTTTAAATTTGAATTTAACCGTTTAGTGCCAAAGAGGTAGCCAATGCTGTGCATAGCAATGCATTGCAATGTGGTGGCTACCTCTCTGACACTCAAAGGGTTAAAGCCCTGGATGCTAGAGTGGTCTCAAACTCATTGCTTTGTGATAAAATCTTGGGCATGTGACATTTTAACCCTTTGAGTGCCAGAGGAGTATGCAACGCATTGGAAAGCAATGTGTTGCCTACCCCTCTGGCACTCAATGGGTTAACTGAGTGTGACCAACATGACATCAGGACCTTCCATTCTAAAATTATTATTTTACTAGTGTAAAAGCCCGTGTACACAGGTCAAGGTCCGGGTGATGTTAACCCTTTGAGCTCCATAGGGGTACGCAACACATACCCCTCTGGTGCTCAAAGGGTTAAGAGGCCGGTACTGCTCTGAGTCCTGCCACCGATGCAGTCATGCACTGTAGAGAATGCCTGAAAGCACAGAATGCTCCCAGCACAGAACTCCCAGCATTCCTACACCTCCCAGCGTTCTGTGCATTCGGGCAGTCTCTACTGTGCATGATGGCTTCTAACAAACATCCTAGTGAATTATTATATAGGATTAGGAAGCTCCAACATATTTTACAGCAAGCATGACATGCAATGGATTCTAGCAATACAGAGACCCAGAAGGGCATATGTATAAAGAAATGTGATGCAGTTCTGTACCATAGGGAGCAAAAAAATTCCCCAAATACCAAAACCATTTGTGTGCCAGAGAAGTGTGCACCACATTATACGGTAATGTGTTTCATACTTTGCTGGCACTCAAAGGGTAAAGTAAATGCTACAGAGGTCTCCAACACATCGCAAAGCAGTTCGTTAGAGACCTCTCTAGCGTTAAAGGGTTAGACCAGTTGAATTTTTTGTATGTCTCCTATGTTGCATTAGGGTTTATGCATATGGTCCATCAAGACAAAAGGCAATACAGGCTCTACTCTATAAACTTGCAGTCTAGAAGATCAGTGTTTGCCTCTGAGAATAACAATGCTAGTACCTCAATCGCTGTTTCATTTATCTGAATATAAAATCCTTTTGCATTATATCTACATTTCGCTATATGATACTGATTTCCACTGAAGCCTGCATAAAGAGCCTTATGTTCAGAAGAAAGGTAGATTAATTACTACTGGGGAATATACAGATTTCTGCAATTCCCATTAAGTTAAATGGTGGTTTTAACCCACTGAAAGTTAGCAATGTCTCTAGTGCATTGCTTTGCAATGCTTTGGGGACCACTCTAGCATTCAAAGGGTTAAAACCCCAATTTAAAGCAGCAGAATGTTTTTTTCTCCCCTATGGTGTACTTGGTTTGATCTAGAATGTTTACTTTCTTCTTTTGAAATGAACGCTCTTAGCACACACCTACTCACAATTATCAGCACAAAACAGTGAGGCGGATGTACTAAAGTGAAGTGCAGTGTATACTACATGCCCATGTTGAGACATGCAATAGCATGTGTTGTAATCAGAATGCCTATACGGGAGCATTAGTAAATGTAGGTACATCATGCTTAGTACACCCTGGAAAAAGGTATATGAGATGTGTGCCAAGATGTGCACTTCTGTTCCCAGATCATACATAACCTGGCCAGGGAGCAGAAGAGTGTCCAAAAATACTCACACAATCCCACATTGTCCAACCCTTAAGCACAAGGAGCAAAATGCCCTTTTTGGCATCAGAGTTTTTTTGTACATAAGCACAAATGAATCTTTGGGCATGCTTTATACCCATAAACAAACCATTTGCAACAAAATACACTCTGTGCCTTATTTATACATGCCCCTCATTGTGAAAAAGAAAATCCAACTAGTTACAGTTTTCCATCTCAGAGGGATTTCCTCACCCAGGTAAAGGTAGAGCAGTAGTGGGGTGATGGTGACCAGCCAAGATCTCAACTGAAAACCGAGGCTTATGCACTAAAGCGTGATAAAGTGGAGATTACTTCTCCAGTGATATCACTTCTCCATTTCCTATGTTATTCTATGGAGCCAATGCACTAAGATCTCCAAACTTCTAGAAATCTCAGTGAATTGGCTCCATAGAATAACAGAGGAATTGGAGAAGTGATATAACTGGAGATGTTATCTCAGCTTTATCACCTCTTTATCACTCCTTAGTGAATCTCCCCATGATTTCCCTATTAAATCTGACCATCAAGACTTACATGAGTTTAAGAGTCTTTAACAAGATTGATAAATAACAGCATTAAGATATGTTCAGATGTAATTTGTTGTGGTGTTTGTTCTACAGGAGGCAGTTTATCACAGCCGGTGCAGCAGCAGGTATAGCATCTGTATTTAGAGCTCCAGTTGGAGGACTACTGTTTGCTCTGGAGGAGGTAGCTTCCTTTTGGGACATCAAGTTGGCATGGCAGACATTCTTCTGCTGTCTGATGGCTTCCTTCACCACAGAAGTGCTGTCTTCTTCATTTGGTGGATTTGTATATCAAGGTTATTTTGGATTCTTCAAAGCTGAACAGAGAATCATATTTTGGGTATGTGCTGTTTTATACTCTAACTAGAGACACATTCTCTTTCCATATATTTGCACTGTAACCATGGCAGTTGCTGTAGAACTTTAGTTTTTAATATTTATACTAAGAGATATTTTAATATGTCACGCTAATAATTTAAACTGACCCTGGTGCCATGAGTTCCTGATACCTAAGAAGATTCAAGATATCCCTGGCAGTAAATGCAGAGCTTTCTGACATCATGTCCCTGACCAAACTGTTCAGAACATCCCCCACTAAAGCTCATGGGCTTTTCTTCCCATTGTGACATTATCTTAGCTCAGTGGTTCTCAAACTGGGCTCTGTGAAATAGCAGTATTCCATGAAAAAATGCAAGGTGCGCCACAAAACAAAATGATGTAATAGTGTACACTGTAACAAGGAAAGAGTGATAGATAGTGGACATGTGGTTCTGTGACTGTTAATGGAAGATTGAAGCACTGCATGCAGTACACTGGTGTTTTCTGTTATATTACTCTTGTAATAAGAACTATTCTAAATACAGTTAACTAATTGCTGTTATGTGATAAATTTGTCTGGAGTAAGAATTGTAGGTGATATTCTCACTAACTTTATCTCCAAATTTCACCATACAATGTAATGTGATCTAAGTGATAAAACCTCTGATACCATACAATACCTGTAATGGAATTCAGGACTGTGTTTGCATTCAGTTACATTAAAGATTGATACTATTTAAACCTCTTGGATGTTAGAAAGGAGTGCATTGCATTACTATACAATACAATACAAAACCGTCTCTACCCACAGACACAATCATACCTCACTCTGGGTACAGATCTCATCTTCACTCAGTCCTGGGTGTCGTGTTTTCAACAAAACTCCACACGTTCTGTTAAGATTTTGTGGTCATAGTAAGGATAGTGGGGATAATTATTAGGAGGTGTTACTTCTCCTTTAACATCATTATACATTAATAACAGCATACTAAATGATCATTATCATAGATAATGGGGTGAATGTACAAAACCAATTCCACGTGATTTTAGCTCCATATGCCTACTTAACGTCAGTTTACTAAGCTACATATACCAGATTCCCTCCTCTTATTGCTGCTTGCACTAAGCAAATACTTACATTTGTCCCAAGGTGCTTTTTCCCCTGTTGTTTCACTGAATTAATCCAAACAAAGACCTCTGCATGATAACTCTGCTGTTTTACTGAGTTGTCCATGATTGGAAAAGTGGTCTGGTTTATAGGAAGGGAATTCAAGACGTGGTATAGACATATTTCTATGCTGCGTATTATATAAGATCCTGTAATTTAATAAATAGGAAAACTGGTAGATTGGATGGACCGATTGTTTCCTATCTGCTGTCAAAATCTATGTTTATATACACAGTTCATAGTCATTCACCAAAAGTATTTGACCAGTTTAAGTGTTAACTGCAGTCATGGCTATTTTAAGACACTAATGGGTCCTGAGGAAGGTATAAAATAGATGACATCCTTCTCAATGTGTCGGAGACCTCTCTAGCTTGCAAAGTGTTAAATAATAATGAAATCTGTTTTCTCCTCCTAGTAATACCGTAAAATCTCAGGTATAATACACACCTGTGTATAATCTGCAGGTGTAAATCAAACCCATGATTTTGGGGGAAAACAAAAGTGCCTATGTATAATTCACACCCTTGTTTTCCCTCCCTCTACCCACCATAAAAAATTTAGTCTCTTGCCTGCTTCCCTCCCTACACCTACCTCAGTATGCTCCCACCATCCCCTCCCTCTACTCACCCCCTCCGGCGGCATCTTAGATAGCCATGAGAGGACCTGTTTTAATTCAAGATACTGCTAGTGCCCTTTGAGCCCTCTGCACAAATGTCCCAGATGCCTCTGGCGGAGGTGAGTAGAGGGAGGGGAAGGTGGGAACAAAATAAGGTGGAGGGAAGGAAGAGGGGAGCACACTTTAGGATGTATATATATTTTTCTGTCGTTTATACTACGCACCCCCAACTTCACATAAGGGGAAAACGGGCAAAATTGTGAGTATTATACGTGAGATTTTACAGTAGTTAGTATTCAAAATTACAGGAACTTCACACAATTTTAAGATTCAAGGCGTAGGAACCCCTCTACAAATCTGGGGCAGATAGCATTTTTACTACCCGCCCACCCCAGACCCCTTGTGTGTCACTTTGTACCCCCAGCCCCTCTGTGTGTCTCTTTATCCCCCCAGTTCCCCTGTGTGTCACTTCCCCCCCCAGCCACTCTGTACCTTCTTTGTAACATGGCTGAGCGGACAGCAGTAGAGGAGCTTCTGATCCTCTACCCGGTCTGACAGGAAGCTGCTTGTTGCACTCAGTGAGCACCTTCGTGTCAGACTGGGGCAGAGGATGCAGAAGCTCCTCTACCTGCTGTCCGCTCTGCTCGGCCATGCTACAAGGAGGTGACTGGCAGGAGGGAGCGCTGTGCAGTGCGCTTCCCTCGTGCTGGTCACCCACCCCCTGGGCTAGTCCACCTAGTGTCTAGGGGGGATTTCTACATTATCTATACCCCTCATGGTTTCCTGGGGGGGATGCATCCCCCCCATCCCGGTTCCTATGCCCCTGGCTTGATTTAACACTCTGAGGACCAAACGTGTGTGTGCAATGCATTATGAAGTAACTAGTAGAAGAGCCTGTTTACATGGGCCTCAGTGGCTGGCGGTCGCGGTGCAGTCATGCCCAGTAGAGACTGCCTGCGCCACGGCTGATACAGAGCTGGACGCTCCGAAGTCAGCTCAGCTCTGTATCAGCCTCATCACAGGCAGTCTCTACTGCGCATGACTGCAGCATGCACAGCAGTCTCTAGTGTGCATGACTGCTTTGTTACAAACTTTGTAGCAAATTATTATATATGATGTTGTGCACAGCCCTCGGGTCCTCAATGTGTTAAATTAACCTGACAGAATACAGTGTGCTCACAGCTAGGTTCATAGAATGCTATGCACTTACACCTACAGCAGCTTGACACAAAGAATTTTCACAGTCAGTGTAACACAATGCTGAGTTTCCATGCTTGCCATACATTTTATCAGACAATATTTTGTGCCCTAGATCATCAGGTAGAAGGAGATCAAGTGGTTACCAGTCTCAATGATAGTCTGAGTTTCTCCTTGACTGTGAATGTCCCTTTTTACCACTGGGCAGTGAGATTACTTTGTTCTTCTGTTAAAACAGCCCTGACTGTAGTAAGATGACCAATGTATCTTCCTCTTATTTATTTTCAGGTCAAAGACCTTTTGGATATCAGTGTTTTAGCCTTTATTCCCACCATTATCCTAGGAATAATTGGTGGTGTTCTCGGTGCTCTGTTTGTATTTTTAAATGTACGAATCAATAAAGTGCGTATGAAGATGTTTAACTCTATACAACAAAAATGTCCTCGACAGTTATGCAAACTCCTTGAAACTTTATTGTTATTGGTAAGTACAACACAGTAGCAAATAATATATATTATTATCTTATAATTATCATACTATAAATCTTTTATGCATATATTACTATTCATTATACATTATATATGTATATGTTCTTATTAATCTACTTACTAATAACAGCAACATTTTTTTTACATTCTTAAAAATAAAAATATATACTTACTGTTATCCAGTTTGGACCAGTATCATTTTATAGTCATTTTCTGGCATAAATAGCAAGCCTCATTTCATTTGCTCTGCAATGCGTTTTGTACCCCTCTGGCACTCAAATGGTTAACCCTTCTGGTTATCCTTTATTGTCAGTTTTCTCACCCATACACTTGTATACAGACTTGTGTTAACATAGCTTCCAGCTGAACGAGTGTTAATGCTTTGAGTGCCAGAGGGGTACGGAACACTTTGCAATGCGTTGAGTAGCCCTCTGGCACTGAAAGGGTTAAAGCTGTAATGTGAGGCTGCGGATAACAACAGAAAGCTGAGACTACACTGAGAGATATAAAAACATTGAAAGGCAGTTTAAATCTGAGAACACCAAGGTTCATGTGATTAGATTAAGATTTCATTCAGATATCCACTGCATATATTATAAAGAATATTAATATGACATACTGTATATTTATGGCAGAAAACAGAATCAAATATAGTTTCCTTTTAATTTATAGGTAACTAGCATATGAACTATATTTCAGTGACAGTTTTATGACATAACACAGAATATCAGTGTATTAAGTGCATCCAAGTGATTCACTTTCTATTTTATTTTACTTTTAAAATGTTTTTGAAGCAAAGCTTCCCACAAATAGATCTATTAAAGCAGCAGACTTTAAACAATACCTTCCAGGTAAAACTCTGTTCTCTTACAGGATCTGTTTAGAAAATTGTACAGTAAATACAAAGCAGACAGTTCTGTAAAGGTCCTTAGGTTTCATTTGTGAACAAAAATGACAAAGCAAATCACTGCCCAGCAACACCATGCGAATAGGGTGACCACATTTCCATTCTGCCATTCAGGGACAGTGTGGTGACAAGAGTACTTCTCTCCATCTCTAGGGCAGCTATGCAGGAGGGGGTCAGTATACATCAGTGGACATCAGTGATCAAATTGCCCTTTATCTGGCAGACCACAGAGTTCTAAACACTATAGAAAGAACTGCCCATTGACCTCTGTGACAGAAAGTGATGCCTGTGGTGGGCTACAGAATAATGTACATCACACCCAATGCCTTCGACTAGCATTACACTACATTACACTACAATAAATTTGCACTGCTGCTTCTGTTTGATGTCAGGATCAAGGCTCAGTTCTGTCTCTAGTGCCTAGGGCTCTGTCTAGAAGCCATTTTCTTGTAGCCCAGCAGAGGCATCAGTTTGTGTCACAGTAGGCAATGGGCAGTTCTCTTTCTATTGTTTAGAGTCTTTATTCAGGGACATTGTATTGTCCCTGATAGGGGCTGCCCGGGACATGGGACACACATATAAATTCAGGGACTGTCCCTGGCAGTCAGGGACATGTGGTCACCCTACATGCGAAGGTTTGGCCAATTAACTGATGTTGTGTCAGTAGAAAGCACAACTAAGGTCCATGTTATATGTTTGAATATATTGCTGGATATGTTATCCTTACATGATATAATTTCTGTTTTAGATAAATCACATAGCATTGTTTTACGGGGCCTCACTTAGAGCTGCCCAATTTAGCAGTGAGGTTTGAGGATCTGACAACCTATAAATAATTCATTGCTGGGTACATACTGATGATAACTGAACTAAGGTTTTATGTACTGACATAAGCAAGGGCAAATTCAGAGGATGTTTAGATTTTTCCCTGAACATCCCTTCTCTCCGCTCCACTTGCCCCCCATCAAGTCAGAGTAAGACAAAGCTTTAACACGTTAATAATGAGTACATTTGGCTGCAATTGCATATATGACTATACCAGAGATGGGCAGCATTCAGCCCTTCAGCTGTTGTTGAACTACATTTCCAGTAATCCTTAGCTGGTCGCTAGCAAGCTGGGTATGATGGGAATTGTATTTCAATCACAACTGGAGGGCCATAGAGTGTCAGGAATTGGACCCCCTAGTACAACCAGTTACCTGCCAGCTATGGAAACAGAGTTCCCATCATTTAAAACTCTCTCCAGCAGATTTTTGTGAACTACAGGGGGCTGTAAGATGTCAGGTGCTTACTCAGAGAAGAAGTAACATCACTGTGCTCTCCATTAAAGTCCTGTGTCAGTGACAATGGGCTTGAATGGTGAGAACAGAAATCTCTCAGGAGTGCAGAGTGAAGCACTATCATCTAGCCCTGCAGATCAAGGAGATCCATAGGGTAAACAAGGAGGGAATCTGAAAGTTTTAAGTTATGGGAACATGGGCCCATATTTATAAAAGCAAACTGGAGTTATTCTGGAGTAAACCAACTGCAACTTAAGGGACAAATAAAAATTTGTGTTAAATTAAATTGGGGTTTTAACCCACTGAATGCTAGAGAGGTCTCCAGTGGATTGTAAAGTAATGCACTAGCTCCCTCTCTAGCATTCAAGGGCTTAAAAATCTCTGTTTAAGTGTATCAGAATTTAGGAGTCTTTATTTGTCCTCTATGGTGCAGTTTGTTTAACTCCAGTTCGCATTTATACATATGGCCCATGGTCCCAGAGCAGTCGGGTAACTACCTATAATTAGACAGCTCCTTCCCTGACCTTTTACTACCACTTAATCCTTTGTATACCAGAGGGATATGCAATGCATTGAGAAGTATTGCATTGTGTACCCATCTGGCACTCAAATGGTTAAGCCACTGACTTGCTGCAATGCAGTTGCTGTAGTCTTCCACTGTTGGTTTTGTGCTATAACCTCAGTTTCAGAAGCCTGTTCCGTAAGACTTGCTCATCTAGCAGTTCAGTTCCATCTCAGTTCAGCAGTGCAGGCTTGGGAGACAGATTTCTGAACCCTAAACTGGCTGTCCAGCTAATCAGCCAGGAAGCATAATGCAGTCCTAGCTAGAGCTGCAGGTCTGCACCCCAAGGAGCAGTGCTGCCGAAAATGAATTGTCATATGACAGTTCCACTTTAATGCGACAAGAGTTGATCATATTACACTACGTAGCACGTTTGCCTTTCTGTTAGTAGTTTATCAGGCAAATTGGCCACGTCATGCTCTTTTCATTCTTAATCCTTTGGAGACATCTTTGCATCAAAGGGGTTAATAGAGTCTTTCAACTCATGTGTTCAGTTCATGTCTTAGGACTGGCTTTAACTAGTTCTTATTTATTATTGGTCTTAAATATCTGGTAGGATCACATTTTTTTGAACTTCATGTTGATATTTTCTTATATTCAGGTAGCAACCATGACTGTTACAGTTTACATCCCATACTTCTTTCCTTGCACTCCATACCCAGCAGCTTATGAGTTCACCAATGAATCTGAACAGTAAGTATATGGGAGTATACCATGATCTGTTTTAAGGGACTTGTCAATGATTTAGGCATTTCACCTCTTGCAGTGGTTCACCTATAACCCTATGAGGGCCAGAGAGGTATCCAGTGCATTGCATTGAAATGCGTTGGATACCTCTCTGGCACTCAAGGTCAATATGTCAATGTCGATTATAATCTCTCTCTCTCTCTCTCTCTCTCTCTATATATATATATATATATATATATATATATATCTAAGTGGTTTATGGTTTGCTATTCTCCCTGTAAGGGGGCTGCAGGGGGATGAAGATCGGCCACATGCAGCCAATAAGTGGTGGCAATATTCACAGAAGTGGGTGGGGGGATGTGTTCCGTGTACCCAATGGAACGGGCAATGCTGTGTACCATTCACTAGTTCTATCTATATAGACTAGCAGCTGCTTATAATAAATCCCCACTTACCTTAGTCTGGTAAGGAAATTGAATGACCAGTATGAATCAATTCAGGGTGGAACAGAGCCGGTTCATCCATTATAGCAACATAGGCTACTGCCTATGGACCATAGGAATATAAGGGGTTATGCACTAAGGTGTGATAAAGAGGTCATAACATGGAGAAGACTTCTCCAGTGATATCACTTCTGCAGTTCCTATGTTATTCTATGGAGCCTATTCACTAAGATGTCTCCAACTTTGAAGATCTTAGTGCATAGGTTCCATAGAATAACGTAAAAACTATAGAAGTGATATCACTGGAAAAGCTATCTCCGTGTTATTACCGCTTTATCACGCTTTAGTGCATAACCCCCCTTGTATCAGATGCCCTTTTTTGTTGAAAGAGTCTGGAAAAGTCCAATTGCTTCCACTTAGAATAGAGCCACAATGCCAGTTCCTGCTAGCAGCACTTTGTCAGATGCACCGAATCAAGAGATGTGGGGCCCCATATTGGTACCTTTCCTAGGGCTCCATGGAGCCTTAATCTGTCTCTGGGGTGGACTGGTTCTCCAAAACTAATGTTCAGTCAGTAATGGATATCTTCTAAAATCTTCTCATGAAGGATAAAAAATGGACCAATATAATGTAATAAACTAAAAAAATTTCCCCAAAGAAAAAATGACACTGAGTTAAATAAATAGATAAACACACTAGTTAACCTTTTGAGCACTAGAGACGTATCCAGTGCATTGCACTGCAATGCATTGGATACCTGTGTGGCACTCAGAAGGTTAATGCTTAGTTCAGGTGACTGAGTTTTTGATCTGCTGACACTTTTATATGGCTCAGGCTAATTCAGATCAGAGCTCTCTTCCTGGGACTGGCTAGTATTACAGGTTCATCACTGCATTCCTGAGTTTTCCAAATTGTTGTACAAAAGGTGTAATTATTCATTCCCTTGAGGATCAGAGGGATGTGCAACAAATTGCTTTGAAGTATGTTGCTCGCCTCTGCATCTCAAGGGGTTAACAAATAAATATCAAATACATTTGCTGGACAATTTACTCCAAATTACTGTCCATTTAAATTTTTTCTAGTAGTACCCCCATATCTATGGAAGCTGGAAGCTGTAATGACTATATCTATATATATATTTATACTTATTTTAGTTAATCTGTATGTAAGAACAATATATGTATTTCAGCAGCTCACATGGAGGACATGCACCTTGGGATGTGTCTGAATATAACTGTCCATCTGGCACTACATGGATTGAACCTGATGGAACCCTGAACTCAAATTACACAATCAACCAAGGTACAATACTGTGTACATAATGTACAGTAAGGGCCATATGTACCAAGTCAACAAGAGGAGTAATTCTGGGGCAAATAAACTGCACAACTTGAGTTAAATAAACATTACCATTGATGTGTATGTGACTTTTAGCCCTTTGAGTGCCAGAGGGGTACGCAAGCATTGCAAAGCAATGTGTTGCTTACCTCTCTGGCATTCAAAGGGTTAACCTCATGAATGCCAGAGAAGACTCCATTGCATTGCCCCACAAAAGGGGGATCCATAGCAATATTCCACTAAATAATGGGACTTATTCATAGAAGAAAAGAGAACCAAATTTGGCGCAAATCATTTGCACCATAGGGGAGAAATAAAACTTCCCAGCAAGTTAAGTGGTGTTTTTAACCCCTTGAATGCTAAAGTTATCCAACTCATTGGTAGAAGACCTCTCTAGCATTCAAGGGGTAAAAAGCCCAGTTTTTTTAGAGCAAAGGAAGTTTAAGAAATTGTTAGTTCTCCCTTTTGGTGCAGATGGTTTGATTCATACTTGATCCTCCTTTCTTTTGTGAATAATGAACAATATGCTCTGAAACCGCTTCCCAGTCTCACGCCTGCATAACGCCACTTTACTAAACTGCTTATGCCAAAGTTCTTCCCTTAAGGGTGCTTGCATCAAGATCAGGGCAGTACGGAAGTGAATGGGTATTTTCGGGTGTACATTTTCTGCTCACTTTATTTAACATTATGTACTGACAAGATGCAGAGGAAACTGAGGTAACTTTACCCCATTTGCCTGTGTATACTATAAGTGAGATATTCAGGGCTTGCTGGCATTAGGCTTAACAATATGTACAACAGTTTCCACTAAATCAGTTATACACTCCAGTTAGTACATACCCCAAAGGGCAGATGCAGGTGTTTGTGGGGAACGCTAGTAGAGCTATTCTGGCAGATTCACACGGTACATTTCCACCAAAATCCCCAACACATTGCTTCACAAAGCTTTTGGATCCTCTCTAGCATTCAAGGAATTAACAAGTATACACTTCTTGCACTAAGGGGATGTCTAGTTACATTGCTCAGAAATCTGTTGCCCACAGCGGAAAAGCAACCACACAGTATGTGGTGTTCAGTCACAAACACTCGGATTGCCTGCACAGTCCCCACAGACCCAATGTGTTAGGTATTCAAGCCTGATTTTGAGGGTCCATGGGCACCTGTATCACATAGGAAACTCTCTGCTCATTGCAGCACAAATAGACATGGGAGAGTCAGGGGGATGGTGTACTGTGGTTCACAAATGCAACCCCATCTTATTCAGCAGGTCTGCTCTCATCGTTAGCTGAACATCTGGTAAGGGCAATTATCTGATGATAATTGCCCTTTACATGAATTGGGATTTTCATGCCTCCTATGGTGCAGTTAGCTTGCATCAGATTTGTACATCTTTAGTTGATGAGTAAATCCCTTTGTGAGTTGTAATATATAGTAGGAATGGGCTACATGCTGTCCTCTAGCTGTTATTGTATTGCAAGTCACATCATCCTCAGCTGGCTTTTTGGTATTGTCATTCTGTACTCTTGAGTAAGGGAGTTTAGGTTGCTGGTAGACTCCATTTCCCATCATATAAAGACAGCTACCGACCAGCAGAGGGTGATGAGAGATGGAGTCCTACAACTGCAGGCCACATATTGCCCATCAGTGCCCTACAGCCCTTTGATCTCACTGACTGATATTAATCACATATTTCTTCTAATTTTTTTAAAGCTGCTGCTCTTATGGTGAAAAATGGAAAACATGGAATCATGCTCCTGTACCAACGAGGATCACATGAAAAATATGGATTTGCTGCCCTTTTCACAACCCTGGTGTTTTATTTCACAATTTCTTGCTGGACAGCTGGTACAGCTGCTTCAACTGGTCTTGTCGTACCAATGCTGTAAGGAGACAACTTTTACTTTCTTAAATATTTCCTAATCCACTATTAATTTACAGTAGAACATCATATGCAAAAATATTTGTGTTTATTTGTGCACAGCATATTCATACAATTTCCTTTTTCTTTTTAGCAAGTTTTAAATTATTAATATCTTGTACTCTTAGTTCTAACAAGCAAACCCCTTAGTTGCTTAATTTTAATGAGAAAACTCCTTCATAATTTAATGTACTTACAAACAAAGACATCTTGAAATGACTTAGGTACAGGTATATGGAATGTGTATGGAGAGGGTCCTATAAGGTTTTCAGGGCATCTCTGGTTTTGCACAGATGTCTTAGTAACTGACTCAATCATTTGCTTGAACAACCTGTGCAATAACCCAGCTGAAAACTAGCATGGCCTCTGCTATTTAGGAAAGCAGTTTGTGGAGCCCAGTCTTAAAGGGATAGTAACACTTCGTTTTAACTTTATTTTATTTTGTAGGCATTAAAAAAACATGAAGAATGATATAAGTCTTATCTCTCAAACCTTTATGGTTTATGAGATATTCACAAGCAAAGTTCCCCTCCCCGCCCCTTTTACCTAGTGTAAGCCATCTCTTCTCAGATGTGAGTCTGGTTGTATGACAGTACAGATAACAGAAGGGGACAATTTTCTTTGTATGAAAACAATGAAAGCCCTTCCCCCCTTGACAAGTTTTTCAGCTTTTTCCATTATCTTAATTGAAGATTGTCCCTCTCTGCAGTCTACCTGGGCATCTCCCTTCTGATCTGGTTGAACAGGGGGGGGATACTTTGTTTGTGAATATCTCTTAAACCATAAAGGTTTCAGAGATAAGACTTATATCATTCTTCATGTTTTTTTAATGCCTACAAAATAAAATAAAGTTAAAATGAAGTATTACTATCCCTTTAAAGATAAATTAACCACTGGAGGTGCATTAAAATATGTGATTACATGAGACGTTCTTGTGAAATACTACTTACTTTGACTAATCGTTATTAGTTTGTTTCTTTAAAATGCATGCTTCAAGGATTATTACTAGCATGCAAAAGTTCCCATGTATCCATGCAGCGCGCCTTCGTCATCTGCGCCCCATTTTAAATGAAGATCTGGCAATCCTATCTTATTGAGATCATCAGTTCATTGTAAATTCACTTTGTTTAAATATATATTTGTAGATGTTTCACTTACTTTTTTCCATTATCTATTAATGAAAATACCATAAATACTCCAAAATAAGCTGACCAGACCTCTTTTTTCCATTATTTATTAATGAAAATATCATAAATACTCCAAAATAAGCTGACCAGACCTCTTATTTAACTAGATCCTGGCAGCTCATTTGGTCTCACTGTAGCTCTGTAATATACATATTTCATATGCACCCTTAGTAAAAAGGAAGATCTGGTCAGTTTGAACTAAAGAAATTGTATCATATTAATCATATTTGCCATTTATGAAGGACACTTTCTGCAGATTTTCTTAAGAAAAGCCAATTAGTACCACTGACAGTGTATGTTCTTGAATGGCAAAATGTACCACAGAATAATTGGCTTCTCATTTATTCAGGAGAAAGTCTTACCTATGTAGGAGTCCTTTATACAGGTATAAGTATATATGTTTATCATTGTATCGTTAGTTTTCTGTATATATAATAATCTCTGTTGAAGTGTGCCTTTAGTTGACACCTCCTCACAAAAAGACTTCAATAGTCCTGGATGGCTAATATAGGTCAATTATCTTTATCAGATTGTTTTTGTTTGCAATGTCACTGCCACTGCTGGTAGAATTTTCATTTAACCCTTTGAGTGCAAGAGGGTTATCCAATGCAATGCAACAGTATACTTGTTGGAACAGCACCACCTGGTGAACACAACAGAAAATTTCAGTTTAATTGAAAATAATAATAAAAAATACAGATTGCGTATGTGAGCTGCTATAGATTTTTATGAAAATCTCCCAACAGTAAGACTATATTTGTTTTATTCAGCAGGAAGAGAATTACAATGTGCATTTTCTTAAAAAAAAAACAAAACAAAAAAAAACAACAAAACCCTCCCAAAAAAACATATTGGTCCTTTAACACTTGTTAGAATTACTTGAGACCTGAGGAACTTTAGTGTTAAAAAAATAGAGTTACAACCCTGTAGTCAAGAATAGACTATAAAATGTTTATTATTTTTGGTGCACATGTGGATTATTTGGTTGGTATGATATTCATAAAAACTACGGGCCTTTGTTTAGCATGCAGATGATAAATTGAATGATCCAGCTCTTATGCCTCTAAAGTCCTAATGTACAATAGAAAACATGAACAATTCTGGGACAAACCAACTTCACCTTGGGGGTAAAATAAAGTATCATCGATTTAAATGGGACGTTTAACTGCTTGAATGCGGGCAAGGAATCCAAAGCACTGCGAACCAATACATTGGAAGCCAATTTAAAATTCAAGAGGTTAAAAGTCTAGGTTAAATCAAAGGGAATTTGGGTAATTTTTATTCCTTCCCTGTGGTGAAGTTGGTGTGTTCAAGAGTTCCCAGCTTTTCTTTTGAACAAAATGTTGTTCCCACTGCTAAGACATACTTTAGTCAAAATTATTGCATCCGGGACCTGCATATTTTGGTGTCTGGTACTTCCATGGCCTGAAATGTTACAGTGATGCTGTTGCTACAACATCCTATGGAAGGTTACTGTCACTGACAGTAATTGTACATATGTTCCTGTAGCAACAGCACAACCATAACATTTCAGACCATGGTATACTATACTTCAAAACTGTAAGTTTGAGCTGCAATAATTTATGAATAAAACATCTCTTAGCAATGGAAGTACACGTGTTTTGCTCAAAAAGATAAACCCTGCACTACATATATATATATATATATATATATATATATATATATATAAATTCATATTACGCAATTCTACCCCCTTTAACCCTTTGAGTGCCAGAGGGGTAAGCACCACATTGTTCTGCAATGCGTTGCGTACCCCTCTGGCACTCAAAGGGTTAATGAGCTGACCACAGTAGTTCTGTGTTCAGTGCAATAGCCCCCTATTCAGGAAGGTGGTGTTGTTAAAACTGTCTGTTAATTAAAATAAAATGTCATTGTAAGTGTTTGAAATGTACTTTCAAAGTAAGTAAGATATAGTGGCTTTCCTGCTGCAGGTACACTGGTGCACTATTTGGGAGACTAGTTGGTCTGATCCTGGTAGCCATATTTGGAGTCAGAAGTGATGAGTATGGGATATGGATTGATCCTGGCCTGTTTGCAGCAATTGGATCTGCTGCATATTTTAGTGGAGTATCCAGACTGACCATTTCCCTCACTATCATCATGGTAAGGACAATTTTTTTTATTTTGCAGGTGTTGCATTGCTGTTGTACAGCTAGAAGTGAACAAGCAATATATGACATGAACATGAAATTAATCAGTATGGTGTATCGGTTTTGGATGGGAAATCTGCAGCCCTGTTATTAAACTACAAATCTTCAATGAGTTTGAGATTTGTTATTAGCATCCATGGCAATAAAATTGCATGGCTTCAGATCTCAGTTTAATTCTGATACAGAAAATGTCCATCTGGAGAGACATGCTATAGGGTGCAGTATTCTATTAAATCCCCTAGGTGTCACAATAGCACTGATGTTTTTCATATGGTTGGCTTCACAAATAGGATCTATGGCCCCAAATAATTGTAAAACAAAATATCCTTTTCTATTTGAATTTTAACTTGTTGAATTCCAGTGTGGCGTCCAGTTTGATGGATACCCTTTGTCGTTCAAAGGCCTAAAAGGAGGGTTGATGACAGACACAATTTAGATCAGGGTAGGCAACATATGCATACGTGCCAACATCTATCTATCTATCTATCTATCTATCTATCTATCTATCTATCTATCTATCTGTCTGTCTGTCTGTCTGTCTGTCTGTCTGTCTGTCTGTCTGTCTATCTATCTATCTATCTATCTATCTATCTATCTGTCTGTCTGTCTGTCTATCTATCTATCTATCTATCTATAGTTCACAGTGTTTTCTAGTTCGCTGTCCATCCCAGCCCTGGGGTGGCATGGTGGAGGAGACCAGTTGCATTGCAGCAAATCAGAGGAGGCGATTTCACAGGAGTTGGGGGGGGTTCCCCTGCCCACTCCTGTGAAATCACTACAGCGATACTCGGTGCTGCAGCAGTCCACCGGATTCCTGACATGCATGATGTGCGCAATTGCACAGGCAACTCTGTGCACCATTTTCTAGTTTCTGAAAATATTCCAGGGACACTTTTCCCCTGGGCAGTCACATGACAGAGCTTTACTAGCGCAACTGTAGCAGAAAACCTTGTACAAACAGATTTACAGCTACACTTCTACAGCACATATTTCATACACCTAATAGTGCATGAAATTACATCCATGAGCAATATTAACACGTAAGGAAGATCAGAACATTTTAATGACAAGCAATTAGAATATGGGATTGAAATGACATGTTAAAATCAGGGACAGAAACAGGAACAGCAGATTCCAGGGATAAGAAAGCTAAAACCAAGGTCTGCCTCTGGAAATCAGGGATAGTTAGCAGATATCTGTTTGGCTGCAGCTGTTGGTGGCTAGAACTTCCATCAATCCCAACCAGCCAATGGCATGAATTAGGTTTAAATTGGGCTCACTGATTGAGGTTCACACCTTGACTGATAAATTGAGAAGTCATTTTGCTGTTGTTGCTTTGATTTGAGGCTGGTTATCACAAGCAAGCATTCACATATACAAGTTAACCCATCAAGGACCAGATAGGAGTGCATCACATTGCAGAGCAATGCATTGAACACTCCGTTGGTCCTGAATGGGGTTAAACTCGCAAACACACAAAATGTTTCTGTGGCTCAAAACTATTTTTATGGAAAAGCTCTTCTAAATTTTTATTAAACAAAATGGACCCATGCTGACAATGCATAGCCATAAACCACAGTTTTGCTAAGTTGCATATAGCTTGTCAGTTTTGGAGAGTGTAAAACCAATATGTTCCAGACAGTGTATCCCCCTTTATTTGTTCATCAGTAGTGTTGAGCGAGCATGCTCGGCCGATGCTCGGATCGGCTCGAGCATCGCTCTGCTCGGCACATGGCGGTACTCGTACGAGTACCGCCATGTGCTCGCCCGACATGTTCGGGTGAAGGGGATCTGTGCCGGAAGAGGCACAGATCCGAAGACGCTCCGCTGGACCACCAGGGACTGGAGGTACGGGGGCATTGCGGAGATGAAGGGGGCATTGCGGAGATGAAGGGGGACATTGTGGAAGAGGGGCATAGACTCTATGCCCCTCTTCCACAATGTCCCCCTTCATCTCCGCTATGCCCCTCTTCCACAATGTCCCCCTTCATCTCCGCTATGCCCCTCTTCCACAATGTCCCCCTTCATCTCCTATGCCATAGAGGAGATGAAGGGGGACATTGTGGAAGAGGGGCATAGCGGAGATGAAGGGGGACATTGTGGAAGAGGGGCATAGAGTCTATGCCCCTCTTCCACAATGTCCCCCTTCATCTCCGCTATGCCCCTCTTCCACAATGTCCCCCTTCATCTCCTCTATGGCATAGGAGATGAAGGGGGACATTGTGGAAGAGGGGCATAGCGGAGATGAAGGGGGACATTGACCAGGCACCCTCCGCTCATCAGAGCAGGGGGTGCCTGGTTTAATGCTCGAGTGCTCCCATGCTTTTCAATGGGGCTCGGGTGCTCGGCCGAGCACTCGAGCCTCAGGGGGTGCTCGGTCAGAGCACCCGAGCACCCGAGCATCGGGGTGCTCGCTCATCCCTATTCATCAGTACGTAAAGTCTTACAGGTATGAGAAGCAAGGCTGAACAAGGATGGGCTTCCTATGAGGTAAAGTAGATAACTTTCAAGAGCCTCAAGTTTTATGGGTTGACTCAGCTGTGCTGTCCACGCCCATATTCCAAGTTGTGGGTGTGGCCATTGAAATCCTAATACTAATGCACTAGACACCTAATCCTAGTTTAAGGTGGTTTATTTCCCAGTTTATATACCTTTTTCTAGTCCATATTTAACCCTTTGGGTGCTTAAGAGGTCTGCGATACATAGTCTCCAGTGCATTGCAAAGCAATTAGTTGGAGACTTCTCTAGCAGTCAAGGGGTTAAATCCCCATTATGACAGCATGAACATCACATTTTTGACTGAATTAATACATTTATGTTGAGCAGTAATTCAAAAGTTTGGAAATAAAACAAAGCCTTCCAGTTTGGGAGTCACTGTGTTAAAGTGTTAGTAATGGCCGAAAAAAACTTTTTTGCATTTAGAAGAGCTTAAAAAGCTGATCTGAATGCAAAAACCCGCATCTCTCAAACCGCTATGGTTTAAGAGATACGGGCGTTTAAAGTTTGATTTCTCCAACTGACAGCTGTAAAGCTGTCAGCAGGAGATCCGTGTCGGTCGACACGCTGACGCTTGAGAAGTGCCGGGATCTCGTTACTTACACGGAATCCCTTCAATGGAATGGTCTAAAATGTGTGCCTAGTGGTTTTTTGCATTTAGATCAGCTTTTTAAGCTCTTCTAAATGCAAAAAAGTTTTTTTTAGACATTACTAACACTTTAAACAAATTATGAGCCACCTATTTCTCTGGTATGGTGTAATTATAATTGTTTTAAATAGAAATGTAATTGTTAGGATACTGGAGAGGTCTGTAATGCATTATGAAGAGAGTTATTGGAGACCTCACTTGATCCCTGGAGGTCATTGCAGATTTCTAGCATTATTATTGACCATAAGGAAGAGGTATGCAGGGGATCACATAAATCCACTGAACACATCGGAAAGTGACCCCCTCCCTAATGCAAACGGTTAAACGTGTCAGAATATCCAACAGCGTGTCTTAAGCACAACATGGGAGATCAATAAGCATTCCACAAACTCCCTTTGATTTAAATAGGGCTTTTTGATTACTTGAATGCTAGAGAGGACACACACACACCTTTCTGGCACTGAAGGGGTTAAAAGCCAAATTTCATTCAGTGGGACCTTTATTTGTCCCCATGATACATTTGGTTGGCTGCAGAATTGTTTCCTTTTCCATCTGCATCAAAGGTTTCTAAATAAAACAAATGGTAATAATTTGTGTGCCAGAGAGCTAGCCAGTGGATACCTCTCTGGCACTCATAGGGTTAAGTGCGCTACTATATAGGTAGAGATCACGCAAGTGACTGTTTTGCAGCAAGACATCCTCCAAAACCAGACACCCATTAGACATCCTTACTCCCTGTGGGTCTGTTCACATGTCACATCAACAGATGTTAGTGGAGGCAGAATGCTGCATTTTTCATCAAGCGATGTCACAGCAGAATTGTACTTTAAAGGGCTCAGTGGCCTGCAGGGTCACCATGTAGACATCCTCACAAGAGATCAAATTACTGAGATGCATATTACAGTGTACAGTTTGTGATTGGCTGAGGAAGAAATACCAGAGTAAATAATAATAATAATAATCCTTTATTTATATAGCGCACACAGATTCCGCAGCGCTTTACACTCATATTGGTTCCTGTCCCCATTGGGGCTCACAATCTAAATTCACCTATCAGTATGTTTTTTGGAGTGTGGGAGGAAACCGGAGTACCCGGAGGAAACCCACACAAACACAGTGAGAACATACAAACTCATTGCAGATGTTGTCCTTGGTGGGATTTGAACCCAGGACCCCAGTGTTGCAAGGCAACAGTGCTAACCACTGAGCCACTCACTGAGTAAAACAGTGGTACATCAGCTGGCATGATAATTTGCATTTAAAATGTAATACCATTCAAACTGATTTTTTTTAAAATCAAATTGTTAGTAACAGCACAAACTGGGATCCAGCAGGATATTTTTTGTAAAGTTCTCTATGGAAGAGCTATAGACTACAGATCTCCATAACAAGTGATTGTAAGAGCAGCGCTCAATGACCACAACAGGAATTTGCAATTGTAAATAAAAAAACTTTGACCTGTAAAAACTTTTGAATGAATCTTCCAGCATTAGACATACCCTTGTTCTAAAAAGCAGGAAAAATCATCTTACATATATTTTTAAAAAACATTTACAGTTCCATTGAAGTTCTAGTGTACCCATGCAGGATCTGTTTTCTTTATATGTAACAGACTAGTAGACCACCATCAGTGAACCATTGCATTGAATGCTTTCCCCACACATACACACGCACCACTTTTATGATCTCTTACAAAGCAGATTTACATTCATATTGTGTTGCCATTTTATTCCTGGATCATTTTCTTTATTTCTTTCAAATTTTAAACTTCAATCCTTTGAAATCCCGGAGAAAGGCTTCCAACCTTCAGATTCCATCATTTATATAAAAAAAAACTCCCATAGAGGGAGATTTACTGAAGCAAACTTTTATCTGGTTTTTTGAAAATCCACAAAATTACTTTTTTATTGAGCTGGTTTTGCACTGGCTTTTTCCCAACTGAACGGAAAAAGATATTTATGTTGTTAAATCAAGCTGTCTTAAACGAAAGAGTAAAACTGGAGTACATCTTTGATTAATTCCCATAAACCTCCCTAAACGTACAAGCTGTTAATGTAATGCTTCTAACAGATGCTTAGCTGCATTTTGTTCCTCACACTGTAGTTCTCAGGATTTGGGATTCTGAGGCAAACTCACTGCTCTGTAGCAGACAAATATAAATTACCCCAATTCCCACTGATTTACATGAAGCTTTTAACCTCTTGAATGCTAGAGATGCATTGGAGACCTTGCTAGCAATCAAAGTGTCAAAAACCCCATATAATCAATTGGTAATTTATATTTTCCAGCTATGGAGCAGCTGATTTACCTCAGAATACAGGCTGGTGAGATGGCTCAGTTGGTTAATGAACCAGCTGTAGAATTGGTTGCAGGTTCTAGTCCCAGCAGGGTCAACTTAGCCTTTCATCCTTCCGAGGTAGATACATTGAGTACCATTAAACTGGGTATTAATATCTATCCCCCAGAACATACTTAAAAGGAGAGACCATATTAATGTATTTTACCAGGAAGGATACATTGAATTGTATTGCTGCACAATCATTTGGAGACTTCTCTAGCTAGGGTTGGCAGACTATCCCTTTATTAGGGGTGGATATGATAAATACATACTGCATGGCTACATGGGAACAACTGCAGCCCAGTAATAATCACTGCAGCCACACAAACTTGCATTTTTTCATATATGTCTCTTTTTAAAGGGATGATCTGGCAACACCATTTCTAATGTTCATGGGGTTAAAAGCACCACTTAATACTATATGGATATGGGGATTTTCTGTTTGCTCTCTATGTTACAGTTGGTTTGTCCATAATTTCACCTCTTTTGATTTCTGCATAAAATCTTAGGGGTGTATCAATAAGCTAAAAGGATTTAACTCTGGAGCAAACTAACTGCACTATAGTGGAAGCATTAAAATATAACACTTTGAGTACCAGAGAGGTATCCAATGCAATCCAATGCGTTAGATACCTCTCTGGAACTCAGAGTGTTAAATCAATGGGATTTTTCCTTTCTCCCATACAGTACAGTTGATTCGATCCAGAGTTGCAGCCTCTTTATCTTACTGAATACAACCTTTAGTTGCTAATAACGTTTTTACTTTTACAGGACACAATGATCCGGGTCATGCCAATTAGCTACGTTTTTCTTGACCTTTAGAATTTCCCTTGTGACTGATTAATTTTGTAATCTTGATTTAAAAGGAAACTCCATAAAACAAAATCTGACTGCTTATTTTGGTAGATAAGATGTCACAATTTTATTAAGTGTTAGATGAAGTAGGATGACCATATTAGGAATTCGATTTCATAATACAGTTCATATAGGGCAATTTGTGGCCAACAGCTGTTGTTGGGATACAAGTCCCATAATCGGTCAAAAATAATGACCTCTTGTTTATAGTGATATGTGGAGGTAGTACCACTGCACTGATAGTCCATAACTGAATTCAGAAAGCACATAAAAAAGCTACACAAAACTTACCTCTTCTTTCTAAGGAATAATGTATGCATCAGCGTAGGTATAACTGGTAACAGATATCAACATCTAGGCTGGATTTCAATGGTTGGAAACAAGAATGTTGGTCTTAGACATTTAAATCGGGTTAGTTCAGGCTAGCTGTCAAAGTAAGCAGAAGATATAATCTGGTCAGAGGACAATCATCAAGTGCAAGCAAAGTTAAATTCGTAATGTCAGGAGCATATAGATTAGTAATATAAACCAGATGAGGGTAAACAGGAAGTGAAAATAAGGTCAAACAAGCTGGATTAAAACCGACAGAAAGCAAAAGTATGGTCGGGTTGAAAATGTATAAATCATGTAGCAGTCAAAATCAGTCACTATAACTGGCAAAATTATTAGAGAATCCACAATAATTATGCAGAGAATGAAACCAGGACATATATTCAGTAACTATGGGTGCTAAGAAGCATTCAATAATCAAAATTAACTGGAGTCATTATTTGACATTTATGAACAAAAGGAACACATCATTAGTTTTTTATAGTTCACCTTTTTCTCAGTCTGGGATTATTATGGTCAGTTATGACATTAATGAGATAGTAATTGAAAAAAGTACTCTTTTCTAAATTACTGAGCAACATTTTTATAGAGTGACTTACAGCAGTCTAAAACCTTGCTTTTATTAAAACATTTCACATTTTCCCCTCAAATTTCTTGTCATTAGCTCCTTCTATTTAAAAGGAGTTCTCATGGCGGTTGACCAGACTACTCAAATGGATGAAATTCCCCTCTCTCCAACCCATTTCATGGCAATCTTGACAAAACCTGTGTCGGGATAATAATCCCAACTTAGTATGTTTCCAGAAGGCAGAGAACTGGCACTTCAGCTTGTCTTGTTAGGGGTGGTACCAGGTATCAGCACAGTGCTTCCAGTAAATTGTGCATCTAAGTAAATCGTTCAAAATAGAGAATGAGTAATCCTTTTTTCACCTCTTATTTTATTTGTAAAAAGACAATGTTTCCCTTAGTAAATATCAACATATATTTTAATATAATATATTCAGCTCTATTTTCCATTGAGGCTCGATTTAACCACAAAGCAAAATACAGAACTGAGCAATTTTGGAGTAAGCCAATTACACCAAAGTAGGCAATACAGATTCCCCAAATTCCCATTGATTTAAATGAAGCAATTCTTTGTAAACTTCTCAAGCATTCAAGAGGGTTAAATTCCCATTCAAATTAAGGGACATTTTCATTTTCCTCCTATGGGGCAGTTTGTTTGCCTCAAAATGAGTAACATTTGGGCTTTCAAAAATCACCTGTATGTTTTCATAGAAAGCTAGTTATTAAGTTATTTAGATTTATAGATAATGCTTATTAAGGCATGTCGAGCAGGCACTACTTTACCTCCTTCACTGAAAATGAACCCGTTCATTGTTAAGGTAGGAATGCAATGCATCGTTGAGCAGTGTCAGGAAGTTGGAGAGGTAATTGTAGGGCTGAGACAGAAAGTGAGTTCACAGAGCGCAGTTGCACTGAAATGCATCTTCTATAGATCCACTAGTAGCCATTGAACCACACCTATGATGTATTTCATTCCAGACTTGTTCCACTGTCCACCAATACTACATTTGTTCCATGAAACCCCTTGTATCACTTTAGGGTGCCCTAAAGTGATTAAAGCATTTTGGCTAGTGTAAGGTGGAGCAAGTTACAATATATTTGTAAGCATGAAATATTGCTTAAAAAGTAATTAAATCAAAGTATGTTTTTTCATTTATAACATAGAACTGCTTTGCTTCATGCTACGCTAGGTTTACATGTACAAATAGAAAAATGTTTGACATGATAGTTTCCCTCTGATCAATGTATCACAGATGCATTAGTTGTTGCAAAGCTTCTAGACTTGGATGGAACAGGGTGTTTCCATTACAGAACCATCATTCAGATTCTTTGCGCTGTTCAGCTCTTGTTCTGCTTCCAGATGTTTGATATATGACAAGCAGCGCTTGCATCAAGCCTAAGACACACATTCCACTTCTCTCACAGCATCATACAAATGTGTGGGAATTATTATGAATCTGTATACTAAGTAATAGAACTAATAGACAGCATTATAAATACATGCATTATTCATATACCAATAAGAAACATGCAACAGCAAAGAAATAAAATAAAACTTGAAGTGTTTATTTGTCAGTGCTCGCAGTCTATTTTAATGAATAAGTTACCAAAAACATTAATTATTGTTTATAGCAAGTGTTTTCACTTACCTCTTGCTAATGGGAAATCTAGCCAGAAAGGTGATTAAACAGGGCCATAATTAGTGGTGTAACTAGTCATTGAAGGGCCAGGGCCACTGGAGGACCCCCCTTATAACAACTGTTATCCAAGGGGCATAACTAGAACCCACATACATAACTATAGGTGATGCAGAGGGTGCAGTTGTGATATGACCTGACATCCAAGAAGGCCCATCAGTAACAGGGCCCAAGAGGTCCTACCCTTGGGAGAATATGTTTGGCATAGGGGGCCCAAAATAAGTTTGCACCAGGATCCTCCAATGACACTGCTAGACCCTATTGGGCTCTGGACTGATCTGCCCCCTTGGATGACTGGTCACAACTGCACCCCCTTTAGTTCTACGCCTGGCCGTATACACAAAGAAAACACTGAGCAAGGGAGAAGTGCAAACTCTAAAAAATACCATTGATTTAAATTGGGTTTTTGACCCCTTCAGCGCTAAATAGATCTCTAACACATTGGAGATGGCTAGAGGGGGTTCCAACAGAATATTTATTGTATTAACTAAATGCAAACAAAGAAAAATCTTTAACCCTTTCAGTGCCAGAGCGGAATGCAACACATTGCAAAGCAATGTGTTGTGTGCCTCTCTGGCACTGAAATGGTTAAAAAAGCCTCTAGTGGAAAAACATGTAATACACTGTGCCATATGGATAAAGAAAAAGTGGAACAATTCTAAGGCAAACTATTTGCACCATAAGGAACAAACTGACTAACAGCAATGAACTGGAGGATTCAATGGGTTAAAAAGTCACATTTACATTAATCTGATTTTTATTTGTTCCCTATATGACAGAAGGTTTTCTTCTGAACTGCTCCCTCTTTTTTTGTGCGTATAACCCACTGCAAGTATTCATTGACATGACACTACCCATAATCCTTGGCTAATTTGAAAATATAACTGTTTTTGTGACAGCAACATAGTGAGCATTATACTCACATTAAATGGGGTCTATCACTTAAGAAAACTTCTGTGATTTGAGCTTTTAAATTCCCCTATATCTTGTATTAGACATTTTTATTTAGAAAATTATTTGTTATTTACATTTGTAAATTATGCTAATTTAATGAGCTATAACATTTTTGTAATGAAAAGCTATGTTATAGGGCTTTTCCTGCTAAGAACAACAAGGGTATTCCCACTGCCAGAAGATGTTCTATTCAAATGTTATAACAGTTCAAACTGTTAGGAAGCGAATAAAAGCATAATTACTTCTTGAAAGTCCAAACTGCCAGTAAGTAAATCTGCAGTTTCTATCACAACTCTCAGTGACTAACCTCTCCCACAGAATGCAACAGAATGCCTATTTGAAATTTGACCACTACAGGGAACTGTTAATGCAAAAAATCAAAGAGTTTAAACTGTAATAACTTTGTAAATGTGCATCTCTTTGCAGTGGGAGTACCCTTGTTTTACCCAGCAGGGAGAACACTACATCTTTTTTCATTAAAAAAGTTTAATGCTCCTGTAAGCCATGCTATGCAGGCACTTCCTGCCTTTGTCCTGCATTACCTCCTCCGCTCACTACCATTGCTCAATAATGCATTGCCCATCTCACCTAGCACTGAAAGGTTAAATGTCAGTAAGTAGGGTGGTATGTAGAGCTAAGACTAGAAGTGCCTGTATGTCATTTTTAAATTAGCATAATCTATCAATCTAAATAACTCAAAAACTAGTTCTCAATAAAAAGGGCCAATAAAATACATAGGTGATTCATAAAGCTGTGTTAAAATCACCAACATTATTCTTAGGTGACAGAGCCCCTATAAAGGAACACCACCTAATAATAAACCTCTGCTTTTCCTAATCTGACAGAAAATACTAATGTCCACTATGAATCCATTTTGCATGGATTGGTTCACCAAAATTATTCTTTAAGGAAGCCTTCAATGGGAGGAATTTGGATTTCCGGAGTCCTGCAACAAAGAATCATGCCTTCCTCTATAGACGTGATATTCAGTACTAACTGAAAATTCATTTTTGAGGAACAATGAATGTATAATAATTTAATAATAGCCAATAAGATTGTCTGCCCAAATTAAAGTGGAACTTTCACCTAAAATAAAAATTGTCCCATGGGTTTTAATCCTTAAAACGGCAAAAGATCTGATAAGGGACTTTACGGCTAACAAAACTGGGTCTTAAGTTTTGTGCGGTAAGTGGGTCCTTTATCGGATTTTTTCAGCTAACGCAGTGCTTTAAATGGCAAAATGGAGAGTTTTTTTTCTGTAACATGGGTCAAAGCACACGTTAGTGTAGCGGACGTAATACTGGATGAACTGTCGTTAGTAGTTCATTACATGGCCCTTTGTATGGCTTCCTACACGTTAAAACACCCGTTGGTGTTTTTTTCAGCTTAATGGCTGGCTTTAAATCTACCCCATACTCTTTAATTAGAATTGGATGTCATGTCCACAGAGACAGATATAAAAAATGCTAGATTCCAGGACCCCCAAATCCTTGGTACAATAGGTTCAGTTTGGGGTTTTGGGGTCTTGAGTCTGCCCGTAAAGCAAAATGTCCATCCCTATGGAGATAATATCCATTAAGATTCAAGGAACACAGTCAGCAACTAATAATAAACACATTCATCAATGAACAAGTGCCAGATAGATCCACCATTTCTGCATGCCACCTTCAGGCTGAAGGTTCATATTAAAAGCTATGGGGATGGACACTTGCATACACATACACTGTATACATATTTGTGCATATCATGGCAATGGCTGTAGAACCATTAAATTATTATTGTATTTCCCTGCCTGCCTCTCATATGTAAGACAGGAAAATATGATCGATCACAGATAAATATCAAGAGGTATCTTGAAACAGAGCAGCATATTTGATACATTTTTTTTACGAAAGCCAGACTTGTGTATTTATTTTGGGGACTTGAGCAACACAGTATCGATAGCGGTCATTAGGATTTTCTTATCATATTAACATATTAACTCATTGAGGACTAAAGGGATGTCCAACACATTGTGCACCACTCTGATACTCAGGGGCTTAACCCTTTAAAGTGGATGTGTCACCTATATATAACATAGCCTGAATAGTTAGGCTACATATCGAATAGTACTAAAACGTTATTAATTTTTTTTTTAAAGTTTTATTTCCTGTAAATTTAACTTAGAAAGGGCTGCAGCTACATCCGAATAGACTGCGGACCATTACTCTGCCTCTGCTCTGCTCTTCTCCCTCCTCCGATGACGAAAGCTTCTGTCTGTAAGCTGGAGCGGTCTCATTGGCTAGATATCAATCTCTGTCAATGAGACCGCTCCAGCTTACAGACTGAAGCCTCCATCATCGGAGGAGAGAGGAGAGTGGAGGCAGAGCACATGGACTGTGGATACAGAACAGGTAACCGCAGTCTATGCGGAAGTAGCTTGGGGACAGACTTTTACAGGATTTACAGGAAATAAAACTTTACAGGAAATAAAACATTAAAAAAAAATGAATAACGTTTTAGTACTATTCGATATGTAGCATAACTATTTAGGCTATGTTATATATAAGTGACACATCCACTTTAAGGACCAGGGGGTGCTCAGTGTAAAATAATGAGTTATACACGCCAATGTCCATTAACCCTTAGAGTCCCAGAGGGGTATCCAATGCATTGTGTTGAGATTTGTTGGATACCTCTTTGGCACTCAAAGGGTTAATGGGTTAAGGTAGCTGTGGGTTTATTATTAAGAAGAGATACTGTTGCTTTCAAGATTAATTATGAATAACTGAGCCACACTGAATTCAGCCAAAGTGGTCATTACATGTTTTCTGCCCGCATTAAGGTAAGTGGGGTTTATTATTAGGAGGAATTTCTATTACATTATAAAATAAAGCAATTTTGGTATAATAGATCTTTGCAAAGGAAGAAAGGTCTGCACTGTGTGTGTGGTTACATTTAACACAATTTCCCCACAATGAGATAAATGATTCACACTTCATTCAAATCTCGGAATCCTGGGAAATAAATATTAGCCATAGCTCTTTAGTTGTGACTAGTCAGTACAAAGCTGATTCACATCAAGACCTTTTCTGCAGCTACGTTAAGCCAAAAATGCACTTATATTGGAACAAGGGGCAGATGTTTCTGTTTCTAAAAAATCAGCGGTAAATGCTTGGATCTATTCCCTGATCTTTCTTTCCCAAGAGTAAATGCCAAAAAAATGTTGTAAATTATTTGGTATTGTAGTCTAGATGAATAATCTCAGTAAATGATCTAAAGTCAGGCATTCTAGTTATATGTTAACCCCTTGGATGCTAGAAAGCTCTTCGACCCATTGCAGATCAAAAAGCTGGCTACCTCTCTAGTATCTTAGGGGTTTCAGTCGAATCAGTTCTGTTCATATTGGGTCTTATGGATAGAAGTGGAACAGGCAAATTCTAGGGTAAACCAACTGTAGGTGGACCCCCCCCCAAAATTCACAGATTGCCATTGATATAAAGTAGGATTTTTAATCACTTGAATGCTAGTGAGGTCTTCAGTGCTTTGTAAAGCAATATCTTGGGGACCACTAGCATTCAAGACATTTTTATTTTTGTCCAATGGTGAATTTGGCTTGCCATGAATTGCCATAGTCCACTGTTATACATAAATACCATGGATTCTGCTGTACTAAAAGAGAACTGAATGGAGATGCAATAAAGGTCCTTGCCATGGAGACTACAACACACTTTATTATATGCACTAAGAATAAGGTATGCAATGGAAGGGGGAGAGACTCTGATCATTATGAGGTTGGTGTAAAGATATTGTGTTGATGAGGGCAAATGGGAGACCAGAAAGGATGTGCTCAAATTCAGACTTCAGTAGAACAGTAGACCTCCCTTAACCTTGTTAGTGCCAGGGGGATGTGCAACATGTTGCTGTGCAATGCATTGCACACCCCTGTGGTACTCAAGGGTTATAACATACATAGTCCCATGCCCCAGCCCGTCTAACAGTTGACTGACGTAAACGCAGAACTTACTGATCAGCTGTTACATTAAACCAGCGGACTGGCCACATATCAGCTGATTCATGTAAAAACAAGACTCAGCCACACTCCACAAGGCAGACTGATTGCCTTGTGGAGTGCAGCTGAGTCTTGTGGTTATGGGAATCAGCAGATTGGTGGCCAGTCTGCTGTTTACATGTAACAGGTGATTGGTCGATTCTGTGTTTATCTCAGATAGCTGTTAGACAGCCAAGGGCATGGGACTGTGTATTTTATAACCCATTGAGTGCCACAGGGGTATGCACACATAGCAGAGCAATTTGCTGAATATTGCCCTGACAATCAAGGGGTTAAAGGAAGACTGATTCTCTCTGCTCTCCAGTAGAGACACAGCAAACTGTGAATCTGTTGCTTCTTATGGAAATATCCCAAATTTACCATCCTTTGGAAGGTGAGTTTGTTTCTGTGCGCTCCAATATACCAGCTATTGGAGCTTAATGCATGTGGCGAATAGCCACATTAACATATAAACTCATCCTCAGGAATGTGAAAATGGGTCATTAAGCTACATTTAAATATGCAAATAAGCCATTTGCAAAGAATACAGTGCAACACTGAATACCTGGTAAAGGTATGGAGAAAATATGGTGGTGTAGGCATTTTCAGGTATAATTCCAGGGATGAGATGGTTCGGGCCCCAGTTTTCTACCTTATCGACAAATTGGACCCTTAGCAATACTTAGTGCATCTTCCCCCTGGAGTAAATCTGGACCTAACCAACTGCACCATAGGGGACACATTCCCAGATTACCTGTACAAATCTGCCATTGCAGTGCTTTGATATCAGCTTATAACTCATGTGGCTATAACTCTGAGTATGCACTTGAACTTAATGTATACAATGCAAAAAAGTGGCTCAGTCTCATGTTGCTGTAATTCTGCTTGTGCACTAGAGCATAATGCATACCAGGGACACACTCTGCCTTCAACTCATGTGACTATAATTCTGGGTACATCCTAGAGTGTAATTCAAACCAGTGCACAGATTCTGCCTCCAGCTCAGGTGGCTGTAATTCTGGGTATGCAAAAGAGTGCAATGCATCCCAGGGCACGCACTTCACCTCCAACTCATATGTCTGTAATTCTGATTTTGCTTTAGAGCATAATTCATACCAATACACACACTCTGACTCCAGCTCATTAGGCTGTAATTCCTCTTATGCACTATAATGTAAAGTAGACCAGGGCACACACTCTCCTTCCAACTCATGTAGCTGTAATTCTGGGTAGATACTAGAGTGTAATACATACTAGTATGCACACTGTGCCTCCAAGTCATGTGGCTGTAATTCTGGGTAGATACTAGAATGTAATACATACCAGTATGCACACTGTGCCTCCAAGTCATGTGGCTGTAATTCTGAGAACATACTAGAGTGTAATGCATACCAGTATGTGCACTGTGTCTCCAAGTCATGTGGCTGTAATTCTGGGTAGATACGAGAATGTAATTCATACCAGTATGCACACTGTGCCTCCAAGTCATGTGGCTATAATTCTGAGAACATACTAGAGTGTAATGCATACCAGTATGTGCACTGTGTCTCCAAGTCATGTGGCTGTAATTCTGGGTAGATACTAGAGTGTAATTCATACCAGTATGCACACTGTGCCTCCAACTCATGTGGCTGTAATTCTGAGAACATACTAGAGTGTAATGCATACCAGTATGTGCACTGTGTCTCCAAGTCATGTGGCTGTAATTCTGGGTAGATACGAGAATGTAATTCATACCAGTATGCACACTGTGCCTCCAACGCATGTGGCTGTAATTCTGAGAACAAAATAGAGTGTAATGCATACCAGTATGCACACTGTGCCTCCATCTCACGTGATTGTAATTCTGGGTAGATACTAGAATGTAATTCATACCAGTATGCACACTGTGCCTCCAACTCATGTGGCTATAATTCTGAGAATATACTAGAATATAATGCATACCAGTAGGCACACTGTGCCTCCAACTCATGTGGCTGTAATTCTGAGAACATACTAGAATATAATGCATATCAGTATGTGCACTGTGCCTCCAAGTCATGTGGCCATAATTCTGAGAACAAAATAGAGTGTAATGCATACCAGTATGCACACTGTGCCTCCAACTCATGTGGCTATAATTCTGAGAATATACTAGAATATAATGCATACCAGTATGCACACTGTGCCTCCAACGCATGTGGCTGTAATTCTGAGAACATACTAGAATATAATGCATACCAGTATGCACACTGTGCCTCCATCTCACGTGATTGTAATTCTGAGAACATACTAGAATGTAATTCATACCAGTATGCACACTGTGCCTCCAACTCATGTGGCTATAATTCTGAGAACATACTAGAGTGTAATTCATACCAGTATGTGCACTGTGCCTCCAACTCATGTGGCTATAATTCTGAGAACATACTAGAATATAATGCATACCAGTATGCACGTTGCACCTCCAACTCATGTGGCTGTAGTTCTGAGAACATACTAGAGTGTAATGCATACCAGTATGCACACTGTGCCTCCAAGTCATGTAGCTGTAGTTCTGGGTAATTACTAGAATGTAATGCATACCAATATGCACACTCTGCCTCCAACTCATGTGGCTGTAATTCTGGGTAATTACTAGAATGAAATGCATACCAGTATGCACGGTCTGCCTCCACCTCATGTGGCTGTAATTCTGGGTAGATACTAGAGTGTAATGCATACCAGTATGCACGGTCTGCCTCCACCTCATGTGGCTGTAATTCTGGGTAGATACTAGAGTGTAATGCATACCAGTATGCACTCTCTGCCTCCAATTCATGTGGCTGTAATTCTGACAACACACTAGAGTGTAATGCATACCAGTATGCACACTGCCTCCAACTCATGTGGCTGTAATTCTGAGAACATACTAGAATATAATGCATACCAGTATGCACACTGTGCCTCCATCTCACGTGATTGTAATTCTGACAACACACTAGAGTGTAATACATACCAGTATGCACACTGCCTCCAACTCATGTGGCTGTAATTCTGAGAACATACTGGAGTGTAATGGATACCAGTATGCACACTCTGCCTCTAACCCATGTAGCTGTAATTCTGGATGTACACTACAGTTTAATGAACAATGTAGTGCATACCAGGGCAAGCACTTTGTCTTCATCTCATGTATCTGTAATTCCAGGTACACACTAGAGTGTATTGCATGCCAGTGCAGCACTCTTCATCCAGCTCATGTTACTCTAAATCTGGGTATGTACTAGAGCCTAATGCATACCAGCACACACATCCTTCCTCCAACTCACCTGGATTAAGTCTGCCACATACTAGAGCATAATGCATAACAGCACACACACTCTGGAAAGTGTATAGATTTAATCCTGCTTGTGCACTAGAGTGAAATACATACCAGGTCATACACTCTACCTCCAACTCACGTGGCTGTAATTCTAGGTATGCACTAGAAAGTAATACATATCAGAGCAAACACTCTACCTCCAACTCATGTGGCTGTAATTCTAGGTATACACTAGAAAGTGATGCATATCAGCATACACAGTCTGCCTCCAACTCATGTTGAAGTCATTCCCGGTAAACTCTAAAGCATACTGCTTATTAGTGTACATACTCTGCCTCCATCTCACATGGCTGTATTCTGGGTGTGTCCTAGAGTGTAATGCATATCAGGCTGCACATTCTGCCTCCAACTCATATGGATATAATTCTGGGTATGCACTAGAGCTTAATACATATCAGCAAGCACATTCAACAACTGTTAATTCTAACAAACACTGATGTCCTCCCCTAAGGTATTCACAGGAAAATGGACTACAGTTAGGCCAATCCTCTGCATCTTTTTTAGTAGATTGACTTAAACAAGGCGCTAAGTAAAGTAACTCTCTGAAACCCCCATATACTGCCTCACTGCTCTCTCCTTGGGCTAAGTGGCGTATGGAGGAGAATTTTTGTTGTGAGTAGCTAAATAAATTACAGATAGGCAGGTATAGTACTAAGAAATCAGTTTTAGCTCCTAATATAGCACAAAATCATAATTAATACATTCTCTCTATTGTTTCCCTAACAATACTTACAAAAGTAGCTGTTGTACATCTCTCTGGTTCTTAAGGGGTTATATCCGTTCTAACAAACAAGAAGGTTACTCATGCCTCCACTTGATTCCACTGAGGTAGGCACTGTACCCTAGGGATAATGAGTATTACATCATTTATTGGACCTGGATATAAAAGTGACTTTGGAGATTGATGGCAAATAGCGCCCTCTGTCTGACAGTAACAGAGGTGTCTTTCCGCACCCTCCAAGTTGGACAATGCAAAGGTCATTTTGATCCTTAGGGCCGTATTCAAGAAGGTAAAGATTAGTAATTTTGGAACAATCCAACTGCATCATAGGGGGCAAATAAAAACTCCTACTAAATGTTACTAAGCTTTTATGCCTATGAATTCTTGAGAGTTTTCCAATGAATTTGAGAACAAAATTTACTGGAGACCTTTCTAGCATTCAACACTTTAAATGCCCCAATTAAATAAATTGTAATTTTAGTAATTTCCATTGGTCCCCAGTGATGCAGTTGGTTTACTCAAGAACTTCACCTCTTTAGCTTTCTGAATATGGTCCTTAGTTCCTCTGATTCTGCAGATATATGTAACATATTGAAAAGCAATCCAGTAGAGACAAAAATTTTAAAGCAAAATTAATATTTCTAAATAAATGGAGCTTCTATTAATCTTAATGTTTTTTTGGTCATGTGGAGCTTTATTACAATACTGTCCGATGTGTAGCTGAAGAGTAATTGAATTATAAATTATTCCACCTCCCGCTCCTTTTACTTATGTAACGCTGCACCTCAAGACCATCTGGATGGAAAGCAGCAAGGGACAATCTACTGTGAGCATAAGGGAAAACCTGCCCTCCATCTTCAAGTGGGGAAGGGTTTTCCTTATGCTCACAGTCAGAAGATTGTCCCTCGCTGTGAGCTGTCTGATCCAATGACCGGATTCCACATTTGAGGGGAGGTGGCTTAGAATTGGTAAAACAGGAGGGAGGGGGATAATTTATAATTCAATTACTCTAACTACAAATTGGAGTTTACTGTAATAAAGCTCTAAATGGCCAAAAAACTATGAAGATTAATCAGAGCTTCATTTATTTTGAAATATTACTATCCCTTTAAATTAATATAGTAAATATATTCTGTACTTACAAATTAAATTTGCAATAATGGTAAGATAAGAATGTACCATTTGACTCAATGATTCCCTTTTACTCTCCTTCTGGTGTTAATAGTGTCTGCTAACCATGATTATCTCTTTAGGTGGAAATAACAAATGATGTGCAGTCTATTCTTCTGATCATGGTGGCAGTATTGGTTGGTAAAACAGTGGGAGACTATTTCAACCATTCCCTATTCAGCTCTTTACTACACCTGAAATGTATCCCGTATCTAGAAGCACATCCTTGCGTTGAGCATGGGAAAAAAAAGTAAGTCCTTGTTAATTACATATATCAAAGAGGTGTGATTTATATTGAATGGAGAGTGCTGTTAGATCACAAGAGTGCAATGTGTGATCATTTGCCTGTTGTTAGATTACAGTTATAGGAATCGCCAAGCTAACCTTACATTTGCCAAGTTCTTCACAAGTATGCCAATTGCAGTCATCAAACTGTAATCCAGTACAAAATACAACATCAAGATATTAGACACCAGATGACAATGTTGATATAAAAACAACAACAATTTAAACTGTAAGATCTTGTTTTTTATTTATCAGGAAAGTCATTTACTATTTCTTTAAGTATAACTATGAAAATACCACGGCAAATGGGCTCCTCTCTCAAACAATCAGATAACATTCAAATAATGACATCATCATGAGATTAGCACCATCAGGGGCACAGAATTATGGTAAAAAATATAAATAAAACATTAAACCCAAATATACACAAGGGCACATAGTTACATAGTTACATAGTCATTTAGGTTGAAAAAAGACTTGCGTCCATCCAGTTCAACCCTTTTCCTATTCCTGTTTACCATCGCTGACCCAAAAGAAGGCATCCGACTCCAAATGGCAATCAGATTTCTCCCTGGATCAACAAGCCCTAACTAAATATTAATCCCAATACTAACGTGCATAGCCCTCTATATTATGCTCTTTTAAATAAGTATCCAGGCCCCTTTTAAAGGCATCTAATGTATTTGATAGCACCACCTCCTCCGGAAGTGCATTCCATACCTTTATTGTCCTTACTGTAAAGAAACCCTTCCGCTGTTGTAGACTAAATCTCCTTTCCTCAAGTCTAAGCGGGTGGCCCCTTGTCCTGTGTACTGTTCTGTTAATGAACAGGTCTTTTGAAAGCCCTTTATATGGGCCTTGAACATATTTATATAGTGTTATCATATCCCCTCTAAGACGCCGTTTCTCTAGTGTGTACAAGTTTAACTTTTCTAGCCTCTCTTCATAACTAAAACATTCCATTCCCCTTACTAGTTTTGTAGCCCTCCTCTGCACTCTCTCTAGTTCCATAATGTCCTTCTTCAGAAAGGGCGCCCAGAATTGAACAGCATATTCTAGGTGGGGTCTTACCATGGACCTGTAAAGAGGCATAATTATATCTTCCTCCCTTGAGTCAATACCCCTTTTAATACATGCCAATATCTTATTGGCCTTTGCAGCTGCCAGCTGGCACTGCATGCTACTGCAAAGTCTATTGTCTACCATTACTCCTAAATCCTTTTCATTAGTAGATTTCCCCAGAGAAACACCATTTAAACTATATGTTGCATTTTTATTATTATACCCAAAATGCATAACTTTACACTTGTCTATATTGAATCTCATTTGCCATTTGCCTGCCCAGTTACTCAATGTGTCCAAGTCCTCTTGTAATGAAGACACATCCAGTTCAGACTTTATTACCTTACTTAATTTTGTGTCATCGGCAAACACTGATACATGGCTTCCTATGCCCTCTGGGAGGTCATTAATAAACAAATTAAAAAGAAGAGGCCCCAGGACAGATCCCTGAGGCACTCCACTTATCACGTTTATCCAACTGGAGAACTTGCCATTTACTACCACTCTTTGCATTCTATCTTTCAGCCAATTTCCAATCCACTCACAAACATTTTGCCCTAGTCCTATTTCATTCAATTTGTATTGAATGAAAAGTTTATTAAACTAGCTAAATATATATGGGCGTTTAAGCTCTCGTACTACTCCTAATGGAGATACACATCATTCTTATAACAGAAAGAAACCAAAATAACAAATATAGGGCCTGATTATATTGCAGTTGAACAATGTCATCACTACTTTCATTACACAGATTTCTGTTGAAGTCTATGGGGGTATTTGTAGTTAAACCACTGATATTGTTATAAAATACAACTGCGTCCAGTCCATAAATTGGAAGCATTACTCATGAATCAGTGTAATGATCCTATTGTATGATATGTATGGAGAAAACTGGAGTAATTCTGGAGTGATACAGCTGTCACAGAGGGGACAGATACAAATGTCTATTTATTTAAATGGGGCTTTTCATTTTTAGAAATTAGAGGGGTTTCCAACAAATTGCCCCCAATTGCATTGGAAGACTCTAGCATTCAAGGGTTTAAACACTCCATTTAATTCAAGTGGTATGGGGAATATTTATTTGCACCTCTTTTCCATGGCGAATAGGGACTTAGGTTAGCTATATAGATATAGTTAGCTCTGGGCTTGATTATTTTTATAGTGAGTGCAATACAGGTGTTGGGGTGTGACTGCATATAAAGACTTTCAGTACCAGCTTGTAACATTTTTTGACCTTTATTGATACTGGTGTATATTTCTTTAGATAGCAAATCTCTACTGAGTTTGAATTGCACTGCCAATGTTGGCTGTTTTATTAAAGCCATTGTTTCATTAGCCAGAGATACCACACAGGCTTAGGTAATGCTTTGTAAGCAAATTTTTCTAGTTAGTTACATATTATAACCATACAAAGACTGATTATTTATATAACATTTCATCTTGAAATGATTTATGAACACATAAGTAGCTCATCAAATACGAACATGCAGCACATTGTTTTCTGTTTACTGAATTAACCAATTGCCTATCCTTTTTGTGTCTTTTAGGGTAAACCTGGAACTATTCACTGCCCGAGATATCATGCAGCCATGTACAACAATTCACCTACAGGAAAATGTCTCACTGTTGGCTGAGCTTCTTAGTACTACGAGCCACAATGGCTTCCCAGTGGTTTACAGTCCTGCACCAGGAAAAGACGAGGTCTTTCTGGGAACAATTACAAGGTAAAGTGGTAGCATTTCTATAATACATGTGTGTATATTTATACATCTGAAACAATCTAAAAACCTGTTTTCAGCTATAAACCCAAAGCTTATGATTGTTTTAATTGATTCAAGGAGATAAGCCCCCAATATGTTTTTTTTTTGGGGGGGGGGTATACATGTGTCATGTTGGGTATATTTATATAATTTCTGTGCATTATAGGACTTAATTAGGTAGGAGTATTTCATACAGCAGCCAGGTATATTTAGATAATTACTGGGTATAACAGGACTTACATATGAAAGACTCTATCATAGAACAGTCAGTTGTATCCATATACTTAATGTGTATAACAAAAGGACTTACCTAGGTAGCAATCCTTCATACAGCAATAGAGTATATCTAGATAATTACTGTTTATAACAAAGCTACATTCCTAGGTAAGTGGCCATCATACAGCAGTCAGTTATATCTATGTATACATATCTATATATCTATAGCTATATATATATATATATATATATATATATATATATATATATATATATATTATTAGTATTTATAACAGGATACTTGCTTAGGTAGCTGTACTTTATACAACATGCAAGGATACATGTATGACTACTGTATACAGCAAAATAACTTACCTGGATATGTATCAGTCATACAACAGTAAGAGCTCTTTCTTGCTCTCTCTCCCCCTCCCTCTCACAGGTCCCTACCTACAGCATGCATCTCTCATGCATTTCACCAAACAATACACGCGCACACACACACTCACTCACACACACACACACACACACACAAACACTCGCTCACACACACTCACTCACACACACACACTCTCTATCTCTTCTGCAGACATAGTTTTCTAACTCTTACCCAGCTAAGTATCGCCCTCCTCTCACCTCCCTTCCATGTATCACCAATTTCCCACTTAACAAGTCAGCCCTCATCCTTAGCCCCTCCATCCATTCTCCATCTACCCATGCTCCTCCGTTACCCACAGGTCTCCTTCCAAAGAACTTTCTCTGTCACTAGTGGTTCCTTACCACGCACACACAGGCATGTCTCTCACCACTCCTCTACCAAATGGTCTCAATCCTCTGCCAGGTATCGTCCTCCAACCACCCACCGCATCCTCAAAAAAGTCTCTGTATGCTTTGAACCATGTATCCCTCATACTTCTCCACATAACCATTTGCTGCATACAACCAACTCTCCCTCCACTCATGTGGAGATATAACTCTAATGTAATGGGACCAAAGTAAAAAAAATCCTTCCTATTATGCAAAGGGGAAAAGGGAGAGAACAGGAAATTGGGGAAAGACAGTTCTGTGGGGTGTCCTGGGGGGAGAGTTTTTTGTGAGGGGGTGAGAAATTTGGGCGTTTTCTGTGCATAGAGGGATTTGGCTGAGGTTCTGTGGTTACAAAACTTTTGTGGATTACCTTAGGTAGAGAGTTTTGGGAGGTTTGTGTGGGGAGAAAATGTTGGAGTTTTCTGGTGGGAGGTGCTGTTTTGCAGGTTATATATCGGTAGAGAGAGTTTTTGGTGGATTCTATGGAGAGAGAGAGACAGTTATAGGTGCTATTGGTGGGAGACAGAGCATTCTGGGAAGTGATTGAGGGGAGTGGGAGAGTTATAAGTGGGTTGTTCATGTCTGGTCACAAATGACTGAGCTTGTAATGTATCTATATTCCAAAAGTTGATTCTGCTTGAGTATGCCGAATTTTCTGCTGGAATATAAATACAGCTAAAGCTTAGTCACTTTGTGCAGTGTTTGGCCAAGAAACACAGACATAGCATTGGTATCCATTTACCCTTCTCTCCCGCCCTCCATGACCCTGCTGATCAAGCAAGGATTTATTTGATTTATGGACTCATTCAGTGAATGTGACGAAACACAAGAATAGGTGTGTGTTCTTTCTGCTTGCACCTCTGGTCCCTGTCTTTTACTCACTTTACTCACATCATGAGTCTGAGCGAGAGCATCAGACCTTGGAGCAGCAGAATGTTATTAAAGATAACAACTCATATGATTTGAATGTTGTTGATCAGATGTGATATAGAATACACAAATACTTTCTAACAACATTACTCCAGTGCCTGACGCAACACAGAGGTGAGCTGAGAAAGCACATGCACCCTACTAGTTTCCCAGCCTCCAACAACAACTTTATTTGTTGTGATTGGCTGCTCTCTCCAATCACAACATTTTTGTGACTACAGGGACAGATGGGAAAGCAAACAAGCTCTTCCTGAGTGTTCTATCAGTGTTTCCATAGTTCTCAAATGAAGATAATCCATCCTGGTTCCTACTCCCATGTTCAATGCAATCCCAGAATTCCATGTGAAAACACGTAAATGAAAGTGCACAGTGCACACACTTTTTATAACCCATATAAGTGTGTGTTCCTTAGCTCAGGGGTACTCGGACTTTGTGGTGGTAGAACCCTTGAGTTCACATGAAATCTCTGTGGAATCCTAACAACCAAACCCTTTAGCCCCTTGAATACCAGACAGGTCTGCAACTTACTGCTTAACGATGTGTTGGAGACCTTTCTAGCATACAAAGTATCAATATGAAATATATCAAGGAGATGAGCCCCCAATATGTTTTTTTTGGGGGGGAGGGTATACATGTGTCATGTTGGGTATATTTATATACTTTCTGTGCATTATAGGACTTAATTAGGTAGGAGTATTTCATACAGCAGCCAGGTATATCTAGATAATTACTGGGAATAACAGGACTTACATATGAAAGACTCTATCATAGAACAGTCAGTTGTATCTAGACTTGTGCACGGGCAAAATTTTCAGTAAAATTCGAATTCGGACGAATTTTTTTTTTCTAATTCGGATGATCCTAATTTCGGACCGGGCCTATTCGATTCGGACAAAATTCTGATCCATTCCGAATTATTCGGCCGAATTTAACATGGGTTAAATTATAGCAGTGAGCCTCCGTGCACGCTGCTATCATTATTTGCAGACAGGGTGTGCATTTAGAAAAAGATCCATCCCAAAAACGGACATTGTCATACATTGAAAGTCTGTGCATGCCTCTACTCTAGCATGGGATGCCAGTCACAATGCAAACGTCGAACATCGAAACCCCATGCCTGTCATTCAATTTATCATGTTCGAACATCGAAACCCCATGCCTGTCCTTCAATCTAGCATATGTTCGAACATCGAAACCTCATGCCTGTCATTCAATTTAGCATATGCTCGACATCGAAAACCCATGCCTGTCACATCCTACTCAACATAAGTGGTCGACTCGAATATGGACAAACTACATGTCACATTCTATGTTAGTACATGGGTAAAGATTAAGGTTTCATTTTCTGGTACCGGCCTCCTACCCTACTGTCCCTCTTTAGTACCCAAATTCCTCTCTCTCGTTTTCCTATCCTGATTTCCCCTCATATCAGATAACTCTATGTGTATATACATTGTAGAGTTTCATACTACATCAAGAATAAACATCAATGATTGTAATGTGATAGATGTAATGTGTTAACCCTTTGAGTGCCAGAGTGGTACGCAATGCATTGCAAAGCAATACGTTGCATACCACTCTGGCATTCAAAGGGTTAAAAAGAAAAATTGAGACATTCTGTTGTGAACAAACTGCAACACAGGAGAGAAATAAAAAAAATGCTTGACATCTATACTGAAGAGGGGTCCACAGCATTGTCTTAGTATAGCAATATCACCGTTTTCCGTGAGTGTGCAATACAGGGCTCTACGGTAATTGCTGGGCATTTCCCAATGTCATAATCAGGGGATGATGGGAGTTGTATTCTAACTACTGTTAGGAAACACATAAGTGATGCACATTCATCTCCCACCTAGAAATTATTTACACACGAGGCAACTCCCCCAAGTAATACCTAGCCCCTTTCCAAGTGAAAGGACTTCCAGAAAGGCTTCAGATCTCTTAGTGACTCACCTGTTATTGCCAGTCAGCGAGACCCGGAGAGTAGGAGGGGGTGATGCTATGGCTGCACGGCATGGTGCTCTTAGTTGGTCACTTGTCGCAATGTTGAAGCTCAGCCCGGCGAGCACCTTCTGGGTGGAGACACCTCACAGCAATCCTGTTCAGGACACATCATGCACTGTTGTGCACTCATACTAGGGATCCCAAATGTTTAGACTCATTTTGTACAGGGGGCACCCTCCTGTATTTGTAAAACCTCTCTAGCAAATCTGGGATGGTAGACCTATTTACTCAAATCTTGACTTTAGGTGGGCGATAAACAATACAAAATAGGCATAATGTTTCACTATCACATAATTCACGTCACTGAAGCAGCCAGCAGGCATCACCACTGAGTGAGCATAGGGCTGCCCGGCTGCTGACAGTCACACTGATGGGACACCCTGCAACACAGAAATGGCGGAAGAGCACAAAATAAACATGCTATGGGACGGCAAATTGCCGCCCCTGTCAAAGTGCCGCCTGGGTCCATGGACCCACTGGGACCCATGTAAGGGCCGGCCCTGTATTCGAACAAATACCTAATATTTTTTTATATTTTGCACAGGAACAAATATTACTTGTTCTTGCAGTGGCAATAACTGGAACTAATGCTGGCTGCCTACCTATGCCTAGCCTAATGCTACCTGCCTGCCTACACAACAGCTGTACACTCTCTAATCTCTTCTCTCTCTGAGCTCCAACAACCCAATGAGGAAATGCAGGCAGTCTGTCTGTGTGACTGTGTCATTAGTCCAACCCCCATCATGAAACGAAGAAGGCTATTCGAATACAGACAAAAGAGGGAAGTAGTGCATGAAACGGAGAATGGAATTGGACTAGAGACATGGAGGGAAAATTATGGAGGGAAAGTAATTGAGCGCCACAGGAAGTACAAAATGTCCTGGTCAAAAGTAGTCAAAACTTTTGGAAATGTGTCGATTGCCGAAACTTTCGAAAGTTTCGACGAATTTCGGACCTGGGCTGTTCGGAGTCGGATCATTTTTTCCGAATGACCCTTGAGTTACGGATTGGCCGAATGTCTCCGAATGACCCCATTTTCGACGAAATCCGAATGTCTCCGAATGAATTTGCACATGTTTAGTTGTATCCATATAATTAATGTGTATAACAAAAGGACTTACCTAGGTAGCAATCCTTCATACAGCAATAGAGTATATCTAGAGAATTACTGTTTATAACAAAGCTACATTCCTAGATAAGTGGCCATCATACAGCAGTCAGTTATATCTATGTATACATATATATATATATATATATATATATATATATATATATATATATAAAAATTTGTATTTATAACAGGACACTTGCTTACGTAGCTGTGCTTTATACAATATGCAAGGATACATGTATGACTACTGTATACAGCAAAATAACTTACCCGGAGATGTATCAGTCATCCAACAGTAAGAGCTCTTTCTTGCTCTCTCTCCCCCTCCCTCTCACAGGTCCCTACCTACAGCATGCATCTCTCATGCATTTCACCAAACAATACACGCACACACACACACTCACCCACACACACACACACTCGCTCACACACATTCACTCACACACACACACACACACACACACACACACTCTCTATCTCTTCTGCAGCCATAGCTTTCTAACTCTTACCAAGCCAAGTATCACCCTCCTCTCTCCTCCCTTCCAAGTATTACCAATTTCCCATTTAACAGGTCAGCCCTCATCCTTAGCCCCTCCATCCATTCTCCACCTACCCATGCTCCTCCGTTACCCACAGGTCTCCTCCCAAAGAACTTTCTCTGTCACTTGTGGGTGGTTCCTTACCACTCACACACAGGCATGTCTCTCACCACTCCTCTACCAAATGGTCTCACTCCCCTGCCAGGTATCATCCTCCAACCACCCACCGCATCCTCAAAAAAGTCTCTGTATGCTTTGAACCATGTATCCCTCATACTTCTCCACATAACCATTTGCTGCATACAACCAACTCTCCCTCCACTCAGGCGGAGATATAACTCTAATGTAATGGGACCAAAGTAAAAAAAAAAATCCTTCCTATTTTGCAAAGGGGAAAAGGGAGAGAACAGGAAATTGGGGAAAGACAGTTCTGTGGGGTGTCCTGGGGGGAGAGTTTTTTGTGAGGGGGTGAGAGATTTGGGAGTTTTCTGTGCATAGAGGGATTTGGCTGAGGTTCTGTGGTTACAAAACTTTTGTGGATTACCTTAGGTAGAGAGTTTTGGGAGGTTTGTGTGGGGAGAAAATGTTGGAGTTTTCTGGTGGGAGGTGCTGTTTTGCAGGTTATATATCGGTAGAGAGAGTTTTTGGTGGATTCTATGGAGAGAGAGACATAGTTATAGGTGCTATTGGTGGGAGACAGAGCATTCTGGGAAGTGATTGGGGGGAGTAGGAGAGTTATAAGTGGGTTGTTCATGTCTGGTCACAAATGACTGAGCTTGTAATGTATCTATATTCCAAAAGTTGATTCTGCTTGAGTATGCCGAATTTTCTGCTGGAATATAAATACAGCTAAAGCTTAGTCACTTTGTGCAGTGTTTGGCCAAGAAACAAAGACATAGCATTGGTATCCATTTACCCTTCTCTCCCGCCCTCCATGACCCTGCTGATCAAGCAAGGATTTATTTGATTTATGGACTCATTCAGTGAATGTGACGAAACACAAGAATAGGTGTGTGTTCTTTCTGCTTGCACCTCTGGTCCCTGTCTTTTACTCACTTTACTCACATCATGAGTCTGAGCGAGAGCATCAGACCTTGGAGCAGCAGAATGTTATTAAAGATAACAACTCATATGATTTGAATGTTGTTGATCAGATGTGATATAGAATACACAAATACTTTCTCACAACATTACTCCAGTGCCTGACGCAACACAGAGGTGAGCTGAGAAAGCACGTGCACCCTACTACTGTCCCAGCCTCCAACAACAACTTTATTATTTGTTGTGATTGGCTGCTCTCTCCAATCACAACATTTTTGTGACTACAGGGACAGATGGGAAAGCAAACAAGCTCTTCCTGAGTGTTCTATCAGTGTTTCCATAGTTCTCAAATGAAGATAATCCATCCTGGTTCCTACTCCCATGTTCAATGCAATCCCAGAATTCCATGTGAAAACACGTAAATGAAAGTGCACAGTGCACAAACTTTTTATAACCCATATAAGTGTGTGTTCCTTAGCTCAGGGGTACTCGGACTTTGTGGTGGTAGAACCCTTGAGTTCACATGAAATCTCTGTGGAATCCTAACAACCAAACCCTTTAGCCCCTTGAATACCAGACAGGTCTGCAACTTACTGCTTAACGATGTGTTGGAGACCTTTCTAGCATACAAAGTATCAATATGAAATATATCAACATTTTAGTTTGTACTGGCAATTTAAGATTACATAATTGGCTAACATTTCAGGTAAACATTACCAGAAATTCTTGGGAAAACCATTTGTACCATAGGGAAAAAATGAAAATTCCCCAAGCTCCCATTGATTTAAATGGGGATTTTAACCCCTTAAATACTAAAGAGGTCTCCAGTGCATTTCTTCAGAATGCATTGTAGACCTTTCTAGCATTCAGAGGGTTAAAAGTAGGGATGGGTGAAAAGTCAGAGAAATTTTCCGTATGATTTTCTGCTTTCTTCACAAAAGTTTTCGCCCATAGATACATAAAATGTTCTCCTTTTCACCACTGCCAATAAATTTTCCTCCAGAACTATATCCCTTTGAGTGCCAGAGGGGTATACCACGCATTGCAAAGCAATGTGTGGCGTACCCTTATGGCACTCAAAGGGATATATCGCCTGCGTTTTCCATGACTGCAACATTTCTCATCACAATATTACTTCCTCTGAGGGCTGAAGTGGAGAAATAAATAGATGAAAGTAAAGGTTTTGAGTCCTACAGCAACATATGCCTTGAAAACATTGATAGCAGCACGATTGCCTTTGCCCACAACACTAACTTGCTGCTTTTATAGCCATTCTTGAAAAATAACTGCGGCTTGTGATAGTTCAGCAAGGTGCAACACATGACATCTGTTCTTTAAAGCCACTTTTTTTAACAAAAGAAAAGGACAGCATATCAACTGCCAACATTTTGGCAAGTTTACTATTCCATAGGTGTCATTTTGCATTATTTTTGTTCACATTTTTACATTCTAAGAATGTATTAAGTGTTGGATGGCAGTTCATAGTAGGAGAACTGTGTAACTTTATTGCTTTAATGACATGACTTGTGGAGGTGATGTAGATGGTGGTGGTATGTGTAGACACTCTATGACTTATCATCTCCAAAAACAAACTCAGAGTCACACTCCTCTGCAGCAGGAGCAGAATATCTTGGCACACTCTCTCAAACATCAACAGCACTTCTATTATGTACCCCAGAGCCCCTGTAAAATTGCCCCTGTAAAATTTAGGAGTACCTCTGCTGCTGCTAGTTGTGGCACCTTTGGCCTGCTGATGGTATGTCTCACAGTCAGGCATATGGTTTTGCTTCAGGGGGAACTCAATGAAGAGGTGCCTAGGGGAGAGCCTGCTTTCCTGCTGTTCACATGCTTCTTACAAAGACAACAGACAGCAACATGCTTAGATTTTGGATCTTGAGTGAAGTATGTCCATTTTGTAGACTTCATAGACTGTCGGGTTCCTACTATTAATACTACTACTACTACTACTACTAGGGCTAGTTGTTGCTGAATTTGTACTACTACTAGATGTCACAGGTGATACAGCAGCAGAGACACTCAAAGCTAATGCTGTAGATGCTGATAACCTGTGTTGCTGCTGGTGACTCAACATTATTAGTGTGTGTGTGGCTGAGTGGGCCTTGGAAGCTGTGATGATGCTGATGATGACTGAGAGGATGACTATGTACTTTTTGCCATCTTTGCTTGTCCAGGGTCAGACTTACCAGTTGTTTTCTCAAAGAATTTATAGACACAGTGCATCTTTTCAGTGGTGGTAGATTGTGCCTTTGCATTTCTTCTAAATTTATAGCCATGTTATCATCTCTCTCACTCTCACCTTCATCTGTATATGAAGAAAAGGAGGATGCTGGTTGTATATTGTCTAGATATCCATCATCATCATCATCAGTCATTAGGCCATCCACAGCATCACCCACCACTTCTTCTCCACTACTTTTATATTCCTGTAAGCTTTTAGCAGTCTCAAACAATGTATTTTTACTTTTCCCCTTTGAAGGATTTTCACAACATTAGCTACTACTTTCAGGACAGGTGTTTTTTGTGCTGTTTGTCTCACTTCAGATGTGGCTACACCTGCTTGCACTATGCCATCAACATTGGAATGTGACTCGTTGTCATCTTCAGTGTTTTAGACGGTTTATTAATAGTACAGGTGCTGGTACTGGTGGAATTTTGGTGGCACTACATGTTCCAAGGGAGGAGAGCGTCCCCCATTATTTATTGCACATGCTGCAGCAACCATGGCTGCAGTCAGTTTTTGAACTACCATTTAACTCACATGTCCCTGCACTGCTCCTAATCCTTTTACCCTTCTCCTACCCCTTGTGTTTTTGCTGGACATTACTCAACTACTGTGTGTGTTTTTACTGTAAAGTACAAAACAGAACTGATTGAGAATGGTGTGTTTCCTTGGATCGCTACAAAATACTCTATCTCTCTGCCTAGTATCAGTCTGCCTTAGTCACAGATCACATCAGGGTCCCTCTTTTTGTCACCTATCAATTTTGTTTTTTAATTGTTTTTATTTATTTTAATTAACGGTCCCCCATCCCTATCACTGTCAAGAAAAAAAACATATTCCCTGTTCAACTGTTTCTTTCTCCAGACTCCTCTAGGACAGATATTACAGCCTGAGCAGGAAGAAACTTGAATCACCTCTGCCTGTGTCTTCCCAGCCTGTCACTCAGAATTTTGGGTTATTTGGGGGTAATTCTCCTTTGCTAACTTCTCACACTCCCAGTCTCCTCTGACAGAGACAACAGCCAGATACAAAAAAGCTTGGATCACAGCTGACTGTGACTACACTATCACATAAAATGTTGGGGTATTTGGGGTAAAACACCTTTGCTCTCTCCTCATCCCCCCAGACTCCCATAGGACAGATATAACCACCACATCAAGAAGAAACTTGAAACTGCATGTGTCTTCCCATTAAATTACACCACATTTGGGGTCAAACTCTTTTCTCCCTTCCTGTCCCCAGACTCCTCTATGCAAAGAACATATTTTCTGCCTACAAGACTCCTTAATCTAATATTCAACTTCACCTTATTAGCTTTCCTTCTCTAGCTCTAAAATATTCTGCTTTCTCTTCCTCTCACAAACACAGGATGCCATGCTTTCAGAACATGACACACTTTTATATGCCTGTGGGAAAAGAAGAGAAACGTTTCATGTGGTGGGGAGAAATTATGCCTTTCCTTTGATTTCAATGCAAGGAGCCAGGCGTAAAAAAGTGAAAAAACTGCACTTTTCACTAAATATTTCCCGCTTGATGAAAAGTGCCATTTTTCTCCCGTTTCTCTTTTGCGGTGAAAACTTTTGTCAATCCCTAGTTAAAAGCCCCATTAACCATTTGAATGCCAGAGAGGTATGCAATTCATTGCTTCGCAGTGAGTTGCATACCCCACAGGCACTCAAAGGGGTAAAATCAAAATAGATTTTTATTTGTTCGCTTTTACTTAAAGGGATAGAAATGTTTCACAAAAACAGAAGGTCCAATTAATCTTCATAGTATTTGGGCCATGGAGAGTGTTATTTAAATACTGTCAGAGATGTAGTTCAAGAGTAATTGAATGATAAAGTATCCCCCCACCACTTTTACATAATGTAAGCTACCTCCCCTCAGATGTTGAATCTGGTCACTTGACCGGACAACTCACAGCAAGGGACAATCTTCTTACTGTGAGTATAGGGAAAACCCTTCCCCCTTGACAGGCTTTTCAGGTTTTTCCTTATGCTAACTCAAGATTTTCCCTCTCTGCGATCCATCTGGACAGTCTTGCTGCTCTGAAATGAGCAGTGTCACATTAGTAAAAGGGGCAGGGGGAGGATATTTTATCATGCAATTACCCTTGAACTACAACTCTGACAGTATTGAAATAACATTCTCCATGGCCCAAAAACTATGAAGATTAATTGGAGCTGATTTTATTGTGAAACTTTACTATCACTTTCAGTCTTTTTGTCTTGTCTATCATTAATAAAGGTTTCTCTGTGGAACCCCTCAAACATCTTCATGTTGTGGGGTTCCATGGCACATAGTTTGAGAATGTCTGTCTTAGCTTATTCATGCTGTTTCACCCTTTAAGGATGAGGGGTGTGCACTGCATTGTGACGCAATATATTGCACCCTACTCTGGTCCTTAAAGTGATAAACACAACAAGGCACAGGTTAGTGCATGAGTCATTCAATATACCCACAAGCAGCTGTTTCGACCCACTAAATTAGCATAGTTCATTGATGCATTTACAGGATTTTCACTGCAGCGACTGACTAATTATGGAGTCTCTGTTGGTATGTTTAAGAATTGTGTTTAAGTATCAGTAATGCATTTTTAATCAAATGCCAGTAAAGGATGTTTTTTTATACTGTTTCAGAAAATAGCTTCCTTCATTTGCTTCATTGTGTTTCATTAGTAAATTTAAAACACAGGAACAGAGTAGACCTGCTCTTAACTGCACAAATAAACTTAGGTCCCGAAAAATGTACAATGAATCAGAAATGTACCAATTCATCTGAAATGTAACAGAACAACAGAGAAAGCTAAATGAATGTATTCAAAGAAATGGAAGTGATATTTTGTGGGCATATGGTGAAAACTCTATATCAAGGCTGAATAATCCGAGACCCTCCAGCTGCTGTGAACTACAATTCCCAAAAAAGGAGTTGTAGTCCACAAAAGCTGAGGATCCTCAGATTACCCATCCGTGATCCATATAGTTATCATGAGTTAACCCATTGATAGTATTGCACATCCACTCAATGGGTTAATCCATGGAGTGCCAGAAAGGTATCCAATGCATTACAATGCAATGATTTGGATTGGATACCTCTTTTACACTCAAAGGTTCAAATGGACGAAGTCACCTGGCTTGTCTTCATCTAGTGCTTGGATCTGACCTACTAGTAGTAGTAATATTCCAGTTTTCCACTTCCCCGTCACTCTCAGGGTCCTCCTTGGCTATAGTAATACCATCAGTACCACCAGCAGATATGGCAGTTGCAGATATCAATATCCGGCTATATGTCTCCACACATTGCACATTGTGTAGTATGGTCCACACTGCAACATATGCCAAGCTGATATCTGATATCTGAATGAGTCAATTATTTTTATTGAGTTCAATTATTATTATTGAGTAGTAATAATAACCCAATAACCCAGTCAACCACTGTCACAACCACCAGTGAGTGACCCTACCAGATCTTGTTGGTGGATGGTTTAACATTTTCAACATACTTAATTAGAGCAGACATGCCAAGGTATGTGTTCCCAGCTCTTCCCCCTCTTCACGCACTGTGCACATTGCACAAGGAAAAATATTCTACCACCCATGATTTTAAGAGAGGTGGAGAAAAACTGGAAATTTGATGACTTCTAATTAGATGTACCTGAACTTGTGGTGGTGCTGCTGCATGCAAGGGTTCTGCTGGTTCTATCCCCATAGACTGTGGGTATGATGATCCCAGTTCAACAGCGGCAAGAATTAAATTAGCAAAAACATTATGGTGATTGGTGGGTGGCATAGTGTTACTAGTGGCAGCTTACCTGTTTTTTCTGCAAGACTGATAACATTTTTTTCAAGTCTTGCCTTTCCTTAGTAGGCTGTGGTAATGATTTTTCTAAAGGTTTTCCTGTAATTATAATATTTTTTGCAAAGGCCAATGAGTAAGCCACTGTTATCATTTTAGAATGGTTTATTTAAATCAGTATCTTTATACTGTAGATTATACAGATCGATGGGTTTTTGAAGGACCACTATTACTAAACTACTACTACTACTACTACTACTACTACTACTACTACTACTACTATCACTACTATCTAGATGTTGCAATAGTACTAGCAGTAGGTGTCAGTGATGCTGCACTTCAAACAACAGCAGAAGCACTAATAGTTAGGGTGTGTTGCTGCATAGTCAACAATACTGAGTGTGACTAGGTGGGGGTTGAAACTGAAAGCAGTGACATTGGATGGTGATGATAATGAACCAGATGATGATTGTATAGTTTTAGGCATGTATATCCAGAATCAGCGTATTGCTTTTTTGCCTTATCATTTATGACTCAGCTGAAGGAGAAGAGAGTGGAGGGACATATTCTAAATCAACATCCACATAAAAAATTAGGTCATCAGCAGTGGCATCAGCAACCTCACGTGCTTCCTTCCCACTGTTTTCATATTTTTACTGTCACTGTCTCACCCAGCAGTTGGTTTCATTGCATAATACTTCTCTGGTATGGCAACAATACTAGAGTATAAATTGTCACCGTCTTTTATGTTGTTAAAATGCTTACTACTACTACTGTTACTACTATTACTGTACGTTGGTGGAACTTTTAATATCATTTTGCAAACAGCATCCTCAGGAGGATTATCATCATTTATTGCTCGTGCTTCAGAAACCATGGCTTCTGTCAGTTTTTGAAGTACAAGTTTACTACTACCAACATGTCCATGCGCTCCTCTTTATCCTTCCCTCTTATGCCTGCCCCATCACATAAAGAGAGTAGTGTTGATTTCTACAATGAAGTACAAACAGTACTGTTAGTATATAGAATGATGGTTTGTCTGTCTGAAAATAATGTATCATGTATGTCTCTGTCTCTATTATTTGTCATTGTTAGACTCTATTACAACTCTGTTCAATGATCTCAATAATCACACACACTCCCTTCAACTACAAATAACTCCAACTCACCTTCTTTACATCTACTCGTAGCTAGTATCAAAATTTCAGCAGTAGCTTTCTCTTTTGTTCCCAACTTGATTGCAATTTTCATTTTTCCCCTACGGTGCAGGATAATAGACTTGTTATCCTCAGTATCAGCAGCTTGCAATAAAGGATAAGGCATATCTCACAGCAGCTGCTGACGGAGAGTAGCACCTCCACACCTAAGTATATGCTCAGCAAATGCTTGTCCCTCTTCTTCTGGCTGATGTAGGAGTGAATGTGTGTGTTTAAGTACACACAGTACATCAGGATGTACCTGTCTGTTTGTTCTTAATGTATGATGTATATAAAATCTCACTCTTAGCCAGCTCAGATAGGAACTTGGATCACTGGCCTGTGTGTCACTTATCATCCAAAAAAGAGTTTTGTTTATTTATTTAAGCTTTCTTTTCTTTCTTCACAACATCACCCACTGAACAACTGCCTACCATCAATATGCTTATCAGGCAATTCCAGTTCCCATGCTTTGCTTGTCTTCTATCATCAAAACATCAGCTGATTTCTCCCTATCTTTCTCCCAATCACAGACTGACAACATGCATGGAAATGATGCACCTTTTATAATTAGCAAAACAGGACTATATGGGAGAAACTCCACACTGGGTTATAAGTTATTATAATTAATTTCAGTTTAATGAAATAGTAGAAAATGTATTTCGTATGTTTTGCTTCTGAGGGGAAAACTTTTGCCCATCCATACTCACTGCATAGCCCAATTCCTGAGTACAGATCTATCTGTGGTTTGTGACTACAAAGTGGCATTCAATTTTAAAGAAGCATTTAAAGGGATAGTAATATTTAATACGTTAAACAATATAAATTGTAGGGTCTCTCCTACTAAGTAAAAAAAAAGAGGGACCTCACTGAAAGATGATAACTTCTTTCAGTTATTTTCCAGTTTCGCTATCTGATGCTAATTATTGTGGCGTGCGACTGCACTTGTTATAAAGTTAACCAAATTTGAGCAAAATAGCTGATATTAACTCCAGAGTACTTCTTAGCTATCATGACATACAAATGTGTATCCAATAAAGATAACCTTAATTAAATGGAATATATAGTGGAAAATTACAACATGTTACTCAACTGTAGTAGCGACATAAATGTATTTAAACAAAGATAACCGTAGTGGATCAAATTTTTTAATGGCGGATCATTTGACTGCTCACCTTTTATATTGATTGAATCCATTTAGCTCTATTTGCATCTATTAGGTCCTAATATCCCATATAGGTGCAGAGCTCAATGGTTATCTAACTAAATAAACAACTGTATATAGCAATTGTAATTTAGAATTGATACCAAGGCAATTAACCCATGGATAGCAAAAAAAAAATAAGATAAAAGCTGTCAAGCTAATGATGAGCTGAACAAGGTATATTTAGAAATCTTTAAAGCTCTATTTGCACATATTGGGAAAACAGTGTCCCACATAGATGCGGAGCTGTTTTAAAATGGCTCAGATAAGGGTCTTAAATGTACAAAGAAATTTACTATATAAAGGAGCCTATTCCAGTATAGTAACCAGATAATAAATAAGTATACCCACTCCAATAGTCTTTCAAATTATGTAGGCATAATTACAATGTATCTAGAGACAGTCACGGTGGAACAATATATAGTCCCTTCAAAAATGATGAAAAAAAGTGCACACAAGCTGAGTATGTGGGGATATTATTAGGAGGTGTTAATTCTTTTAAAAAGGTAACTCAAGGAAAACACTGTAAGGACTTTCTGATTACCACCCAAACTCTTTATGAGCTATCCCACAAACCCTAGTATTAAAAAAAATAGTAAAGGCCTTATGTATCAAAGCAAACTGTGAAGGTTTTGGGGCAAACCAAATAATTAAAAAGGGGAGAAATAAAGAATTCCATGTATTTAAATGGAAATTTTAACCAGCTGAATGATTGAGTGGTGGCCATCGTATTGCATAGCAATGTGTTGGCGACCTCTGTCATTCAATTAATTTAACCCTTTGAGTGCCAGAGGGGTATACAACCCATTGCTTTGAGTACCCCTCTGGCACTCAAAGGGTTAATGCCCCATTTAAATAAATCATTTAAATCAATGGTAATTTTATCAGTTTTAATTTTCTCCTGTGGTACAGTTGGTTTTCCCCAAAATGTATCCAACTTGCTTTGATAAATATGGCCTATTAATGTGTTTCTAAAATAAACATGATGTAGAAAATGTGGAAAGTTTGCTATGGGAATGACCTGTCGTGTGAATGTATCAGGAAGTGATGCACTACTAGAATGTTAGCATAAAGAGACTCTTCCTTCTTATGATTTCTTTTCTGTTTTACATCTAACTATTTGCAGCTGCTGGTTCTATACATTTTTTCATCCATATTTCTTCACAAATAATCCTGCCTGCCACAACACAAATTATGACAAATTCTTTGAGTACATGCTGTACATAACACATCCTGTGTGTGAATCAATCTGTCATTTGAATGTAAGAATGCAAAGTGAATTTACACTAGACAGAAACCTTTAAATGTGGCCCTGGGTGGTAGAAATCAAACCATCTGGTTGATGTTGATGTGATGTCCCATTGCTTAATCTCTTTCACAAATATACAAGAGTGTGTTTAAGAATTAGAAATCAAATGTACGTAATTGCATTACATTATGCACATAATAGCCGGGGCCCGGCCATGATTATTTACTGGTCCCATGCTTAGTGAGTAGAGTCACGACCAGAGGGGCATGGTATCTGGAGAAGTCCATGCAACCTCTGTTACTGACTCTGCTCAATGGGGCCTGTCACCCGCAGTAGTCTTCCCCCTCTTGAAACTGTATGCTTTAGCTCTCTCTCACTCGTGACACAGAGAGAGAGAGAGAGAGCGCGTGTTAAGATGCCACTCAGGTGCCAACTTGTACAGCTCTTCTCTAGCTTCTCTAGCTACCAGTAGAGTGGGGGCAGTATATCTGGTTCTGCTATAATTGTGGGACAAGGATGGGATACTTGTGGTTTTATGGCTAGCAGAGCATTGGCACAAGGTTGAGGGGGCTAGTATCTGCGATTCTATAGCTTCTGTGGGACAAGGATGCAAGTCAGAATATGTGGTTCCCTGGCTACTGTGGGACAAGGATAGGGGTCAGTATATGGGGTTTCTTGTGCATTGACACAAGGCGGGGGGTCAGAATGTGTGTTTTTATGACTACCAGTGCAGTGGGGCAAGGCTGGGGGCAGGATGTGTAGTTCTATGACTATCAGTGCATTTGGAGAAGGCTGCTGGTCAACATGTGGGGTTCTATGGCTGCCAATGCAGTGGGACAAAAGTAGGGCAGTTTGTGTTGTTTTATGGCTACCAGTGCAGTGGGACAAGGCTGGGGGTGAGTATGTGTGGTTTCATGGCTACCAGTTCAGTGACACACGGTTGGAGGGTCAGTATGCGTGGTCCTGTGGCTACCATGGGACAAGGTTTGGGAGGCCTTATGTGTGATTCTGCGGCTACCAATCTAACAGTACAATGGAACAAGGCTGGGGGTCAGTATGTTTAGTTCAATGGCTACCAGTGCAGAGGGACAAGGATGGGGTGTCAGTATGTATGTGACTATGGCTATCAATGCAGTGGGGCAAAGCAGGGGGTCGGTATGTATGGTTTTGTGGCTACCAAAGCAGTGAAAAAAGGCTGTGGGTCAGTATTAGTGTTTTATGGCTACCAGTGCAGTGAGACAAGGCTAGGGGTCAGTACGTGTGTGCAGTGAGACAAGGCTAGGGGTCAGTACGTGGGATTTTATGGCTACTATTGCAGTGGCACATGCTTGGAGGGTCAGGATGTGTCGTTCTGTGGCTACCATGAGACAAAGCTTGGTCAGTATGTTTGATTCTATGGCTACTAGTTTGCAAGTGCAATTGGACAAGGTTGGGAGGGGGTGTCAGTATGTGTGGATCTATGGATACCAGTGAAGTGGGACAAGGCTGAGGGTCAATATTGTGGTTTTATCAGTGGAGTGGCAGAAGGCTGGGGGGGGGGTCGGTATGTATGATTCTGTGGCTACTAAGGCTTGGGAGGTCATTATGTGGGGTTCTATAGCTACCAGTGCAATGAAACATGGCTGGGGGCATCAATATGTGTGTTTCTATGGCTACCAATGCAATGGAATAAGGCTGAGGGGGTCAGTATGTGTGGTCTATGGCTATCAGTGCAGTGGGACAAGGCTGAGGGATCAGTATGTGTGGTTCTATCATGGATACCAGTTGAGTGAGACAAGGCCGGGGGCCAGTATGTATTTGTGGTTCTACATTTACTGTGCTCATACCTTTTGTGTGCTTTATGTGTGGTTTGATGGCTTCCAGTGCAGAGGGAAAAGGCGAAAGGTGGGGATTGTATATGTGTGTGGGTACTGTGGTACAAGGATGGGGAGCAGTATGTGTGGTTCTATGGTTACCAGAGCAGTGACACAAGGCTAGGAGGTTGGTATGTGTGCTTCTATGGCTGCTGTGGGACAAGGCTGGGGAAAGTATGTTTGGTTCTATCATGATTATAGTACTATGGAACAAACCAAAGGGTCTTATGTGTTAAGCTAAAGAGGAACAATTTGAAACAATCCAGCTGCACTGTGGAACAAAATGAAAATTACATTTTTATCCTCTTGAATGCTAGTGAGATCACCAATGCATTGCTTTGCAATGTGCTGGAGAACTCTCTAGCATTCGTGGGGTTAAAGCCCCTATTTTAAATAATGGGCATTTACAGAATTTTCACCCCCAACTGTACATTTGGTTTGCTCCAGAATTGCACTTATGTCTCAAGGTGTATTAATAACAAGAGGTTTCAAATATTTTAATTGTTTTCTTTTTGCTTTTTGTCTGCTGATCCCTCCCCCCCAAAAAACAACCAAACAAAAAATACCAGCTAAAAAAATGTTTTTGTACCTGGGCCGGCAAACTCTAGAACTGGCCTGATAATTGCACTGTATTATGTTTCTGGTTGTTAATACTCTGTGACAGGGACAGAACCGGAATTAAGTCACCGGCGCCTTCAGTCAAGACACTCAAAGCTCCCTTACCTCCACCCATGGCCAACCCCCAGTTCTCACTTGATGCTAGTCCTAACTTCATCCAGTGTTAACTGGCACAGAAAATATATTAATGTTGCAAAATACAAGTACAAAAAAGACTCTTTAGGCCTTGGCTGCTAAAGAGGCCTCCATGTCATTGCTTTTCATTGCTTTGAAGAATTCTTTTGCACTAAAGAGGTACATAAACCAGAAAAAAAACCAGCTACTATAAACTTGGAGCTGGTGTCTGGTACATGGACATGTGGATGTTTTTGGCCACACCCACAACTCGGAATGTGAGTGTGCCAAGTACAATTGAGGAGCCCCTCAAAACTTGGAACTCTTGGAGAAGCAGTTGCCTACTTTATTTAATGGGAAATCCAGCCCTGGGCAAGGTCTCCTTTCCACCATTTCACTTGATGCTCTTATACTCTGTAACTCTGTAGGCACTCACCCTTTTCAACCATAGTTACATATGCCATCAAAGTTGCTAAGGTCTTGACTTCTGCTCAAGCCAATATTGGCAATGTAGTTAAATGGGCTTGAACATCATATACTTGGATATATTTACTGAAGTCACATTGAGCAGGAAAATGCAAGCCAACAGTCTGGAATGTTCCTGGTTCACTGCCAAACCTTTGACAAATGTTACCTTGTTTTTTCCTGCCAAATGGGACTTTGATACATATATCTGAGCAGGAGTTGGATCCACCAACAGGTCCTTTCACCTTTATGCTCTCATTATAAAATCTAATCTATCTATCTATCTATCTATCTATCTATCTATCTATCTATCTATCTATCTATCTCTCTCTCTCTCTCTCTCTCTCTCTCTCTCTCTCTATATATATATATATATATATATATATATATATATAAATATAACATGCTCTAATAATAAATATATATATAATCATTTTACCATTTTGACCTTTCAACTGCAGACTCTAATACCTCACGGCCTCAATGAAGAACATGGTATATTACATAAGGCCCCCTGAAACAGGCTCAAAATATTTCCTGTGCAATGGATTTTCCAATTATCTCTTACTGAGTACTATTCCACTCATAATGTTCATCCTTTCCCCATTTGCTTCAGATTGGCCTTATCAGTAGGCACCATTACATACATCAGACCTGCTATCCAAGTTTGTAATAATAATCTGTCTAAAAATCCCTCCAAACTGGATCACTGTTCATCCTTAGGATACCATGCCTAGAATACATATGTCTTTAACCCTTTGAGTGCCAGAGGGGTGTCCAATGCATGGCACTCAAAGGGTTAAAGCTAGGACCAAGATCCACTATATACATTTATAGCTTTGAACATTTAGTTAATTCTAAAGATAATTACAAACTTCACATGTAAATGGTTTTAGCTAGTTGTTTATAATACACATAATTTTTTAAAAATGTTTTGATGAAATTGTAACATAGTAACATAGTAGATAAGGCTGAAAAAAGACATGCGTCCATCAAGTCCAGCCCATGCCAATAACACCCCTGTTGATCCAGAGGAAGGCAACAAAAAAGCCCTCTGGAGCAATTTCCAATGTAGGTGTGTGTGTGAGTGTGTCAAATAGTTCCCCGGCTCAATATCCTATTTGCTTTGAAGCCATCTGTCATAACTGTCAATATTGTTCTGTGCTAGATAGGCATCCATTGCTTTTTTGAATGCAGTTACATTATCTGCAAGCACAGCATCCCGAGGCAAAGAATTCCATAGCCTTACCGCCCTTACTGTAAAGAATCCCTGCCTGTGTTTTAGTAGAAAGCGCCTTTCCTCAAGTCTTAATGGATGACCTCTTGTTCTTAGCTCAGCTCTTTGCATTAATAATTCATTGGATAGTTCTTTGTATTGGCCTTGAATGTATTTGTAAATGGTAATCATATCACCCCTTAGACGTCTCTTTTCTAATGTAAACAAACCCAGTTTGGCTAGTCTCTCTTTGTAACTCAGATCCTCCAATCCCTTTATCAGTTTTGTTGCACGTCTCTGCACCTTTTCCAGTTCAGTAATGTCTTTTTTTAGAACAGGCGCCCAAAATTGTACTCCATATTCTAGATGAGGCCTAACCAAGGATTTATACAGAGGTAGGATAATATTAGCATCCCTTGCTTCTACACCTCTTTTTATGCAGGCTAGTACTCTATTTGCTCTTGCAGCAGCTGAGTGACTCTGCACACTGCTGTGAAGACTATTGTCTATCAGTACACCTAAATCTTTCTCTAATGAGGATTTCCCAAGTTGTTTCCCATTTAGAGTATATGTAGCAAGTTTGTTTCTACAACCCAAATGTATAACCTTACATTTATCTACATTAAATGACATCTGCCACTTTTCTGCCCATTCACTTAGTTTATCTAAATCCTTCTGTAGGGAAAAAACATCGAGCTCTGTATGTATTTCCTTACATAGCTTAGTGTCATCAGCAAAGATTGAGATGCTACTTTCAATTCCCACTTCTAGATCATTAATAAACAAATTAAAAAGCATTGGGCCCAGGACTGAACCCTGCGGTACCCCACTTATAACCCTAGACCAATTTGAAAAAGTTCCATTTACAACAACTCTCTGCCATCTATCATTTAACCAGTTCTCAATCCATGTACAGATACCACCACCCAAACCGAAGCCTTTTAATTTATGCAGTAACCTGTTGTGAGGCACTGTGTCAAAGGCTTTTGCAAAATCCAAGTATACTACATCAACAGCAATTCCCCTGTCCAAATTACTACTCACTCTTTCATAAAATGCAAGTAAATTAGTCTGACATGATCTGTTCTTCATGAAACCATGCTGATTCCTACTAATGATATTGTTTGTCTTCACATAGTTCTGAATACTATCAGTTAATAACCCTTCTAGTGGCACAATTTGGCACTTTATGTTAATTCCCTGCACAGTATGCTAATTTGTTCTGCTCCAGGCCAAACATAAAACTCTCTGTGGTTTTAGAAATACTCCCAGTTGTGGGCTCTGTCTAGAGTCATTCATAGCACAGTGTGTGTGTCCATTCTGGCATAACAGAGAAACAAATAAGGACAATGTGCTATACTATGCTACCAACAAATAAAGGTTAATTTATTAAAAACTATTTATAATACAGACAAATTGGATAGTGATGTTTCAAAGTAAATGCAGCTCTGATTATTCTTTATCATTTTTGGACCATGTAGAGTATTATTAGCATTCTCTATGATGTGTAGTTCCAGAGTAATTGAATCATAAAGTGTTCTCCTCCCACCCCTTTTAACTATGTAAAGTTGCACGGCAAGACCTTCAAGGGGGCAGGGTTTTTCTTATGCTCACAGACAGAACGTTGTCCCTCGCTGCGAGCTGTCTGGTCAAGAGACCAGATTCCACATCTGAGGGGAGACGGCTTACAATAGGTAAAAGGGGCAGGAAGGGGACTCTTTATAATTCAATTACTCCTGAACTACACATCGTAGAGAATGATAATACAGCTCTACATGGCTCAACTATAAAGAATAATTGGAGCTGTATTTATTTTGAAACATTACTATCCCTTTAACAAACCTTAGCTGAAGGTCAACTTTAAAGAGTGGGACTCACATCAACACATATTTAAAAGTGTACAGTTCAATAACAGAAAACAGTTCCACCATAACTATCCCTTTAAAGACTTTTTTTGCATTTCTGTTAGATCAGACCTCCCCGCAACTTAGAAGGGGAGGCATGTCAAAGCCGGGGTAGATGAGTAAAGGCTAGTGTGTGTGGGGGGGTAGGCAGGAAGTGAGGTGGGGGGGTTAGGTGAGGATATATAAGGCTGGGGGTTTATGGGAACTTCCTCTTTGAGGAAGTTGAAAAAATTTGTACCTGCTGTGATGGCTGCGGAGGGTCTGGTGGACGAGGTCCGGCGGTTGTTTGCTGCTGGGGGTGAGGACTGGCTCCGGGAGCAGCTTGCTCAGAGGGCTGCTGGATCATCTTCTTCCTCTGTGTCACGGCCGGTGCGGCGCACTCGTGCCCGGCCGCCTGTTCGGCTGAGCCCTGAGAGTGGGAGGGAGCATCGGCGGACTTCCAGCCCTGGTCGTCAGGCACGGGGTCGGCGTTCTGCTGCAGGGGCATCTTCAGCCCGGAGGAGTCTGTCCCCAAGGAGCCCGCGGGAGCGGCGTTCAGAGGAGGCTGACGGCAGGAGATCTAGTGTGCAGAGTTCAAGGAGACTGGAGACTGGTGACCGCAGCAGGAGCCGGTCTCATCCTTCCCCTGGTGTGGCTTCCCAGGTATGCTGCCTTGCTGTGTGGAGGAACGGTCTGCTACTGGAGGCTCTGTGTGGAGTGACTTGGTTCTCTCTATGGCTTTTTTTTTTTTTTTCTCTTCTCTCTCTCTTCTTCCCTAATGGTTTGGGGTGTTTTTGGCTGGGGGGCTTGGTGATTGGGGGCTGCTTGTCCTGCTGTTTATGGGGGGCCTTTGGTGTTTCTTTCTTGCAGGCTGCTGGATCCTCGCGTGGGGCGGATGGCACTTCGCGGATGGGAAGTCTGGACGCCGCGGCTGGAGTGGATAGGACGCAGTCTGTGCCGGCTGATCCTCTGTCGGGGGCAGGTACGGGTCTGCTGGGGGTTTCCTCCTCTGTGGGGGCGGGCGGTGGGGCTGTTGGCGGTTTGTCTGTGCATCAAGTGTTGGGCGCATGGCAGGACAGGGCTCTTGGGGGCCTGGGGGGTGTTCCTTCTGCCGCAGGGGTGTGGGGGGCTGGCCTGACTGGTTCGGATAGTGGGTCTGGGGGTGTGGCTTCCGTAGCTTTGCCGGCTGGAGGTTCCTGGGGTGGGGGTCCGGGGTTGGGTCCTGGGGGTGTGGCCCCTGTTCCTGTCGGGTTGTCCGGGTTGGGGTCCGGGTCTGTGGGTGCTGGATCATTGCCTGTTGGCGTTGGGGCTCCGGGGTCGCTCCTTCCAGGTGCTCCGGGTTTGGCGCTGCCCGGTGGTTTGGGGGTGGCTGGTCCTGGGGTTGGGGTGGGTGGTCCCTCTTCCGCGTGTACGGTGCCAGTAGCTGGTGGTGGTCTGCCGGGGGTGGGTGTGCTTGCGGGAGTGGGTCTTGTGGCTCCGCAGTTGCCGGGGCTGAGTGGGGTTGGGAGTAGTGGGGTTGGTCCGTCTCTGCTTGGGGGGGTTCCTACGGCGGCCTTTGGGGCTGCGTATATGTGCTGGGCGGGGCCGTTGGGCATTCATCTAAAATTGGAGGTTAAGGAGAAGATCTGGCGGAATGAATTCGTTGAAATTTTTTCACTCCTTCCGCTTGATGAGGCTCCACCTGACAAGGAGGAAAAGGATGCGGAAAAGAAAGAGGAGAAGGAACGCCAGAGGTACCGTAAAATACCGAAGGTGTTCGGGAATTGGATCCGCGCCTTTTCCATTCTTGCCAGCGTTATTGGGGAGCACTTCCCCTCTAAATGCTCGGCGTTATTTTGTTACCAGGACACGATCTGGAGTGCTTGTCGGATTTATGGAGGCTTGGCGTGGTGGACGTATGACGAGCAATTTCGTCAGCGTATGGCGTTGCGGCCTGCCGTCTCGTGGGATCAGTTGGACATAGGGTTGTGGTTGTCCCTCATGACTCGCCCGGCTGGTTCTCCCATGGGACTGCAGTCCTTTCAGGCCGGCGCCGGGGGGTTGGGGCTCCCCGCCACGTCCTCCTCGGCCTCCAAAAGGGCTGGGTTCTGCTGGCAATTTAACGACGGGCATTGTAAGTGGGGTTCCTCCTGTAAATTTAGGCATGAATGCTCTGGCTGTTCGGACTCGCACCCCTTTGCCAAGTGTTTCAAGAAGTCCCGAGGTGGAGACAAGGGGGGTGCCGTGGGTGGCAAGGGGGAGGACTCCGGTGTCCGCAGAAAAGATGGGTCCCTGGCTAAGAGTGTACAAGGATAGGCGGGCAGCGGAGATCCTGGAGGAGGGGTTCACTGTGGGTTTTCGGATCCCTAGCAGGGTCGGGTTTGGAGAGTCTGATGCTGGGAATTTGCGGTCGGCGATCCAACACCCTGATGTGCTGAGGGACAAGGTGATGAAGGAGGTTCGTTTGGGTAGGATGGTGGGTCCGTTTTCTCGGCCTCCGCTGCCGGATTTCCGGGTTTCTCCTTTGGGGGTGGTCCCGAAGAGGGATCCTGGAAAGTTTCGTCTCATCCATCATCTGTCCTTCCCGTTCGGGTGTTCGGTCAATGATGCGATTGACCCTGCGCTTTGCAGCGTTTCCTATGCTTCTTTTGATAGGGCTCTTGCCTTGGCTGTTAAGGCGGGGCGTGGGGCGTGGTTTGCTAAGGCTGACATTGAGTCGGCGTTCCGTCTTCTCCCGGTCCATCCAGACTGCCATCATCTGTTTGGGTGTAAGGTGGATGGCGAGTATTTTGTGGACTTGTGCCTGCCCATGGGGTGTTCGTTGTCCTGTGCTCTGTTCGAGCGCTTTAGTACGTTCATCGAGTGGGTGGTGCGTAAGGAGGCGGGATTCTCGTCCATCTTGCACTACTTGGATGATTTTTTGTGTGTTGGGCCTGGCGGTTTGGATGTGTGTCGACGCTTGCTGGAAACTTTGGAACGGGTTTGCAGTGAGTTTGGGGTCCCGTTGGCCCGGGAGAAGACAGAAGGGCCTACGACTTGTCTGTGTTTCTTGGGGATTGAGCTGGACTCGGTTTCCATGGAATGCAGGTTGCCGTCGGACAAGCTGGCCGCTGTGTTGGGGGAAGTGTTAGCTTGTAGGCGGGCTTGGAAGGTGTCCCTTCGGGCCTTACAGTCCTTGTTAGGTAAACTCAATTTTGCCAGTCGGATCATCCCCATGGGTCGGGTGTTTAGCCGGCGTTTGTCGCAGGCTTCGGGTGGTGCCTTGCGCCCACACCATCACATTCGGATGACGTTGCCTTTGCGGGAAGATCTCAGGGTGTGGGAACAGTTCCTGGTCGATTTCAACGGTCGCTCCTACTGGCAGTCGCCGGTGCAAACCAACGGTGACTTGGATCTTTATACCGATGCGGCTGGGTCGGTCGGTTTTGGAGCGATTTTTGGTTCCGACTGGTGTGCGGAGCTTTGGCCGGAGGTTTGGGTCAAGGCGGGGTTAACGCGGAATATCTTGTTCCTTGAGCTCTTCCCGATAGTGGTGGCGGTTTCCTTGTGGGGTGATTGTATGCGGGATTGCCGCATTGTTTTTCATTCCGACAATATGGGGGTGGTCCAGTCTGTCAATAACCTGTCAGCGTCTTCTTCGCCCGTGTTGGCGTTGTTGAGGCGTTTGGTGTTGTGCTGTTTGCGTTTGAATCTGTCTTTCCGGGCGCGTCATGTGCCTGGGGTTTTAAACGTGGCTGCTGACGCTTTATCTCGGTTCCAGGTGGCGGAATTCCGGAAGGCTTGTCCGGGGGCGAAGGCAGCGGGGACGCCTTGCCCCGCGAGTTTGTGGGACCTTGGAGGAGTGACGTTGCCTCTTGGATAAAGAATTCGGTGTCGCCGGCCACCTGGGCGCGGTATGCCGCAGCTTGGGACGACTGGATTTCTTTGGAGCGGTTGGCGGGCTCTTTGGTGTCTGCTGCCGAGTGTGTTGATGGGGTACTCTGGTTGGTGTGGGATTGGCATGATAGGGGGCTGTCTGCTTCGGCGTTGTCGGCTAAAGTGTCGGGTCTGGCCTTTGGCTTTAAGCTGCGGGGGTGGACAGATTTTACGAAGGCGTTTTCGGTGCGTATGGCGTTGCGGGGTTTGCGTCGGGGGTCGGTTTCTCGCGATTCTCGCCGTCCGGTTTCCGTTCAATTGCTGTGGCGGCTTGTGGACGTACTTCCGTCGGTTTGTCGGGATGATTTTGAGCGGTGCCTGTTTGTAGCGGCCTATTGCCTGGCATTTTTTGGCGCGCTTCGCATCGGTGAGTTGCTCAGTGGCAGTAAGTTTCGTCCGGGCGGGGTGTTGTTGGAGGATGTGAGGTTGGGGTCGGATTTTTTGGAATTCCGATTGCGGCGGTCGAAAACTGATGTGTTTGGTAGGGGTCGGTGGGTTACGTTGTACGCGTTGGGGTGTGTTGAGGTGTGTCCGGTTTCGGTGGTTCGGCGCTTCTTGTCCTTGCGTCCTTTGGGTTCTGGTCCTCTGTTGGTTCACCGGGACGGCTCGGTTCTAACGCGTTTTCAGTTTATCAGGGTTTTTCGGATGGGTTTGGACTATTTGGGTTTTCCTGCGGGAGAGTTTGGGGGCCACTCTTTTCGTATTGGTGCTGCGACGGAGGCGGCCAGGTTGGGTCTCCCGGATTCGACCATAAAACGGATTGGTCGTTGGGAATCGTCGCGTTTTCGGTCTTACGTCCGTCCGGGGCGGGTTTTGGGGGTTTAAGGGTTGTTGTTTGGGTCTGGGGTTACGGTTAGTTTGTTTTACAGGTGCTGCTGTCCTGCGGGTGTGGATCGTGGGTCACTCCTTCGTGTTCTGGGAGAGGAGGAGGGCTGCAGTTTGGGAGCAGGGATTGCTGATGTCCTTGGATGGATCGGTGGCCCGGGTGTCTTGGTTTGGCTATCGGGGCCTGCGTTGGTCTCAATTTCTGCCTTTGATCTCGAGGCTGGTGTCCATGGAAGGTTCGGCTCCGCATGTTTTGGCGGTCCATTTGGGGGGCAATGATTTGGGTGCGGTTCCAGTTTGGCAGTTGGGTGAAACTATAAAAGGGGATTTGGAGTCTCTACTCCTTGGTTTTCCGGGCTTGAGGGTGGTGTGGTCCGAGATTATTCCTCGGCGGTTTTGGGCTAGGGCTCGTGACCCAACGGCTTTAGATAAGGGGCGGATTCGTCTCAATCGGAGGGTCTCTTGATTTGTGGTCTCTCGTGGAGGTTTGGCGGTCCGTCACCGGGTGTTTGAAGATAGGGAGCTGTCTTTGTTCCGGGAGGACGGGGTTCACCCCAATGATTTGGGGTGGGACTTCTTTAATCTGGAACTGGCGGGGGCGTTGGAGCAGGCCACAGCTTTAGTGGGGGGGAAGGGCCTGGATGTGTAGGGAAATGCATCAGGCCCTTGTGGCGCTTTGGGCCCTTGCCAAGGGTAGAATGGTCAGTAATTGGGGGATAAGGAGGCCAGCGGCCTGGTGACAAGGACGCCCGGACTGGGGTCGCGGGTTTAATCACCGGCCCCATTGAGCTACGGGCCAGCTAATGGGGCGCGGGTAGGTGAAGAAACAAACGGGTAGAGCCGAAGGCTCTGGTAAAAGGGGTAGGCAAGTTTATGTCTACCATGGTAGGGATTGGCAAGGGCTTAAAGTAAATAATGATGTAAATGGTGTGTGTTTTAAGTTAATAAAGCTGTGGCCTGGTTTAACCCAAAAGTATGTGTCCGTGTCTTTACTTAGTCACTGCCCCGTGCTTAAGACAAGAATTGCTTCACTATTTCTTTACGTTATCAACAGATAATTGGTGGTATACAGTTAGGTCACCTTGCTCTCAAAGTCAGGTTAATTTTAACTGCCACTCCTAGAATTAGCCTATCCTAGCATACTAGTGACTTCATAGTTATCATCTGTGCAAGTCAATCAAATGTATATATATGCATTACACATGGTTAATTAATATTCATTAGAGGACTCACAGTACATCCATGTTTGAACATATGCAATGGATTCTAGCTGATGACAATGTGTTTTTTAAACTATAAAACATAAGCCTTTAAGCTTAAGAGTAAGAGTTGAAGGGCAGACACAGCTGACCATCATGCAGTCCCATAACATCATTAACCCCTGAAAGGCTGAACCATCTTGAAACATCTTGTAACCTGTTACCCTGTCAATCGTTGCCAATAAAAGAAATATTCTACAGAAACGTCTAATTCTTTCCAGCTGTGGTCCTTTAAGAGGTAATGAAAGACTTTAACCCTTCAGTTGCCATCTGTATACGAAAAGAAAGAATTAACCCTTGAAAAGCAGAAAACGCAGTCTAACAATTTCCCATTTACAGATTAAGGTAATTTTCTGTCCCTGAAAAATGGATGTGAGGCCAGTAGTGAGCGATAGAAGTGTGTTCATGGAAAGTGTTATAAGTCCTTAGATGGGCTTGTGCAGAAGAGCTTGCTTACCTTACATACCAACACAGATCGTTCATATATCTTTATAGCAAAATGAATGTATGAATCTTCCAGCACACTAGCATAAAATTAATGTGCATGCACTTTGGCATTACAATACAAGCATGTGTGTTCACTTTAGTGCACAGCAGCACACAAAGTTAGTCATCGTAAAAAATATAATGTGTGCAAGGCCTGAATTCCACTCCTAAAGCACGTGCATGAAACAGGATGAATTTCCTGCCAAATTCATCTGCACATGAAAGATACTAGGTACAGTGGAAGGGCACTACCCAAAATGCCCTTACAGTCCCACATGTCCATTGGTTCAAGTAGCTTGGTACATAGGTGGTAGACAGGTAGGGTTGCCACCTTTTCTTCAAAAAAATACCGGCCAAGGCATTCCCTCCATAGACTTAACATTGGACAGAAGCCAATTTTTTACCGGCCTGCCGGTAAAATACCGGCTGGGTGGCAACCCTATAGACAGGAGTTCAACTCAAAAAATCAATTAATGGTCTATGCTACCTAAAATATAGTATCTATGCATTCTCTTTACTATGCAGTTAATTTATTTCCTATTTAACTCATTGGTTTCTTCACAATGCACTGGAGAGCTCTCTATCTTACAAAGGGTTTAAAGGCCCATTTAAATCAATGGGAAGTTTTAATTTTCTCCTATGAGACCAATAGCTTGGTGTAGAGTTACGCCAGTCATATTTGTGCGTGAGGCCCAATATGGAAATCAGAGTAAAATGAAAACAATTTCTACTTGGCAATGGCTTATCTCTCTTCCTCACTTGGCAATGCCTCCTCTACCTCTTTGTATGCCACAGAAGAATAGAACCGTTAAAACGATAACCGCCAGTTAAAATGACATTCAGTTTTTATTTCTTCATTGTTACACCAGAAGTTTTCTTTATTACTGTAATATTTTATGTTATCATTACATTTTCTTATCCATACTGTGTATTCCTAAGGTTTGCAGTAAATTATTCTATTTAATCAGTATAATTAAATTAGTGTAATTGAGTAATACTGCATAAATTGTTTAAATTACTCATTTAAATTAAAACTATTGAACAAGGCAGTAAAACTAGGTTATTAAATCTAGACATAAAGTGAAATTAAGTAAAACAGTGAAAATAGAATGCAAAACAAAGGATCATTTAGATAAGGAAATGCCTATTCAACAAAATGAAAATAATAATATAGATTTATCATCTTTTTAATGAAGCATATGTGTATTAACCCTTTGAGTGATAAAGAGATGTCCAATGCATTGCTCTGAGGTGAGCGGATGTGAGCGGAGGCTGCTCTGCTGGCATCCACTCTCATCCATTCACCTCGCCAGACAGTGTCAGACAATGTGTGAAGGTGCTTTGCCAGGCTGTCCTGCTGGCATCCGCTGACATTCGCCCATGTCATCAGACACTGCCTCGCGAGGTGAGCAGATGTGACAAGATGAAAGAGAATGCTTCACCAAGATGCACCGCTGTCATCCGCTGTCATCCACTTATCTCGCCAGTGTCCAGCAATTTTATCTGTGTATCATCTGTTCAGAAAAGTGCCCCAGAGAAGACAAAACATCTTTCCTTTGTCACAACCCTTTTTGATGCTTGAGAGGTTTTCAGTGCCTCCAAAAAGGTAAACTGAATTGATTAGCAGTAAATAATATTAATTTGTACTAAAGTAAAACAGATGCATAATAATATCAATCTTAATGAGCAGTAATATTTTACAGTGACAAAATATATAATTTGTAGGTCTTTTTCTGAAGTGTAAAACAAGGGTGGTCTTACTGCTGTGGGGATTTTATGTCTTGCTGGAAGTATAATGACATGCAGAAACATCCTATATAATTATTCGCTAGGATGTTTGTCAGAAGCTGTCATGCGCAGTAGAGACTGCTCGAATGCAGAGGGCTGGGAGTTCTGTGCTGGGAGCATTCTGTGCTTTCGGGCAGTCTCTACAGTGCATGACTGTGTCAGTGGCAGGACGCAGAGCAGGACCGGCCTCTTAACATCACCCAGACCTTGGCCCGTGTACACAGGCTTTTACACTAGTTGATTAATAAACCATGTTTTTGATTTAAGTATAGTCTGTTTGCTACTGTATCATGAAACAGGTATATAAAATATTGTCCAGGGCTTTAACTCTTACAGTGCCAGCGAGGTATCCAATGCATTGCGTTGCTCACCACTCTGGTCCTAAAAGGGTTAAAGCACAACTCTTTTACAACAAACTTTTTCCACAACTTTTTTACCCCTTTCATTGCCACAGGAGTATTGCCCTTTCAGTCCTATGGCACAGAGAGGTCTAATGGAGGGCAGCTGCTATCTCTGCTCTTTATCAAAGACCGAAAACTGTCCTCTGGCTCCATAGAGAGTTGCAGAGAGATCGCCAGCCTCAGGTTTGCAATGTTGGGACTGAGAACTCAGTCAGCAAAGGCTGCTTTCGTAGCTTATTGCATGTGGCATAACGCCACATTAACAAATAAACACACCCACATGAACATGACAATGGCTCATTAAACTGAATTTCCATATGCAAATTAGCAATTGTCAAGCAAAATCATAAACCTGTCAAAGGCATGGTGGAATCATGGAGAGGTCAGTGGACTGTGGCGGACTGGGGCTGGATTCACACAGGGATATGAATTTGAAGGCATCTTAGTGCATGCTGTTGATATGCCATTGCCATGAATTTGCCACCATGTGGCCTTCCTGGTCCTTGCAGCCTTTTTTTTTTTTTTAAAGAAAATGTATTTATGGCATGTGGGGTACATACATCATACAAGAGACACTAAGATCAGAATTGCGGTACAAATACATTGACAACACAGTTTAAAAGGTATGGGCATCAAAAGGTCATGCTCAGCAATGTAAGACACCCCCCCACCATTCATTTTATACTTTAACCCTCAAACCAGCCCCTCCTCAACCGATCCAAACCAAAAAACCCTAACCCCCCATTAACCACACCCACTGGGCTAGGAAACCCGACACCCGGGCCAAACCCCCCAGCATCCAGGTTTATCATCACAGGCTTCACCCCCTTCCGCTGCCAGCTACCTTGTCGCCTTTTAGTGTATCTCCCCCTGGATTTTCTCCAAAGCTGACAATCAGACAAAAATATGAATCTAAAAAGGTTTATTCAAAGAAAAACTTAAAACAATAAAAAAGGTCCAACCTTTTTCATACAGCATGTTTTGGGTTTGATTAATCCTTTCCTCTGGAATGTAAGACCATGATGAGCTAGCTGCTGTAACATCCCCTGTTTTATACCACAATGTTGGTTATGCAGACAAATCAGAATCAAGACAGGGGTAGTACAAGAGGGGGAAGTGTTGGAGACGACTTATAGAGTCTTGGGTGACCTTCTATTTGATTGCAGCTGTTACTGTAAAGAAACATACACACACATATTGTCAAATGTTGCACCTCGTTGTCAGTGGGATTTTTTTGAATGGGTGTGTATGAAAGTAAAATGGTGAAAGTTTTTGTATGTGTGCATCTTCAACTGTATAGTGTGTGTGTGATATGTACCTACCTCTGTTTAGTGTGTGTGTGCATGATATGCATCTACCTCTGTATAGTGTGTGGATGTGTGTGTGTGTGAGCGTGTTTGTAATATGCACCTACCTCTGCATAGTGTTATATGATATGCGTCTACCTCTGTAAAGTGTGTGTAGGTGAGATATGCAACAACCTCTGTATGGTGTGTGTGTGTGTGTTATGTGATATGCGCCTACCTTTGTATAGTTTGTGTGTTATGTGAAATGTAACTACCTCTGTATAGTGTGTGTGATATGCACCTGCCTCTGTAGAGTGTTATGTGCTTGCAATATGCACCTACCTCTGTATAGTGCAAGTGCATGATATGTACCAACCTCTGTATAGTGTATATGTGTGGTATGCGCCTACCTCTGTATAGTGTGTGTGTGTCATGCACCTACCGCTGTATAGTCTGTGTGTGTATTATGCACCTACTTCTCTGTAGTGTGTGTGTGTATGTTCGTGTGCGTGATATGCACCTACCTCTGTATAGTGTTGTTTATGATATGCACCTAACTTTATATAGTATTTGTGTTTGATATGTACATGCCCCTGAATAGTGTGTGTGTGTTATGGTACTACCTCTGTATAGTGTGTGTTTTATGCACTTAAAGGGATAGTAACACTTCGTTTTAACTTTATTTTATTTTGTAGGCATTAAAAAAACATGAAGAATGATATAAGTCTTATCTCTCAAACCTTTATGGTTTATGAGATATTCACAAGCAAAGTTCCCCTCCCCGCCCCTTTTACCTAGTGTAAGCCATCTCTTCTCAGATGTGAGTCTGGTTGTATGACAGGACAGATAACAGAAGGGGACACTTTTCTTTGTATGAAAACAATGAAAGCCCTTCCCCCCTTGAAAAGTTTTTCAGCTTTTTCCATTATCTTAATTGAAGATTGTCCCTCTCTGCAGTCTACCTGGGCATCTCCCTTCTTATCTGGTTGAACAGGGAAGGGATACTTTGTTTGTGAATATCTCTTAAACCATAAAGGTTTCAGAGATAAGACTTATATCATTCTTCATGTTTTTTTAATGCCTACAAAATAAAATAAAGTTAAAATGAAGTATTACTATCCCTTTAACGCTGTGTAGTCTGTGTGTGTGTGTTATGCACTTTCCTCTGCAGAGTCTGTGTGTGTGATATGCACCTATTTTCTTCATTTGAATTCGCACCAACCCTTTAACCCTTTGAGTGCCAGAGGGGAACGCAACACATTGCTTTGCAATGTGTTGCATACCCCTCTGGCACTCAAAGGGATAATGTCTTCTTAACATCATGAAGAGATCCAAAACATGTTTGTTAAAAGCACAATTTTATTGCGGAATCAAATCTTACACACATACAAGAAGTGCCTCTTTAGGTACAATATGCACTGGATACAGTGTTTCTTTACATTGGCATCAGCATTGTTTGAGACCTGACACCCTACAACGGACGGGAGGTACAGATATATATATCCCGAGGAGCAGCACTAACAAGTGACTATAGAGAACGAGGAGCTGCATAAAAGGATGGGAGAGGTACTGCACCTGCATTTAAGTCGGCTGTATCTGCTGCACAAAAACCGGATAACACCTCTGCCTTCTAATTAAACACATATTACTACCTTGTTGTACCCCGCTTGTGATAACAACTATATAATAGCGGAAAGAATATCATAATGCTCCCTACGTACCTGCCCGCAATAACCGGGAATTCAGATCATATTAGCTCCTCACTCTATCATATGCATCGACTACTATAGATATATATTTTTTACATTTTTTGAGCTCAATCAGGTGTACTTTCAGTTTTCATTGATATCACTGTTTGTATATATATGATGTAGTATGCCATTAATAGGAACAGTTATAACAGTATCTGGATATGTTTGAGTAAAACCTATTAATGTTTTTATAGATCTTTGTCTAACAGTTTCCTATTTTTAGAGTAACAGTCTAGCACTAGCACTCTCCTTGGGCTAGATTCTATTACAGGTACTAACTTTATCTCTGCTTTTATCTCCGGTTTTCTCTATAGACTTCAATAGGAAAATGTTTAATAAAACATTCAGCACCTGCAACACAATTTAGCCCCTAATCTGCTAGTTTTCTTTTTTTATTGGTCCTTTACACTAAAGGGCATTAGTATAGTAGCGAAAGACTGTTTCTCTGATATATTTCTGTTTATATTTAAAAACAGAATATGATGATCCAATATAGTATTGGTAGTGTTTTTATATCTATCTATCTATCTATCTATCTATCTATCTATCTATCTATCTATAATTTGTTTTTATATATTTATATATATAAGGAAGGTACAGGGATACCAGCCCCAGTGATTCTTTTTGGCTTTGCTTTGTCACTAATGGATGTAATGAATTTCTAGCATCCATTTGTGACTTAAGGATACAGAATCAGTGATTTAATACACGTGTGATCCCCAGTGATGGTTAGAGAGAACCAGACTTCCTCTGCTATTTATGAGAATGAGTGGTAATTATGATAATAGAGTTAATGGAATCCCCTTGTCAGATATTATAGTACAAGTCAGTAGGATTATAGTTTGTATATATGAAAGATAATAGGAAGAAGTTTACATGATAATCCCTTGGATAGAGAGATCACAGTATGAGAGATTTACAATTCCAGAGTTGTTTATGTTATTTTCCAGGTTGGAAGTAAGCGTTTGATTTGACAGCTGGTTAGTTGTAGGTGTCATTGTTTGGTGTGGATTGGAGCAGTCCAAATTTGTATTTCCAGGTTGTGTTTTATGTACATGTTTTTTGTAATACCGAGAGAGACAATTAAAGGGATAGTAATGCTTAATAATTACTAACCCCTATATTTAAGTAATTTTAAAAAGAAATGTATTGCCCCCAGTATCATCTCTCAAACATTTATGGTTTGAGAGATAATCACTCCTAAAGTTTCCCTCTCCCACCCCCTTGCCTGAAGTCAGAGTTCTAGCTGACTGCAGGGAAGCCTGTTGTACGACCTTCACGTGACTCTGCAGCAGAGCCAAGATTGTGTTAATAAAAAAAAAATATTTCAATAAAACAGTCTTCTACGTGTGCTTGCAAACCAAGCACAACTAGAAGACCGTTTTAGTGAAAGATTTTTTTTATTAACACAATCTTGGCTCTGCTGCAGAGCCGCCTGATGATCGTAAGACCAGATTTCCCTTCAGTCAGCTACATCACTGGCTTCGCGGAAGGGGGAGGGGAGGGGAACTTTAGGTGCAATTATCTCTCAAACCATAAAGGTTTGAGAGATGACACTGGTGGGGGCAATACATTTCTTTTTAATATGACTTTAATATAGGGATTAGTAATTATTAAGTATTACTATCCCTTTAAGTTTCTTCTTCTTGATGCAATTTTTTAGTTGTTTTGTATAGGTTTTGTACTGTAATTTCTAATTGTTCTGTTTGATATGTAGAATAACATAAGCAACTCTGGTTTAGTAAATCTCTCAGACCATGATCTTTCTTTACCAGAGATATCAATTCTATCCAAGGGATTATCATTCTGTCCAAGCACTAAAGTGGGTCATATAAAACTGTGCTCAGATCTAGAGGAATGTTTTAGGAGACTACAACTTAAAGAATATTTCCACAACAAGGAAAACAACACAACGATTTTGGAATACAAACTCCGAAAAAAGAACAAATACTATAGGATGTAACCCAAACTGGATAAAGAACAAATACTATAGGATGTAACCCAAACTGGATAACTACATAGACATTTTCCACTTTAGGACTGCATCCTACATAACAAAACAACAAGAAACACATACAACCTATCACCAATAGAGAGGTATGCAATAAGTGATCTAAACACCAACCATAAAATCATCATTAAAACGGCAAATAAAGGAGGAGCAGTGGTGATCATGAACACTTAGAACTATATAAAATAGGAAAACAGACAACTATCTGACATGAATTACTACACAAAATTAAGTCAAGACCCCACCAATATATATACAAGGCAACTCCAAATCTCATTAAAACATTCCCAAAAGACTCCCAACCAGAATTAAGAAATCTTATACCAAACAACCCTGCTGTGGGGACTTTCTACATGCTTCCAAAAATCCACAAACCTGGAAACCCAGGTAGGCCAGTAGTAAAAGGTATGTACACTCTGACCGAGCAGATCTCGGTCTGGTGTCAAACAGCTTACGACAACTGGTCATTAACACCAATAGCTTCATAGAAGACACCACAGACTTCCTTAACAATCACAACCAAATCAAAGATTTCTACCTACAGATATTGGGATGTGCCATGGGTACAACAATATGCAAACCTTTTTATGGTTAATCTGGAACAGAGATTTCTTGATACATACCAATACAAACCTTATAAATATTTCCACTGGATAGATGATATATTCATCATATGGACAGAGGGTGAATAATGACTCAAAGGTTTTCACAAATCCTTCAACACATTTCATCCACCAATTAAACTTAAAATGGATTTTTCTACAGAAATTTTACACTTTCTGGACACAACCATAACTTTCACCAGTGGCAAACTGCAATCATCTTTATACAGAAAACCCACAGACAGGTGTATTTCCTTAACAACTCCATATATATATATATATATATATATATATATATATATATATATATATATATATATATAAACTTTACTGAATATATCAAACAAATATTTGTTAAGCCAGGACAACATTTCGGCCCCTACTAATGCTATTATCAAGACAATGTGCAAAATAAATAACCTTTGTTATACACCCTTACAAACAAGAATGGACATTGACGTATTTGCTGTGATGTAAACCATTAAAAAAGAAGGTTAGGGGAACACCTCCAGGCCACAGTACAGATACCCTAACACCTTCATATTCACCTGCACCATTGTGGATGGGCCTGAGACCCCTGATGATGCCCCAGAAGAGTGTTGAATATCATGCAGAGGAAGACAAAGACCTGAGACACAACCAGAGAGGATTTCTTGAAACTGAGTGCTGATCCATGTTGTTTAAGAATGGACATGCAAATCTGAATCTGAAGGCACAGAGCCGCCATTGAAGAAGCCTTTAGTGAGTAAGAAAAATCCATAAAGAATGAAAGTGGGCAAGCCAAGGCTGCCAAGACCTTTGTAAAAACACAAGGAACAGGTGCCAGCCCAAAAGAAAGGGTAGTGAAATTAAAACTATGATCTTGGAAGGCAAACCACGGGAATCTCTGATGATCTGTATGGATGGGATTATGTCTAGGCAAGCTAAAAACTTCCTGTAGGTGACAGAGCTCTAAGGCTCAAAGACCGGGGTGTAAGAACAAAATGTTAGAGATGCTTCATGTCTTTTTGGGGAACTAGGGATGTTTCCCAAAGAGGAACAGGTACCAAAATCAGCATGTGTTCTGGGGAAGAAGCCTATTCTAAAACTAGATAGCCCATCTCTGAATGGCAACAGACTCTCCACATGAAGAAGCAATGTGGAGGAAGGGATTTGAAGTCTAAACGTTACCCTATTAGGATCAGCTGACAAACCCACTGGTCCACCAAGGACAGAGTCCATGTACTGTAAAGAATGTTGCAGATGACATCCTATAGCTTAAGGCAGACCAGACCCATACTTCTCATGCAGAGGTACACTTGTCCGTTAGGGGCTTTTGGGCAGACTTCTTGTCTGCCCATACCTATTTGGGTAATAGGGTAGGGCATGCCTGGGCACTTCTAGGAGTAGACAGCTGTGTACATACGCATACTGACGAGGGTAATGAAAACCGCATTTCTGCAGTGAAAAAAGGAATGTGTAGTAGTAACCTGAGTTAATAGTACACACCTACCCCCCAGTAGAATGACTAATGAGCTTCTCCAATGCTGGTCCAGACAAGTGCTTGCCCATGAATGGGAGAGAGACCAATAACTTCTTGTATGATGCTTAGCAACATAAATTATTAAGGCCTTCCCAGTAAACACTGCAGAATCAAAGGCTAATTTGAAGCCTCAATGATCTTGAAAAAGCCAGAACAACATTCTCTTTAGGCATATTTGTGTGGACAGATTTTAAGAGTTATCCACCCCCAAACAGCAATGGCTCTTTTCATCTAAGTAAGAGTGTTACCAGAAGCCTTAAAGGGATAGTAACACTTCGTTTTAACTTTATTTTATTTTGTAGGCATTAAAAAAACATGTAGAATGATATAAGTCTTATCTCTCAAACCTTTATGGTTTATGAGATATTCACAAGCAAAGTTTCCCCTCCCTCCCCTTTTACCTAGTGTAAGCCATCTCTTCTCAGATGTGAATCTGGTTGTATGACCAGACAGATAACAGAAGGGGACACTCTTCTTTGTATGAAAACAATGAAAGCCCTTCCCTCCTTGACAAGTTTTTCAGCTTTTTCCCTTATCTTAATTGAAGATTGTCCCTCTCTGCAGTCTACCTGGGCACCTCCCTTCTGATCTGGTTGAACAGTGGGGGGATACTTTGTTTGTGAATATCTCTTAATCCATAAAGGTTTGAGAGATAAGACTTATATCATTCTTCATGTTTTTTTAATGCCTACAAAATAAAATAAAGTTAAAACGAAGTATTACTATCCCTTTAAATTCCCCTTCAGAGGGAATCCAAGTGCTTATCTGCTAGTCTTTAAAAGCCACTGCATATGCTTAAAGGGATAGTAATACTTTGTTTTATCTTTATTTTATTTTGTAGGCATTAAAAAAACATGAAGAACGATTTAAGTCTTATCTCTCAAATCTTTATGGTTTGAGAGATATTCACAAGCAAAGTTTCCCTTCCCGCCCCTTTTACCTAGTGTAATCCATCTCTTCTCAGATGTGGAATGCAGTCCATAGACCAGACAGAGAACAATGAAAGCTCTGCCCTCCTTGACAAGTTTTTCAGGTTTTTCCCTTATCTTATTTGAAGATTGTCCCTCTCTGCAATCTACCTGGGCACCTCCCTTGTGATCTGGCTGAACAGTGTTACATCAGTAAAAGGGGCGGGAGGGGGATACATTGTAATTGAATTACTCTTGAACTACAACTCTGACGGAATTGAAATAACACTCTCCAATGTCCAAATACTATGATGATTAATTAGAGCTGCTTTTATTATGAAACATTTCTATCCCTTTAAGTTTATAAATGGGAGAACTCAGAGGGTTTACTGCTGTGGGGGGGGAGGTTGTTAGCTCACTTTGATAAGGCATCAGAAGAGAAGGGATATAAGAGAGAAATACTTCTGGAAATAAAGAGTCTCTGAGCAGGTGCTTTTCATTCCTCCAGTACTACCTGATCTAAAGAATATTGAGGAGCAAAAATTGTGGCCTCCCTTTTGTACCTTTGAAATACATCTGGTAATGAGGAACATGAGTCTGAGGCCTCCTTCAGGGTCTTCAGAACTGCCCCGATAAGACCCTCAGCAGGTGTGCTATGGTCTTCCTTCTTTGAATCCCCAGGGGGTAAAGTACTAATCAAAATTATCCTTATCAGTTACCCCTTCTTCAATAGAGGAATCCCCTTCCAGGGGAAAATTCCCCCCCAAAACTGACCAAAATGTCTTTTAGGGGGAAGGAGATGATCTTGGGTCCAAGACACAAGGATAACCTTAAAGAGGAAGGTATATTACTCACAGAATATATCAGGGCTTTAACTTAGGCAGGCTCATGTTCAGTAGTAGAGGGACCAGAAGCTGTGTAGGGGCCATAGAACAAGAGGGACATAAATTACCAGTAGAATCCTTAGGAAGACTAGTCTAACATGAGAAGCAAAGGGTTAATGGGGAGACTCCTAAAGCTATGGTGGTTTTTACTTTTCCATGCAATTCTGGAACAAACCAGCTGAACAATAGGGGATAAATAAAACACTGCAAATTCTCATTAAATGGGATTTTAATCCCCTGGATGCTAGATAGGTCTCTAACACAGTGCATTCAAAACCTGTCTAGCATTTAAGGGGTTAAATAAATGCAAATATTTTTTCATTTCACCCATATGGTGCCCTTAGTAGGCACCACAATGTTTTGCTTTATGCAGAAGGCCCTTAGGATCACATTCAATTTTGTTTAAGCTAAAGGGTTTCATCATAGAAACATGCACTGACAAAACTCCAGGGTTAAACTGTGCCAGTATCCAAAAACACTAAACATATTTGCATCCACAGAACAGAACAGCAGGAATTGTCAATTTCTTGTACTATATTAACTATTTTTACTTCAGTTTACATGATTATAAAGATTGAACATGTTTATTTATTTAACATAAAGCTGGATCAACATTTTCCATTATTTTTTATTTGTCTAGTTTTTGCTGGCTGCAGAAAAATACAAAAGATTGAAGCTATGATACATGATATATATGACTTGGTTTTTAAGGAAATAAAAACAAGTACTACTTGTTTTGTACAACCATGCATGATGGGCGAGCAGCTGTTACCAGTAACAGTAATGACACCATTGCTGAAGCAAACATTTTCCTGATGATCCATGGGAACACTAAATCCAAACCACATTGTTTAGCTAACACATGCTTTTGCTGCAGTAAAGAGGCATGTCACACAGCACAAAAGTAAATTGAATGGCTTACAGTTTAGAAAATATGACAAAAGTTGAGGCCTTGAAGCTGTATTATATAGTAACATATTTGAATTTAAAAACAATTGATACCAAGTATTGTATATACTGCATTTTATGACAGTTTATTAAGCTGGTGTTTCCTCTGGTCACAGAGACAAACAACATTCCTGGTGTGTCACAGGACAGCGAGATATTAACTTACAATATCCTACAAGGATTTAACCACTGGGTCCCCCATTTGGTTATTGGTGGTGTCTGGGTGTCCGTGTTACCTCATGCCACTGTAGTCACTGAGTAAGTGGTTCATAAGCAGAAAGAAAAGTAGTGCAATTCTGGGGCAAACCAAGGACACCGTAAGAGTACATTAAAAAAATCCCCTCTGATTTAACTCTACACAAGGCATTGCAAAGCAATGCATTTCATACCCATCTGGCACTCATACGGTTCAAAGTGGCATTTAACCCATAGATTCTAAAGAGGTGTCTAATGCATTACTTTACAATGCATTGGAAATATATTTAGCATACAAGAAGTTAAAAGACACGTTAAATCAATGTAAATTTGGGGAATTTTTATTTGACCTCTATGGTACAGCTGATTTGCCAAAGAATTGCTCCATTTTTGCTTGTGTGTGTTATGGAATATATGTTCATTATGTATAATTAGTGATAAAGTGGTATCCTTGATTGATATTCATGTCATATTTGGATGATACCTTTAACCACTTAAGGACCCATGACGGTCCTGGCACATCATGGGCTGGTGTGCAATAAGGACCCATGATGTGGCAGGACCGTTATGGCTTTCAGAGCTGCACGCAATTTGGGGAGTCCTGATTCGGATCGAAAAAAATAAATAAAAAAATTGTCCGTGGTCCTCAAGGGCCTGCTGTGTGCATGCAACCAGTCCTTAAAGGGTTAATAAAGGCCTCTCTAAAAAAAGATGCATACTGCATGGCTGCATAGGAGCCATTACAGTCCCCTAGCAGGGTTGGCCAGTCTTTGGCCGGCTGACAGTGATGAAAGATATAGTTCACAACAGCAAGAGAGCTGTATGAGAATGACTGGGGTTATAGTCAAACAACAGCTGGAGAACAAGATGACGATGATGAGAGCTGCAGTCTGTATATAGCTGTGGGTCTGACTGAGGATGGTGGGAGTTGTAGTGCAACAAAAGATGGAGATCTAAAGGTTCCCCATTGCTGTTTTAACCCATAAAAAAACACAGGAATAGACTGCATAACTAACTTAACTAACTCATAATATAATGGCGCTTGATTTCTTGCCTTATCCATAGTAGCAAACAATTCTTCCATGCTTAACCCCTTAACGACCCATGACGTACATGTACGGCATGAGGTTGCGGTCCCTAAAGAACCAAGGATGTACATGTACATCGTGGAATGATTATTAAATACCTGTTAGCACTAGAAATTATTAAATATAGCATTTCCCTGCCTCTCTCATACTAAGTTATAATAACCCCCCAAAAATGAGTTTACCTGTTGTTACCCTAAGACAACTTTCATTTATTCTACCTATATGTTTTACTAGCCTGCAAAATATCTTGTTTTAGGGAATTTATTTTATGCTGGTGCAGTGTGACACTTTATTCTTACTCCCTGTCTGTTCTGTTCTAGGTAAAAGTTATTGATTGTTGTACTATTAGAAATGACCTCAGTGTGTGTGCTTTGTCTAGATTCATTTATATGTAATACTGGCCAAGCACATAAGCTAATTAGCATAAAGTACCACACTGTGCCACCAATAAATAAAGATTAATTTATGAAAAATGGCTAGCACAAAATATAGATTGTTATTAATTCTCTTTCACCTACATATGTTTAAACCTATTTTTTCTATAGTATAATGAATGAAAAGTGCAGTCATTTCATTAAAAAGTCACTGCAAATGTCCATAGATACTTTAGTAGCCATCCGGTGCATAAAGGGACACTGCTGCCATGTTGATGGCATCACTGTTGATTGGCATTGGTCTCCCATTATGTGTTCAGTAAAGAGCAATGAAAATACTGGCCCTTGGGCTGGATATATGTAGAATAGGGAGGGACTGATAAACCATTGGGCACATTGGTACAGCTTAATTGAAGTGACCTGGACTGAAAAGTTAATTCCATATTATGCACCATTAAAAACCTCTCCTGCAGTGACCAACAATTGTAATTTTATATATAATGTGTGTGTGGGTGTGTGTGCTCAAAAAAGTGCATTTGGGTTTCAATGAAAGCGTGAAGACACTTTCCACAAGTTGCTAAATTAAAACCATAAATAGACTGGAAGGCAGCCTGTGCTACTTCATTTAAATACAAACCTGTCTACAGAATTAATTGCTTCCTATATCCTATATAATAATTTGCAAAGATGTTTGTCAGAAGCTGTCATGCTCAGTAGAGACTGCCCGAACGCACAGAATGCTGTGAGTTCTGTGTTGGGAGAATTCTGTGCTTTTGGGCTGTCTCTACAGTGCGGCAAGACGCTGAGCAGGGCCGGCCTCTTAACCCTTTCAGTGCCAGAGGGGTACGCAACTCATTGCAAAGCAATGCATTGCGTACCCCTCTGTAACTCAAAGGGTTATCATCACCCACACCTTGGCCCGTGTACACGGGCTTTTACACTAGTAAATATATATATATATATATATATATATATATATATATATAATATTATATTATATTATATATATATATATATATATAAATATATAAATATATATCATATATTCCAGTTTGTATGGAATGTGCATTCATGCTGAATTGGTATTGGTATTCTCACATCATTTGGCTTTATAATTTTTACTGTAACATGTTTTCCATCATCTCAGTATTATTGGGAAATTTTATTGTGTGTTCTAAGATCCAAAAGAAAAATGGTAACACTCACTGTCTCAATAACCCAAATAAACAAAAACTTAATTTGCAAGAGCATTATATTGTCAGCACAGTCATGCACATCTTCACAAAGCTTTTACATATTCATATTTATATTTTTCTAAAGTGCACAATATTGGCATACACAAGATTAAAAATGACCAGTAAAAAATGTATGAAAACTGGTACATAAACTAGTCAAAGCAGTAGTCACCAGTCACCATTAAGCATGAGCACATGTCTGGTATAGTCTGGCTGGAGTCGCTCTGGCCACACCCACAACTCATGTTAGCGTGGCAGTACAGCTAAGGTGTTTGTCATCCTGTGGTAATCTAGGTGTTTACCTTGTCTGCCTAATGGGACATTTTATAGAAAGAAGCAAAGAAAAGAGAGAATGCCCAAATGTGTAATATCTCCAAAAATTTCATCAAATTAAAAAAGAAATGTAATACGTTCACATGTATAGTGGTCCTAGAGGGAACACTCTGTATCACTGACAAAGGCTTAAAGGGATAGTAATACTTAAAATTTTTAAAAAAATATGTTGTAGGGTTTATCCCCCTGAGTAAAACAAGGGTACTCCCACTGCTAAAAGGTGTTTCATTCAAAAGTTATTAATTTTCAAAGTTGAATTTTTTAGGTGCAATATCACAGTGGCCTGAAATTGTACAGTGGCACTGTTGCTACACCATCCTATGGAGATTTATGGTCCCGGGACCAGAGCTGTCCATAGGATCGTGTAGCAACAGCGCCACTTTACAATCTCAGGCCACTGTGATATTGCACCTAAAAAATTCAACTTTGAAAATTAATAACTTTTGAATGAAACACCTTTCAGCAGTGGGAGTACTCTTGTTTTACTCAGGGGGATAAACACTACAACATATTTTTTTTTACATTTTAAGTATTACTATCCCTTTAAGCCTAGAATATATACCGTCTCCATTCGGGAGCCTGTGATCCCTCAGCCCAATGCTCAAATGGGAAGATGAAAAATCTCTCACAATTCACATGGTACAAATTCAATCAAACAGTTATATTGAGATAAATATATAAAATTATATGTCAGCTGATAAGTATGGCCTGTGTTCTATACCAAAGAGTGTTAAAAGATAACCCAACTCTTCAGTATATGGGCAAGATGAGCTTACTTGTTGAGCAAGCATATCATGATAGGCTACTAGGGTAGGCAGAGAGAGACTTTATAATGAACAAAAAGTCTCTTTCTCTATATATATACATACATATTGTACCATCAGAAAATTCATAAGTCTCCCTGAACCCCTTTGTAGGCCCATTATGTTTGGGATCAATTTCCTTACTACGAATCTCTTGTTATATTTAGATTTCCATTTATAGAGATGAGTGATGGACTTAACATCGTATATTAGAGATTCAACACATCTTTTTTTGTTACTTGCTAATATCAAATTGATGGAGGAGTTTCATTGGGTCACTTAAGATGTGACATCTTTGTATGCAAATATTCCATATTTATTATTATTTTTTATTTTGATGTTTGTTATTTGTATTATTTTACATGATAACTTTTAGATTTTAAAATGTATGGTGATCACGATATTGCAATAAAGAGAGTTATTTTGAGGTTCCTTCTTCCTCTGCATGGGTGAATAGTGTGACACATAATTTGTACACCTTGTGCCCTTTGCTGTATCGGATTGTGGAGTGTTATATGTTATATGGGTTTGCTCGCTTTGATTCCTCTGAAGCGCTTGATATATAGTTTATATTTATAAATTTAACTTTACTTCTTTATAAATATAAAATAATTTAGCGACAATTCTAAAGCATGTACTAAGAATGTTTTTTATACATCTCTCCCATAGGGCCTTTTGTATAAAGACAAAGTGGAGTAATTCTGTGCCAAACCAGCAAAACTATAAGAGGACAAATACAAATTTTGATTATTATCATTGATTTAATTTTGGCTTTTAACCCAGAATATTAGATTTATTTTGGAAAGAGGTGGAGACCTATACAGCAATTTAAGAGTTAACCCTTTGCGTGCCCGAAGGTTATGCAATGCATTGCTCTACCATGTGTTACATACACCTCTGGCACTCAAAGGGTTTAAAGTCCCATTTAAATCAGTAGAAATTTTAATATGTCGGTAGTGCAGTTGGTTTGCACCATAATTTTCCAACTTCCTTTATGTCTTTTTAATATGCTGGACATCTTTTGTATATTTCAAGGGGTTAAAAACAATTTAAATCAATGGGGATATGTACCTGGCCTCTATGGTGGAGCTGGTTTGCTCCAGAATTGCACCTGTTCCTAGCACATCCACCTCCGTAACTCTGCTCCCTTAGGAGCAGACTTGGTAAAATACCATACTTGCCCTTGAAGTTACCTTGGTGCTTGATAGCATTCAGATTGAGCATGTGCCATTTTCTTGTGTCATAAATGTACATTTTGCTCACAGTGAAATGCATTTGGTGAGATATAATTTGTATTTTAATCGACTATGTATTACACTGCTTAACTAAGCTGTGATTTTACTCATTTACACTTGAATGTATGCCAAATTCTGCATTACAGTCTCGGACTATATTTAAAGTCTTGGATGCTAGAACGGTTTCTAACATACTTCAGTACATCCAACAAAACATTCAACTCAGCATTCCACTCCATTTTTGTAAACCTTTCTAGTTGGGTACCTGCAGCCTACAGGAGAAACTGGGAAATTGATCTTGATAGACATATCTCAGAACAGGACTGGCCCTTAACTTCTAAGAAACACCTTGTAAAAATCACACTGAACTAACTGTAAAGTGATCTTTTGGTTGAATCTAACTCCAGTTAGACTTGCTTTGATGTAACCTAACTATTCTAATGTGGGATCATGTATTCATATTTGGTAGGCCTGTCCAAAACTCCAGTCATACTAGGCTAGATCCTTCTCTATTGTTAATGCAGTCACTAAAATCAGCTTACCAAAGTCTCATGCAATAGCTTTGATCACAAGAGTGGTCATTAATATGATATCTGATAATGAACCTATGGAACCAATGATATTGAGACTGATTGCTAGGGAGCATAAACAGAATATCATTTGGCTTAATATAGAATGTATATGTATCGCTTATTAAATAGTCCAGCACAAATATCGCCCAAGAAACCTTGTTTTAAATCAGTGCAGTGTGTATTTTATGGAATTAATTGTTTTTTCCTTAAATATCCCTGACCCTTTCCTATTTTCCTGTTCCTTTCCCTTTGCCTGTACCGGGATATATTAAGTTGTGCCTCTGTAGATACTAATGTATACTTCTGTTATTGCTTGCTTCCTACAATTCAATAAAAAATGGAATACAAAGAAATAGTAGATCATGCATATACAGTTCTTCTCTTCTTGGGTTTAGGAACGAACATTTAAGATTTAAATTAGAAATGTAACGACCAAAAAATAATTTTGTTCCTTATCGGTTTAAACTTTTCACTTCAATGTGCTGAACAATGCATTTCACGTCCCATTAGCACTCATCTAATTACAAATTCAGTGAAGATGGTGTAAAAAGAACTGTCAAAATCAACAGCAGGGCAAATAAAAATTCCCATTGATTTACATGAGGCTTTTTACCCCTTGATTGCTAGTAGATATCCCTTTGCCTGTACCGGGATATATTAAGTTGTGCCTCTGTAGATACTAATGTATACTTCTGTTATTGCTTGCTTCCTACAATTCAATAAAAAATGGAATACAAAGAAATAGTAGATCATGCATATACAGTTCTTCTCTTCTTGGGTTTAAGAATGGACATTTAAGATTTAAAATACAAATTTAAAGACCAAAAAATAATTTTGTTCCTCATTTGTTTAAACTTTTCACTTCAACGTGCTGAACAATGCATTTCACATCCCATTAGCACTCAGCTAATTACAAATTTAGTGAAGATGGTGTAAAAAGAACTGCAAACATTTTGGGTCAAAATCAACAGCAATTCCCATTGATTTACGTGAAGCTTTTTACCCCTTGATTGCTAGATAGGTCACCAGTGCACTGTGAAGCATTAAATGCCCCTTGAAATCAATGGAATTTGGGGGAATTTTTATTTGCGCCCTGTGATGCTGTTGCTTTACAAGACCAGATTCATCAGTGGGGTGCAGGGGAGACACCAGCAGGGATATGACTGTTCCCAGTCATCACTTCACTGGTTCTGACATCAGCTTATGGCTTCAATCCTGTATTATTGTTCTTCCTGATTCACTCACTCAATCAACCTATTTCTTATAATGCATTTGGTCAGCTAGTACATCTTCTGCAGCCACTAGAGTGACCTACAACTCAGTAAGTCCAGATAATAGTCTCACCAGCCAAATATGAAAGTGATTATACTGAAGTTCATTTCCAGCAGGTGAATCTCCTTTCATTTATATATATATGAAAGCCCATATACACGGGCTAAAGTGCAGCATAGTGGCCTCGGCCGGGAGCACAGACAGGAGGTGAGCCGTCCAGAGCTCCCTGCTCTGGGTCAGTGCATTCAGCCAGTCTCTACTGCACATGACTGCATTGTTCCGGCAGTCTCTACTGCGCATGTGCGGTTACGCACACAGGGAGCTTCGCAGGCTAGCATTTTATATATATATATATATATATATATATATATATATATATATAGAGAGAGAGAGAGAGAGAGAGAGAGAGAGAGAGAGAGAGAGAGAGATATCTTCTTATCTTTTGGCAGTGACCACACATGAGCTGCTCAATCACATTTTTTTCACTTGTACCTTTATAGAGTATATACACATATTTGCATATAATCTTTATCCTGTCCATGAGATCACACGCAAAATCCAATAAGAGTTCGGTGCAGACAGATCATCTGAATTTACCATTAGGTGAATTGCCTCCCCTGTTGTCTAGACCAATTCGATCTGTTTATGGATGTCTTTACTGGCAGTATAGGGGAGCAGTTTATACCTTTATCTTCTAAGCCTTGTTAGTCCTGATACTGCTTTCATGACTAGCAGGTTATCAAGGTGCCCGTGCTATGCTGGTGACATTCTGTCAGTTTCCACTCCTGCTTACGCCTATTGGCTAAAGTGACTTTGTCCCGCCCAGTATTTGTCCTTAAATACTGGGTCTTGTCACTTCTCCGGTGCCCTTTCATGGTGTTTCCATTACCAGCGCTTGTTCCTGTTTTCGTGTGATCTCTGTGTACCGACCCGGACTGCCTGACTACTCGGCATCTCGTTCCTGCCCTGTGTACCGACCTGGACTGCCTGACTACTCTGCATCTCGTTCCAGCTCTGTGTACCGACTCGGATAGGCTGACGTTCCTGCTCTGTGTACTGACCTGGCCCGGCTGACATTCCTGCTCTGTGTACTGACCCAGCATGGCTGACGTTCCTGCTCTGTGTACCGACCCGGATTGGCTGACGTTCCTGCTCTGTGTACCGGCCCGGTTGGGCTTCATTGGCCGTGTATCTGTCCTGCATACGGCCCCATCCAGTCCTTGGTTGGGGTTATTACCCAGGCTCCTCTCTGTCTCCGTGTCTCAGTGTCACTGTGGCCTCACTATACGCTTGGAGTCTAGTCTCAATTATCTGTCGGTGTCACCCAGGCGTCATTGCTGGTGTGTTCCTTCCATCTGTGTGGCATGGTATGCTTGACCTTTCTTCCTGCCATACACGCTGAGGTTGGTCTACTCTGGGCGCCTCAGGCTGTTCACTTGACTGGGCAGTTGACATTGGTCTAAGCATTGTTAACCCCTTCGGGGAAGGTGCTGATTCCACCAGCTATCTATCCATGCAGTCTCTGGTTGGGTGCCTTTCCGGGCTTACAGTCAGTCCTCCACTACTGCTACAGCAGTTCACAAGCTTCTTCTGGGCCTCCGTTGACTATTGTGGCGTTACTCGATATTTGTACACTCTCTGCAGAGTGAGAGTCTTAAAGGGCCTCGCACTATTAGGGCCTGTCAGTCCTCCTGGCCTAATAGTAACCCATTCAGTGCTGCCTCGTTTGAGTATCACACGAAAGTTACCTGACCTGTGTCAGTATATTATGTTGCTGTATTATAACATATACTGGACCCGTGTGGGTATATATTGCTGAAACCTGTCCTGTGTCAGTACTATATTGTGTTATATATTACTGGACCCGTGAGGGTTATTGTTTTCTGAATCTGTTCAATAAAACTGTGTTTTATCTAACCTACTGTGTCTGAGTGTCAAACAAACCGTTACACAGGTACTGGAAGTACTCACTGCTTCATATAGATTGACTTCGATATCCATCTTAGAAGTCTTTATGACTTAGTACTCAGAGGCTTAAGATCTGATCCCAGAGTTTCAACCTCTGAGGGCAGTGAGGGTTCACATGCGTATATGTTTACAATCTGAAAAGAGTGCATTCACTTCAAGCATGCGAGCTCTAATCCTGAAAATATTTGGGAGGGTATAGACTTGTCATTGGGATTCAGCTTAATTTATTCCCTCACTGACACCCATTATCATGTGACCTCATTCATCTTTCTCTTGGCATTGAATGCAACTCTCACTGTACCTTTCTGAAATTATGTTTTAGCCCCTCCCCCTTTCCTCTGATTGATCAGTAAAGGTAGAGATTGGGTTTGAGGATGTATGCAGTGTATTGCGAATGGAGGCATTCCTCTGTCATGAGAGTCCACAATTTGATGAATCACCAAGAAGCCTGTGATAGAAGGAGAAATTAACTCATTAATCAATATCAGAACACACAGGGAGTAGATAATTCCACCTGCACCAGAAAAATTATTACACCCTGTCCTTCACAGTTCAGTAAAAGGGTAGACAGGGAAGAGGTTTAAACAAAATAAAAAAATGTAATTGGGGTTGTAAGGGGAATTACAGAAAGTAAAATATTTTAATTAAATAAAAATGAAAAATAAAAAATACTAGCCATTTAAAACTAGAGATTCACTAGAGAATAAACTAAGAAGGTTTGATTTGTGCAAAAGGGAATTCAAAGGTCATATGTATACATAATGACAACAATACCTCCATTAAATGCTAACCATTTATGTCCCTTAACTGTTTAATTATTGGGAGGCATCCACTGCATTGTGTTGCAATGCAGTGGATACCTCTATGGTACTCAAAGGGTTAAACATACTTCTATGCTAGTGTAATGAAATATACATGCATAAAATGGAATTAAATAGCTGTATTACATGATATTTTTGCACAATACTAACACAGTAAATGGTACCAATAAAATAATCACAATTTATTATCTATGCATATTGGTTATGTGCTTTGCAGAAGTGTCTTTATTTAGTGGAATTCTGAGTTTGACAGCTGATATGTTTTTAGCTATTGGATGGATGTTTCCATTGTTCAGACATGTATATTCATTTCAGTGAAACCTACTTGGCCTCTCTACATCTAACAATAAATGAAGGGTTTTAAAAGTTAAACTTATAGATTGAGTTTATCCTACAATGTACAAATATGTCATAATACAAAATAGGTTTTATACTGCATTAGTAAGTTCTTCAGTTGCTCTATTCAGTGCTATTTGGTGAAATGACATAGTGTTTGTTCAGGTGTAACAATATTAAGTAGAGAGGTCATATGACGTACATTGTTAAAAAAAACCCTCTGGCATGCAAATATCTAAACACTAGAATAAAAGAAAGAGTTACAGTTCTGGGGCATAGCACATTCACCATAGGGGACAGATGTCCCCAATTTCCAGTTGATTTAAACGAGGCTTAAAACTCCTTGAATTCAAGACAGACCTCCAACTCAATGGGGGTTATTCACTATAGTATGATAAATAGCTGATAAAGTGAAGGTAACTTCTTCAGTGATATCACTTCTCCAGTTATTATGTTATTTTATGGAGCCTATGCACTAAGATCACCAAAACTGGAGAAATCTTAGTGTATAGACTCCATAGAATAACATAGGAATTGGAGAAGTGATAAACTGGAGAAGTCATGTCCACGTTGTATCTTTCCTACAACACCTTAGTGCAGCTGTAAGTAAAAAGTAAGTGACGTATTATGACAGTCATTGCTCCTTAAGTATTTAAGGAACCTGACGGTCATAGTACGTTACGTAGTCCTTAAGGGGTTAAGAAGGGTACAAGACATAAATATACAGTTATTATTAGGTTTTATAATCATAATAACAAAACTAAATCTATTGTGCATAACAAATATATATAATATATAAATCTTTATTTAAAAGTCAATTTTCCTCAGTCTTCATAGAAAACATGGGACACCCTAAGTTGATGTCCGTGGCACACCAAAGGGCCACGGCACCCTGGTTGAGAATCACTGCCTTAGTGAATCACTCCCAATGGGTTGGTAACCTTTCGTGCATTCAAGGGTTCCTTTCCCTTTGCCTGTACCGGGATATATTAAGTTGTGCCTCTGTAGACACTAATGTATACTTCTGTTATTGCATGTTTCCTACAATTCAATAAAAAATGGAATACAAAGAAATAGTAGATCATGCATATACAGTAGTTCTCTTCTTGGGTTTAAGAATGGACATTTAAGATTTAAAATACAAATTTAAAGACCAAAAAATAATTTTGTTCCTCATCGGTTTAAACCTTTCACTTCAACGTGCTGAACAATGCATTTCACATCCCATTAGCATTCAGCTAATTACAAATTCAGTGAAGATGGTGTAAAAAGAACTGCAAACATTTTGGGTCAAAATCAACAGCAATTCCCATTGATTTACGTGAAGCTTTTTACCCCTTGATTGCTAGATAGGTCTCCAGTGCACTTTGAAGCATTAAATGCCCCTTGAAAGCAATGGAATTTTAGAGAATTTGTATTTGCGCCCTGTGGTGCTGTTGCTTTACAAGACCAGATTCATCAGTGTGGTGCAGGGGAGACACCAACAGGGATATGACTGTTCCCAATCATCACTTCACTGGTTCTGACATCAGCTTATGGCTTCAATCCTGTATTATTGTTCTCCCTGATTCATTTACTCAACCTATCCTATATAATAAAAGGCTAGGATGTTTGTCAGAAGCCATCCTGTGCAGTGGAGACTATGCGTGCTGCAGTCATGCACAGTAGAGACTGCCCACGCTGCAGTCATGCACAATATAGACTACCCGCTGTGCAGTCATGCGCAGTACAGACTGCCCGAATGCAGCACGGCTGATACAGGGCAGTTCGCTACAAATTCAGCCCGGAGTCCTCTCTGCACACCTTCCTGGGACCGCTTGGTGAGCAGAGGGGCTCGGGGCAACACCTGAGGCTGCTGTGTGCAACTATGGCTCATGTACACGGGTTTTTAAACTAGTCTCTTATAATGCACTTGGGGCTGGATTCTATTGCAGGTACTAATTTTATCACTGCTTTTATCTCCAGGTTTCCACTTCAATAGAAAAATGTTTGATAAAATGGGTGTTAACATTTATCACCTGAAATAGAATCCAGCCCTATGTCAGCTAGTTCTATTAATTGAGGCAAGCTTCTAGAGTGAGTTTCTTTAAGAGGTCAGTCTATCTAGTGCATCTTCTGCAGCCACTAGAGTGAACTACAACTCTGCAAGTCCAGATAATAGTCTCTGCATCCAAATGTGAAAGTGATTATACTGAGGTTCAGTTCCAGCAGGTGCATCTACTTTCATCCGTATCTATATTTATATATATAACTTCTTGTCCTTTGGCATAGTGACCACACATGAGCTGCTCAATCACATTTTATCACATTATATCCTTCCTACTACACCTTAGTGAATCTCCCCTAATATGTTCGTAAACTTTCGAGCGTTCAAGGGTTTAACCTTTTGAGTGCCATTGTAACACAACGAGTTGAATACGTCTCTGCCACTCAAAGGGTTAAAAGTCCCATTGAAGGAATGATATTCCTTGCGAATTTGTAGTAAATGTTAAGGTCCTCCTCAATTGTAAATCCCCTTCCCCCTAAGACTAAAAAAGATTTGAAACTGGGTTAATAGAAATTCTCCCTGTACCACTGGGGATTTGTAGGGCTGTAGAAAAGACTATTGAATGTAGGGTGTTAAAAAGAAATGCTTAGATGATATAAATCTGTTTGACAGTTTATTGTATAAGACGGTATGTATATGAATGTGGAACGGAATTTTGTATAATTGAAGTATGTTGTATGTATAAAATGAATAAAGAAATATTTAAAAAAAAAAGAAAAAAAAAAAAAAGGAATTGAAGTCAAAGGGAATGTTCATTTATCCCTTAAAAAAACATCTGACAGCAGTGGGAGTGACCTTGTTTTATTCAGCAGGAAATGCTCTATAAGATATGTTTTCATAAAAAAAGTTTACTGTTCCTTTAAGAACTTAGATGAGAGAGAGATCTCCAGCACACAGCTTATCCATGCATGTGCGTCCTCTCAAGCATCCAAAGGGTTAACCACCAGAACACTGATGTGGATAATTGCTGGGTTATCTCCAATAATAAAAAAATACATCTGCTTAGTTGTGGGTGGTAATTTTTGTCCACCCTGCATCATTAAAGTAAAGCACTTTTATTTGGATTACTTTTCATCTCTCTCATTAACACTAAAATACAGTCTTCTAAAGGTCAGACTATTTACATTCCTCTCTAATGATCACCGCCACATTGTGTGTGCATCATTATTAATCCAAGTTACTATAGAACATATGGGTCACATGTTGATATTAGAAAGTTATGTATAATTAATGAACATGTAGTGTGGTGTAATTTATATCTGTTTTTGTGTGGATGTATGATACACTGGTGAACAGTGACTTCATGGTCTGGCAGTTGCAGTACATCAAAGTGTGACAGATACATGAGAGGTACTATTATAACTGACTTTGTTCAAGATGTCTAAATTGTATCACCTCTGGTGAAATCAATGGAGTTTATTCTCAAGTTAATATAAAAATATTTCAAAATAAATAAGTGACAGTAATGTTTCAAAATAAAAGCATCTCCAAATAATGTTCATAGTTTTTGGGCCATGGATAATGTTATTTCAATACTGTCAGACTTGTAGTTCAAGAGTAATTGAATGATAAAGTATCCCCCCTGCCACTTTTACCTAGTGTAAGCCACCTCCCCTCAGAAGTTGAATCTAGTCCTGGGACCAGACAGATCACAGAAAGGGACAATCTTATTACTGTGATCATAAGGAAAACCCTGCCCCCCTTGACAGGTTTTTCCTTATGCTCACTGAAGATTGTCTCGCTCTGCGATCCATCCATACAGTCTTGCTGCTCTGAGGTGAGCAGTGTTACATCAATAAAAGGGGTGGGAGGGGGACACTTTATCATGAAATTACTCTTGAACTACAACTCTGACAGTATTGAAATAACACTCTCCATGGACCAAATACTATGAAGATTAATTGGGGCTGCTTTTATTTTGAAACATTACTATCCTTTTAAGTGTTAATAAAGTAAATGTCCATGTTAAACATTTGTAAAATGTCACTTTGTAGTGTTGACTTTCTTTGTTTTTCCTCCTCTATCACATATTTTTAGAAATAATGAAGTCCATTTATTCTCCCCCTAAAGGAGTTGTGGAGTGGTAAAACTGTGTTATCTCCAAGTCATGACTGGTATTTAATGTACTATCTCTGGTAATGTGTGATATAATCATTTATGTCACTGAGGATATCATAAAACAGTTTAATTGGTGATATGTTTATTTTAGTCTGCTTTAATATATTGAATTACAAAATGGATGATTCGCCACAAAAGAAAGCATTCCTTCCTCCTAAATCTCAAAGTTGTGAATAATGTTATAGATGAGGTTATTTGTAATGATGTAATGATGTCATATGATCTGGGATGTGATTGATGCTCCCTCCTGTGCTTTGCTGATGACATAATACATAAAAAACAGCCACATCGACATATAAACACACCCCCATGAATACAACATCGGCTCACTGACATGCATTTCCATATGGAAATGGCTCAATAAGCTTTATTTCCATATTGAAATGAGCCATTGTTGATGTGCTCAGTTCAATATCATAAACCTGTAGAAGGCATGGAAGATTGATGGCGATGTTGGTGGATTGAAGGGAAATTGATGACGAAGACACATTAGTGCATACTGGAGATTTGCCTTTGACACAGCTCCAACACAACATCACTATTTTGAGCCCTCATCGGATCTTAGTGCATTTCGGTCCTGTTCTTTTTTTAACATAATGGCCTATATTTCCATAAAATCTATCTTTATTTGGCCTGATATCTGTGTCGGCAGCCAAAAACCCTCTCCAAATAACTGATACTTTATTTGATCTGAATGTTATCAGTGGCTGTAAATGAAAGCCCTCTTCATCACCATTATTGACTATATACTTCAATATAAGAGAAAACTTAGTGTCCCTCAGGTAAAATCTATTTTTATTCTATATTTATTATTGTATTTATTATTTCAATATGTTCTACCAGTTTAAAGCAAACTACCTTTCCAATTAACAAACTGACACTGAACAGGAACACATACTGTGTTCTCTTCTTCAAATACAAATAATGCTACTAGGTTTATCGCCTTCTAAGCATACTGACATCCCATACAAACAGAGGATGAAGGAGGCCGGTGTGTGTCTGAAACGCGTTAGGAATGGACTAATGTGATTGTATGTAAGTCTTGTAAATGCTCACTATTTTTATGTTGTGTGCTTTAAGAAATAAAGAATTGGATTTTTATGTATATCCTCCTTGTCATCTGCTTATTTGTATGGGATGTCAGTATGCTTAGAAGGCATTAAACATTGTAGCATTATTTGTATTTGTGGATCATTGGCGTTTATTAGGGCAACCCCCTGCTACTAGACCTCAGCGTACTTCTATTTATCTACGGTGGAGTGGACTATTTTATGGTTGTGTATGGTGGAAGGATATGAGTTTGCCTGGAGCTGGGACCGTACTTTTGTGTTCTTTTCTTACAAAGGTCAGTGGCACATGCCATATACTCTACTGAAAACACACAAATCTGCTTGCGGGTGTGAGGCATACTGCACATGCTTAACCCTTGGAGTGCCAGAGGGGTATGTAACGCATTGCGGAGCAATGTGTTGTGTACCCCTCTGCACTTAATGGGTTAAACTGTTTTTTTTTCTGGAGTTTCTAGGGAGTAGAACCACAGATCAAAATAGTAGTAAGTAAAAGGACGCTGTCCTCCACATGATCTATCTTGGTGGCAAATTACCCATAAATCTGTTTGGTATATTTAGCTGTAGTTCTACTTTTTGTGATGGCAAAAACTTAATAATGGAAAAAACTCAACCCATCTTCATACTTTATTTTAACAAATGGTTTGGAGTGCTTAGCACTGACTCCTTAACTTCCAAATTCCTTCGGAGCGCCCAGCTCTGTATCAGCTGCGGCGCGGGCAGTCTCTACTGCGAATGACTGCAGCACACGCAGCAGTGTCTACTGCGTATGTCGCGGCGTTACACACGATTAACGAATTATTATATAGGATTGTGATCGCCTCTTTGAGTCCAGTAGAAGTATGAAGACATTTTGCATGAGTCATTGTTATGAATTATAGAACATATTTATCGGAGCAAATAGGGAGATAGTCTGCGAAAAGTGGTGATACTGTAATAATATAATGAATTTAATTGCTCTTCTATGCCATTCATAGGAGCAACAGTGTTGTTGTAAAATTTCAAACCTTTGAGATATCACACCTAAAGTATGAGCTGCGATAACTTTTAAATTAAACATCTCTCAGCAATGGGAGTACCATTGTTTTATTCAGTAGGATAAGCCCTACTATATATATATATCTATATATATATGGAGAGGGGATTGTACTCACTGATACTGTGGTTCTTGACCCAGGTGCATGTCTCGTGTGTTGAAGATGCATATACAAAAGCACTCACAGGAATCTTTTTAATATACTGTATACAAAATACTTTTATTATTTCATTGTTTCGACGTTTCAGCCAAGGATCCTTTGCTGAAACGCTGAAACAATGAAATAATAAACATCCTTTTGTATATATTAAAAAGATTCCTGTGAGTGCTCTCTAACCATCACTGTTTTGTGTATATATATATATATATATATATATATATATATATATATATATATATATATATATATATTCTGGTTTATGAAGGGAGAGACGGCACTCACAGGGTCTTTTTTAGTTGATCAAGTGAAGTTGCATTTATTGAAATCGACGTTTCGCCCACCACATAGCCTTTATCAATCTTTTTACATTTTAAGTATTACTTTCCTTATAAACCAATGGGAATTTCTGTTCGCCTCTCTACAGTTGGTTTATCCAATAATTGCTCGACTTTTTCCTTCTATCTATCTATCTATCTATCTATCTATCTATCTATCTATCTATCTATCTATCTATCTAAGGCCTATACATTCCCTGACATTTGTCTAAAGAATAGACCACACATCACAGGCAAGACATCATAAAGTTAATGAACATGTTTTTTCATGTTTAACTTTAACAACTGTGTATGTTCAAGTGTATTTTATGAATTAAAAGAGGTTTTTTTTTTGCAGCTACATTTCCTTTTTGACTATGAAGCTATATACGGTATGCTAAAGTAGCAAATAGATGATTTTTGTAATATAAAACCGCAAGGTAGTGGTTAACAGAGTGAAATAAGACCTTGATTAAAAATATACCCAGGCTCAGTATGACTTCCTGGAAAGCTAACAGTCATGAATGGGCCAAGAATGAATGCATTTAAAATTGACTTCAGTTTAATAAAAGGCATGGATCAGATCAATGTTTGTTTGCTAGTAAAAAGTGTAGTGCTACCTAGGTGGTCTACAGTAACTTTGCAATAGTCAGCTAATATAGCTTTAATTTCTATTCACTGACTCCCCCCCCCCCCCAGACAGTTTATGTACGTGGGTATGTGGGGCGGGCAGAGGGTCATAGCTGGGTTACTGAGCACAAAACAGGTGCACTGCAGTAGCTGAATTGAAACTACCAGGTTTTTTTTTAACCCCTTGAGGATCATACATTGCGCAACCAATTCCTCAAGGGGTTAAAGGAACACTAACACCTCCTAAAAATAACACCCAACTTACCTTACTATGGTCCAAAAATCCTTGTTTCTTGGTTCAAGAGAAAAAACTTTACTATGTCCTGGATGTCATCATGTCTATGGAGGTGAACATGACATTTGCTTGCAGTTTGCGCTTGCAAAAGATTAACCCCTGAACGACCAGTTGTGGCAGCACACGGCCAGTAGTTAAGGGCCACAGCTAATTTATTTATTTTTTTTGCGAATTGGATTGCAGGGTGAACGAGCGATATGCAGCGGTGCAGGGACCCCGGAAATCCATGATGTGCCAGGACCGTCACTGGTCCTTAAGTGGTGAACCGGAGTGACGGTCCTGGCACATCAAGGGCCCTTAAGGGGTTAAGATGCACAATATGTTATAGGTTCTGTGGTCTTGCAATGAAATGTCCTAAACTATTGATACCATGGAACTGGACAGAATATTGAGTTTATTAATTGTGGAGTATGGTAACCTAATTGAAATAATAGTTCTGAACTATAATAATAAAATCCAGATATTTCAAGTAACCAGCAGTATGTCAACTTCACCATTTACCACAACGTTTACCAATCTATACAAGTCAACTAATTACTTCTTCATTACTCACATGGATTAGTTATCAGTTCATTTACTGAAGGTGAATGTAATGATTCCCAAATTGTTTCCATGTGAGTCAAACTCCAAGCTTTGTTTTAACACTTTGAGTGCTAGAGGGGTACGCAATGCCTTGCAAAGCAATACATTGCGTACCCCTCTGGCACTCAAAGGGTTAAAACCTCTTTGAAATAGTGCTCCATTATGTGTAAAAGCTGATTGCACTAATAATTGACTCAAGCAAGGGGATAGTATAAAGACTCGTCCTTTTACAAAATCTAGCCATATATAACCCCAGTCTCAGCATACCTCCTCCTCTTTGCCTTAGATGCCCACTTAACCGCTTAGTGACTGGCCGCGCGTGCACACAGCCGGCACTTAACGCCTGCCAATCTTTTTTTCCCCATTGCTCTGAACGACTTCCTGGACGTACATGTACGTCCTCTGTCAATAAGTGACAGTTTCTGCGGGACGTACATGTACGTCCGTTGTCGGGATGGGGTTAATTTAATCCATGCAGCCAGGGAGGGAAGGATCTGCTCAGCTACTCCACAGTGCGCCAAGGCCAAGCATGCTCTTCACAAACTGTTAAACTGAAGAGCTTATGCCTGCCCAGCCATCTGCACCACATGCTGTGATTGGCTATTTACAGCCAATCGTGGTTTCTAATAGAGAACATGGAGACTACCTGCATCGCCGATGCATTGCACTGTGTCTTAGTACTAACACTGGATTATCTAACATCTACAAATAATCAGTGACTATAGCAGTTGAGCCCAGAGTCTGGGACCAATGGAGGGCACTGTATAGGAGCCCTCAAGGTGGGGCCCCAATAAATTATAATGGTCCCTCTTTCAGGGGCCCCCTAGTTGAGCGCGGCCTCTACTACGCCACTGAGCATACCTGGGTACTCTCTGAATCTACCTCAGAGACCTAATTACCTGGTCTCTTTGGAAAGAGGCTGATTCTTCAGTTCCCAGATAACCCCACCCACTTAGAGTATTGTTCCACCCACTTTCAACCCATTCCATCTACTTCAATGCCCATTTCTGTTCAAGCATGCAAAAACAAGGAGAAAACAAGAAGGGGGTGTCTATAGTGTTATTCCAGATAGATAAGTATACTATAAGTAATAATACAATATATCAACTCACATTTAAAAGATGTTGATAATCAGGCATTTACTTGTCACCAACCAATAGTGCATACAGGGTACTTTACCCATCTCTGTTTAGGTGTAGGTCATCCGTATCTTAACATCCTCCAAAGGATAAAATTGGTCCCTTGGAGGACGTTAAGGTATGGATGAACTATGCCTAAACAGGGACGGATAAACTACCCTGTATGCACTATTCGTTGGTGATGGGTATATGCCTGATTATCAACATCTTTTAAATGTGAGTTGATATATTGTATGATTACTTATAGTATACTTCTATCTGGTATAACACTATAGGCACCCGTTCTTGTTTTCTCCTTGTTTTTTCATGTTACATACTTCTACACTGTGGATGATGGTTCTTTGAAGTGGAGCAGCCTGAATATACTGCTGGAGGGGGGCGGTTCTAATCATATCCCTGAAATGTGTCTAGTTAAACAACACATATGTGTCCATTTCGGCCATCTATTTTGTGAGTGCACTACTTACTGGTGGTGGTGGTTGGTGACTCATTTTTTGTTACTTTAATACACTAGGAGCGCTCTTGTTTCTTCTTTTTTTGTTTGTTCACATTTCTGTGCAAAATCTGCTTTCTGCCTCACAATTCTGTCCATGCCACTTAATCTCCACCCACATTATGATGAAAATTGCTTAATTTGGACACTCCCATCCCCATCCCTCTCTGAGTCTCCAGGGGACTTCAGCTTGAAGGTTTCAGGTATGGGTGTAAGGAAAATTCTAAGGGGTCATTAGGATTTTCTGACCTTAATAAGGGAAGTGGAAAGTTATTATCTAGGAGATGTTAGTATTCCTTTAAATCAATGTGATTTTTAATTGTCCTCTATGGTGTAGCTGGTTTGCACCATAATTACACCAGTTCTTTATAGTACATCACTCTGTTTGTGTGCAGTGGCACTTAAGAGAAAATTGACAATTTCAGTGTCTTTCTTTGATGTAGTTCTTCTGGCAGGAAACATATTCTGTCACTTGGAATTATTGTACACACAGAACAACTCTTTGCACAGAGAAGTGAAATATGGCACTATAATCGCGCAGCACATGAGTGCTCCACTTTCCTTCCCAGCATTAAATTACTTTAAGACTACTAACGTTTGAAATGTCATTCCTTATTTTTTTGTACTTCATATATTTCTGCTGATATTTTTATTGCAACATTTTATTTGGGCTTGAGGAAAAACTAACCCTTCTAGATGTCATGGCCAAGGATGGGCAATGTGAGGCTCTTCAACTGTTGTCAGACTACAACTCCCATTTTTCCCTACCTGTCTGAATTATGGGGGTCGTAGTCTGGAATCAGCTGTACAGCCTTACTTTGCCAACCACTGCTATAGAGTTCTGCTGCTGAAACAAGCACCTACCACCTGCCATTTCTGTCAGTACCCCTTGAAGGTCAGCTATCATGCTGAGATGAAAAGTGAAATGCTGAAGTTTACAGTTTCTGGATTCTGGCAATGCTAAATCTATTTTTTTTTATTTGTTACAGTTATGAAGGAATTGCCGATAAATATTGTGCTTTTGCTAGTGTTTCCCATTAACCTTGTACTTTCTGGCTGGCTTTTCAACAATGTGCTTCTTCAGTACTGTTTCCTGTGGATACGTTGAGTTGGTATCCATTTTAAATGGCACTGCCTACATGGCAAGCATCATTCCGGCACGCTCACAATGCCACAGGCATAAAAATGTAATTGTTCAGATTGCCTCCTCATGAGTATCTGTTAGGTTATGTTACTATCTGTTAGGTAGCGTTACATTAGGGTCAGTGTCTGTTACATTTGGGGCTAGATTATGTTATCTTAGGGTCTGTCTCTGTTAGGTTAGTATCTGTTAGGGTCAATGTGTGTGTTAGGTTTTGGGGTAGTTCAGTATCTATTAGGTTGCCTTAGAGCCTGTTTCTGTTAGATTTGGGGGATGATTAGGTTAGTTCTTAGGTTAAGGTTACTTGTTAGGTTAGGGTAAGGAGATGGCTTTGAAGGCAACATTTTGATGAATGCTATTGGCCCTGCGACATTTCAGTAGTAAGTTTATTGAGTCGTGTGTCAGGTTAGAATATGTGCAGCCTTGGACACACCTCTAGCCAACCAGGAAGTAATATAATTCCTGATTGATCAGAAATGGTAAGTGCACTGCTGCTTGGTGGGGCATAAAGAAGGTGGGGTAAACCTCTCTTTTTAATGTAAAACATATGGTTTATGCCCCACTCCTCCCACACTTTTCAGTTAATATGATTGGTGAAATGAAGCAGCACTTGCTCTCCATCTTTTGCTGAAATACAGTTTTTATCAGTTTTGGCTGCCCAGCAGACAAGGATGATGAGAGATGTAGTCCACAAACAGTTGAATGGTACATATGATTTAACACATTCACATCCACTTGACAGATTCACATACACCCATGCACATTCACTTATTTGTGCATACACACATTTGCACACAAGCACATTTTCTTGTAGCTGCTTTTGAGGAAACACACATTTGTTCATGCACACATTTGCACATACATTCACATTGGTATGTGTATGCACATTCACACACACAATTCCACATGCACACAAATTCTCGTGCACATGTGCACACACACATATATTCAAAGGTATTTATGCTTGGGCAAACATTTGCATGCATTCACATTTAAATGCACGTTCACACGGGAGCTCAATATCAAATTCATGCACACATTCACACATGCACATGGTTTTGGATACACATTATGCAGGTGTGTGCATGCAGATTCATGCACCCATTTATACATGTACTTGTGCTCATACAGGTTTACTCATACATTTGCATGTGCACTAATTTGTGTGCATACATATCTTTATGCATACAAGAACATACATATTCTCACACACATTCACATTCAGGCATACACAAATACACAGCCATAGTCAGAGACACATCCACACACAACTGTCCGCAACTGACTGTAAATATAAATAAGGAAATCTAGCAAGGAGGGAGGCGTGACCTCATAGCAGAGAGGTCACTGCGGCAACACAAGAAAAGCCATAAAGTGATCATGATTACATGCATTTTCAGTTCATTCAGTCTGCTTGCACTGTAAGTTTATCAGCTCGGTATAATGTGGAAAAATAAACAGGAAAGTGTAAGCTTTAACCCAAGATGCTTTATTAATTGATTATTCATATAACACATGCTATTTAGTGGGCAATTACAAAAAAGCAAATACACTTGATAGTTTCCCCTTTCAGCCAGTACACTAAAGGAGCTCTCCTACAATACACCTGGGGTCAGATGCACTAAGGGTTTATGCCATCACAGTGTTTGTCTGTCGATGTGTGGTGAACACATTGTCTTGGTGATAGAAACACACCGGGAGGGCGATAGACTGCGATCATTAGAATATCATCTTTATGTAACAGAGACAAAATGTTGGGGAGGAAGCAGAGAGGATGAAGAGAGACTTCAGCACCAACAAAATCCATCTCTCAATCCTCTGAGTGCTAATGGGGTAAGGAGTGTATTGCAAAGCAATGTATCGGATACCCCTCTTACATGCAAAGAGTTAAATAACATAGCAGTATTGCAGTAAATGTGGATTTCACCAGTGCAAATAAGAACAAATGTCTGATGGGAAGATGGATAGCAAAAAAAGAGAAAAAGGGTATGAATGTATAACTCCCTTAACCAGGAGAATTCAAATTCTTTTCTCAGCTATTCAAGCTCAGTTTCTCACTCCTACTTGCCATATTAACCCCTTGCAGTTGGATAAGTACTTTGTTATTCTGAGTCCTTGTATTCTATTTTCAATCTGTTTTTTTGCTAGTTTCACCCTACTGTTGGGGGTCTCCTGACTATGCCAGACCTCAGGGGTGATATGGGAAAATCCAAAACTATTAAGGTTTCAGGGATCCCTTTAACCCCTCCCCCCTTAACTCACTGATCTTTCTGCTCATTCTTCGAGGCTTGCATCTGGAGAACAGGAAAGTGCATGGGTTAAGACTCTCATTACCTCAGTCAGTTCCTAGTCTAGTCATCTGCCAAGGAGGCCTTAGATGATTGGTCCATAGGATATTCTGTTCCCCTCAAATGGAGTTTCAGTCAATTTATAGAGGGAGATACCCTATTATTGGAGATTCCTCTACTGAGGAAGGGGAAACCGTTGCAGACGATTTAGATTCATTAAATAGAAAAGAAAAAAGAGAAAGAGACAACGCACCAGAGATCTAAGTGTAGTATGTCAGATGGTAGGATGAAGAAAAAAGATATATATACAGAAAAAAGAACTGAATTTATTCAGGCATAAAAATATAGAACATACATATATTAAAACACTCAAAGAAACTGGTGTTACGGGGAGTATGTGAATGTGAGCGGAGTCCCAAAATATTGGTATAGGGACAGCGTAGAGGAAGCAATCCGATTATGGTGACTAATGGATGACACACAATCGTAATAGGAGGGGAAGCACTTCAAGACTTCCCCCACTAAAGGATGCTCACCAGATATGTTCTTTATATCAAAGCGTAAAATGTATTTAGTACAGTCTGCTCACCGGAATTCCTCTTGGGGTGTAGCACATCAACTGTGGAAATCCTTTCCCGTAGCTTACGCTTCTGTGCTCCGTCTCTGGTCCGTTCTTATCTCCGGTTCAGATGACACGCAGGTGCGATGCACAGCTGATGAGTGCGGTCCGCTTCCTCTTATCCAACCGTAACAGTCCAGTGCACAATATCTCATAGGGCTTAAAATTCAACGCGTTTCGAAGCTTAAAAGCTCCTTCCTCAGGAATAAAACCTCAATAAGATCAAGCTGATCTTATTGAGGTTTTATTCCTGAGGAAGGAGCTTTTAAGCTTCGAAACGCGTTGAATTTTAAGCCCTATGAGATATTGTGCACTGGACTGTTACGGTTGGATAAGAGGAAGCGGACCGCACTCATCAGCTGTGCATCGCACCTGCGTGTCATCTGAACCGGAGATAAGAACGGACCAGAGACGGAGCACAGAAGCGTAAGCTACGGGAAAGGATTTCCACAGTTGATGTGCTACACCCCAAGAGGAATTCCGGTGAGCAGACTGTACTAAATACATTTTACGCTTTGATATAAAGAACATATCTGGTGAGCATCCTTTAGTGGGGGAAGTCTTGAAGTGCTTCCCCTCCTATTACGATTGTGTGTCATCCATTAGTCACCATAATCGGATTGCTTCCTCTACGCTGTCCCTATACCAATATTTTGGGACTCCGCTCACATTCACATACTCCCCGTAACACCAGTTTCTTTGAGTGTTTTAATATATGTATGTTCTATATTTTTATGCCTGAATAAATTCAGTTCTTTTTTCTGTATATATATCTTTTTTCTTCATCCTACCATCTGACATACTACACTTAGATCTCTGGTGCGTTGTCTCTTTCTCTTTTTTCTTTTCTATTTTATGTACCTGCTCGAGAGGACTCCGGGCAACAGACAACAGCACAGAGTTACGAAAGTTTACTCATCCACTAACCTCCTCCATATTCATCACATACTAACGTTTAACTTTCATCATCAGATCATCATTTCATCGGATCATCATTCATTTCTCCTCATAATTTGAAAAGGGTATTTTACGAACTTTATCCTTTCCCCTTTTTATTTATCTATGGACTTTTATGATTCATTTGATATGTATGAACTCTAGTTTTTTCACCATTTTGTGTGACTATTCTTATGTTGGTACTCACTTGACACTTGTTACCATCTGTCCAGTTATCTATTTATCATTATTCATTTAATGATTATTGTTCCTTTTAATTAATATCGATCTTGGAATAATATATAACACAATTTTTTCCCTCTCCCGAATCCTAACAGTGAGCGCTCTAATATTTCTTTTATTTGATTTAGATTCATTATTCCCTGTTGGGGACTCTCATGAGGGGAGCCCCTATTCATCTGCATAGGGTCTTATTAGTGCATTAATAGAGCCTCTTAAGGTAGCAGAAGTTTCTGAATCTAGTTCCCTTTCCCTGTGTATATTTTTAAGATATGCAAGAAGGAGGTCAAGGTTTTTCCTTCCCACCATTCTTTGGACCAGTTGCTAATACAGGAATGGAAGATGCCTGACAGGAGATTTTCCCTTAACCCCTTAAGGAACGGGAAAACCTGCATTGGATTGCACTTAAGGACTAGAGCAATTTTGACCTTTTTTACCATCTCTTTGTTGAACAGTATTTTCCCTCTAAGTCTTTTATTCCAGTCACAAAAATTATACTCAAGTTTTTTGTGCACAAGTTGGGCTTTCATTTGGTAACACACTTATATCGATAATCCACAATTTATTTTATTAAAATTAATGAAAACTGTTAAAAAAACATCATTTTTATTTTTTACTTTGTGATCATTGGGTTAAATTTTTATGGCGACTGCATGAAAGGTATGACCGGTCATTCATACCTACAAAATATGCTGTTTTATAGGGGCACTGTCCCTCTGGGGGGAAAATCCCCATATCCCTCTTGTACTCCCTACTTTTCCAATTTGTGTCACATATAATTGTACGGTGTGTATATTTGTATTACATTGTTCCACAACAGTAAAACTCCCATTCAATTATTTTTAAAATTCAGTTGATGTGTTTTTGAATTTATTGATTTAATTTAATATTTTTTCTTTAATAAAACAAGCAGCTGCTGTTATCAGGTCCAGAAAGGACCTGCATTCATCCAGCTTACAGATCCAGCACTGAAAGGGTTAATACCCCTCTCTGCCCTGTATATCTCACTCTGTGTGTTCTCTCTTTAATACTAATGAAGAGAGAGGCACAGTCAGACACTAAGGCAATGTGTCAAACACATTGCCTTTTTGAATGAAAATGTTTGCACATGTGATCGCTCCTGGAGCGATCACGTGTACCGGCAGAAGAGAAAAGCACTGAAAAAGAGCACTCTTTTCCTGGAGCGTGCAGTTTCAGCTTGAACACCATGATAGCAGTGTTCCTCTCATTTATTCCATGATGTGCCAGGACCGTCATGGGTCCTTATGGGAAGTTCACCCATGACAGTCCTGGCACATCATGGATCTTTAAGGAGTTAACTGATGTATCTTGCTTCCATACCCCTTTTCTGCTGAGGTTTTAGTGTAGTGGTCCCCAAGACTGATTCTGTCTGATTCTGTGACTCTTAAGGGTCAGGAGGACAAACATCTGAATTTGTTTTTAAAGGCAAATTTTGCTGCTCTACTTTTGCCATTGCATGGGTTACTTTAGCTATGGTTGTTTGGGGTATCAGATTTTGGATGCTGTCCATGTGCATGTGTCCCAGAAGGATACGGTGGTCCTCATAGCCAAGATCCTTGAAACAAATACGTACCTCACTGAAGTAGCCTAAGCTTACAGGAAGGCCTCAACTCACTGTGGTCACATGTCACATTCTGTGGTTTAAGATTTGGTCAGCTGTCCAGTCTTCCAAGTAATCCTTGATGTCTCTCCCCTTTGTGAGAAAACAGCTGTTTGGTCCAGAACTGGTCAAAGTTACCAGTTATATCACTGGAGTCAAGAGTGTAACAGATCCTACCCGTTACTTGAGCCCTTGTCTGGGCTAGAGACTGGGTACCCAAACCATCCTGCAAACTATGGACATTTTGCCCTATTGGGACCCTATTCTGAGACTGATTGTATGACTCTTTGAACCAGAGTCGTACACTAAAATAGACACTGGGTGAATGGGCAGCTTGATATATAGAGCTGCCCTGGGTTACATTCATGTACAAGTGTATTAAGTTTGGTTTTATGTATTGTCAAATATTGTATGTGTTTAATTGTACCTGCCCAATTTGAAGGTTTGTGCAATCACCAACTACCCGGTATGCAAATATCTTCCATAGCCTAACATGGGGAATGGTAGGCAGATCAGTGATTGGTCAAGGTTGGAGCAGGACATTCAAAATAGTCAAACAAAGGCTCCAACCTTGGGCCCTTGTCCCTAGGATGTGTATTGTAGCCACTCCAGCCATTGATTGTGTTGTACTGTATTGAGACCCCCTGTGGTGTGTAATCACGTCTGGGTCATTGTATTTGTTAAGACCATCTGTTGCTGGCCTTTGTCTGATGTGTTATGAATGAATTATGTTCCCCATTGTATCTGGTTTCCCCATGAGTTTCAATGTGCTTGCTGTGTATAAATATGTGTGGTTTGGTGCAATAAAGATGAGAGTTACTTCTGAAGTGAACAAGCGTCCTGGAGTCTTATGTTCTCATGGTATTAAAGCAGCCACTCTGACGCCCATCTGAGCTGAGTATCCTGCATCATTTGACTGTCTGCTGCCAGCATCCTGCAACCCAACTTCGGATGCTGTCAGGCGGCAACGTGGACGCTTCCCGGCTTCTTCCACTTCCACCAATTCTTTGATTCGAGCTACTGAGTGCTTGAACTGCTTGGCGACCGCTACCTTTGTTCCTGCAACACTTTCCCAGTTTGTCGTAGCCCGGGAGTAGAGGCCTCACTCTCTACTTCCCGGTGTTCCAGTTCTGCGACACTCGACTGCTTGGGAGCCCTGTCGACCCCTCCTCGATCTTCATCCCTCGACATAGCCAGTCCAGCATTGAGAAGGAGAGACCCGGGAACGAAGGTGGAAGGCGACACGGTCCCTTCCTAGCTTCCATTACAAAGAGTATGTTGTTGCCTCAGGTTTACCCCTAAAACTCCTTTTTCCATGGGTACATTTTTGCCTCAGGTTACCGCTATTCATATATACATGCACTGCAGTGTGTAGGAATCCTAAATGAAGGCTGAATTCCACTGCAGATGGTTTGATCTCCTCATAGAGTTCAATAAGAATGTGTGAGATGAACACAGTAATAAGATATCAATTGTAAATTAATTCAGTCCTAAGTGCAGAGAAAAATCATTCTTATAGGTATGGTTTCTCTTAACCCCTTAAGGACCAGCGGTCCTGGGGTGTGCTGCCCCTTAAGGACCACATAGGAAACTTTGACGTGACGTCCCACGTGACTGATCACGTGGGGCGGCACGCCGAACAGGGGACTGATAGAGATTGCTCTGGTCTTGGAGCGATCAACTTCAGTCCCCGTTATTACTCACCGCGCTCCTTAAGTGCCGGACCAGCGTGACGGTCCTGCCACGTCAATGGTCCTTAAGGGGTTAAACAATTAGCTTAACTATTGTTGTGATATCCAGTATAAATTTTAATGTAGACTGTGCACACTACTGGGACTAATATAAAAAAAATGTCTGTTCATTAATGGGTGTATATAGGCTAGGGAAAGATGGAGTCATCATTATTAGGGAAGATGAAGATGTAAAACCAGGACTGGTTGTGGTCCCCGCACTGCAGTGACCCATTTTCTCTCTTTCCTTCTCTTAACAGGAGCCGTCTTGTCTCCCCATGGGACTCACTAAGAGAGAGAATTTTTCTAGCAGCTCAAGGGTCTGGTCCCCCTCCCCCATCCACCTTGGTTTTGTATTTTATCAAGCCCTTAGGTTTGGCTCTTGTATTTCTGCACATACACTATACTTACAGCCTTGTTGCTGCACAGAGAGCTATCACTTCTGTGAGCAGCAATGCATTGTGTACTGTTATGGCAGTTGAAGGGTTAAAATAAGTGCAAAGGACTGCCCTTGTGTTCTGCGTCTGCCTAATACCTATTTACTATTATGTAAAAACTGTCAGCATTGTGTCACTTGTGACAAGGGGTGGTGGGAAGTGTGGAATTGTAATGAACAGTTCTGGGCATGTCGTTTCTCTTCTCTCTTTGTTCTATGACATGTACTCATGGTGCAGAGAAAATCAGTGCACAATTCTTTCTTATGACTGCTAAGGGTATGACTTGTTCAAATTAAATTCATGCATGGATGCAATTGTGTGTGACGGTTTGTACTAAAATGTCTGTGGACATGAGCGGAGGTACAGGTTCAGAATTAACTAACCTGTTTATAAGCACAGCTCAAAATCAGAATTGACAAGTTAATACATTACCCTCACTGTGGTTTGTTTTGTATTTGTCTGGGAATTTTTTTTATTTGTTTCTTATGGGTCAGTTGGTTTGCCAATAAATTGCTCCAAATTCCTGTTATACATAAGGCCCATTCTTATATGTGGTGGATAGGATTCACTTATATTCTTCTCACGCTTTCTGAACACCTGAACATCTATCCTATAATAATATACCCAAGTTTCACACCTGTGGATATGTCAATTCTTCCACAAAAAGTGTCTCATAAGACTTTTTTTGCAAATGCACTCAGGATTTTATGGTACATTTTACAAATTGGAAACATTTGACTTCTGTAATTAATGCCCTGGAACATGACGGGATATATTTGTTAGCTAATTACCTCATAATATGATAGATAGGCACAGGAATAGTAATTATGTAATTATGTGCATTTTTCTTCAGATTACAGTTTATGTCAGCTCATTGCCAATGCATCCTAGTAATGGGATCCATGATTTAAGTGCTTTCATCCCTGTTAAACCCAAACAGAAGAAGCTAATGTAACCAATAGGGAGTGAATGCTAACCAATGACCCTGCATTTGACTCCACCACAACGATGTGCTAGACATATTTCAAGTGCCATAACAGAGCTGATGATGTGCTGAATGGAATTCTGATGATGTGATAACACTTACATAGAGCGTTGTCAATACTAGATTAAAAATGCAGACATTCCTTGATTTCCCCATCTAAGTTAATCATTAGATTCTTACAGTGTTACATTCTTATATTTTTATTATAAATATTCAATTTCCTTTTTGTGAGTGTTTGCGAATTTAACTCTTAAGTTCCAGATGAGTGTCCAATGAATTTCTTTGAAATGTGTTAGACACACCTCTGATACTCAAATGGTTAATGAGCAGAGTGAATGAGCTTTTGTTTCAGGAAATGTTTTCTTTTAATTCTCAGATTTTGCTTAGAGCAGCCCACTTCATTAAGAACAAATAAAACAAGCAAACCAAACTTTTTTCAGTTTCAAAGACATAGAGAATAAAAGTACTTCATTCCATTTTTATTCTCTATGTCTTTGAAACTGAAAAAAGTTTGGTTTGCTTGTTTTATTTGTTCTTAATGAAGTGGGCTGCTCTAAGCAAAATCTGAGAATTAAAAGAAAACATTTCCTGAAACAAAAGCTCATAAGGTAAAAATACATCTTGCTGTTTTCTTTCTTTCTTTCTTTCTTTCTTTCTTTCTTTCTTTCTTTCTTTCTATCTATCTATCTATCTATCTAGTGATATATGAGAATACAGTGTGGCTTCACTGAGGTAGATTTAAAAGTGTCTGTACTTGATGCCAGATGATTACTCATTTATGGTTACACCTAGTGGTAGCTCAGCCCCAGAAGTTCCTCAAACACATTTCATGGGCAGGTCTAAATTTTACAAATGATGTCATGCTTGGAATGCACAGATTTCTATACACTAGAGCAGTGTTTCTCAACCACGTTCCATGGCACATATGTGGCTAGGATAGCAACGGGCTTGTTAGTGGCTTTGAAAAACGCGTTAGCCTTTAAGCCTTTATTGTTTTAATTATATTTTATAAGTGAATAAATTTTATATGGTATAAAGTTTTCTGTTCCGCCTGACACTTGGATTTAATGGATCTACAACATATATGAGTCCCGAACGGAGACAGGTTAATTTCTCCGCTGGCTCGATTGTCAGTGAACTCTGGTATCGGAGCTCTGACATTATTTGAATGTGAGTATAATTTATATTTTGATACATTGTATCGCTTAACAACTGAACTTCACTATTGGCGCCCCTCTGTTGTTTTTTCTATTGCTGTATGATGGACTCCTACCTAGGTACATGCTTCTGTTTTAAGAATCAACTTATTATGTGGGTCATATTAAAAGACACTGCTGTAGGTATAGTCCCCTTCAATGAACACGCAGCAATCTTACACTACAAGAAAATTATGCTGCAGTACAGGTTTTCCATCATAAAGTAGGACTCAGTTCTCCCTTGTGTTTAGAATTCTATGAGGGATCAGTGCTTAGGTGAAGTGGATGAGGATTGAGCAGGATAAAGGAAGATAATGGGTAGGGCAGGTGGAAAGTAGTTGGGATTGTCCAAAAAAGTGAGAGGAACCATTTGGCCCTCTACCCTAACTTAGAGAGTGAGGTTCTATTCCTGGACACCAGTTATGTAACAGTAAATACTGAATTTTCTAGGGCTAATCCAGAGCGTTCCCATAAAATCTGAACCACAGAAAATGTGATCTTACTGAAGGAATTATGAGTGGGAACATGCAAATGAGCACATGTTCAGGAATAGCTCCTTTTGTCTCTCTCACCTGAACATGAAACCATTAGGCAAATGTATGCAGTTTTGAGCACAGCTACCGGAGAATTACAGCGCATGTCACAGCAGACTGAAAACTTTTGCTGAGTCTTGGCAGTGCATATCCTGGCCCATAGTCTTTGTACCTAATAAAATATTTGTTATTTCTTGGTTACTGTGGAATGCAGGTTTTGAACTTGAAGATGGTGGATTCCTCCTGCATGAGAATTTTCTCTTTGTCGTACACTGATATAACTGTCCATCTGATTCTCAAGGGATCAAGATATTGCAGGCTGTGAGACACATTTTCTTTTCATTCCATATCTGTTACTGTGTACTACATAATAGTGTGTAGCCTCTTGCGAGGAAATGAGAACTGCAAAAGAAAATGTCTTCCTCTCACTGAAACACAGAAAATGCAACATTATCATATCTGATACAACACAATCCATCATACATGGAAATCTCTGAATCAGCCCTGGAGACTGTGGTTATTAGTGTTCATTACATGGTCTCTAGGGACAGAGGATCTTTTTTTGGCTTGGTGAGTTCCCTGGTAACACCCCTCACCCCATAATTCTCTGGGAATTCAGCCCACTTTAAGGTCATTTTACTTAATCCAGCTCACCTTATATAACCCACACTCACATCATTATACAAATCTAGTAATTTGGACACTCCTACCCCAGCCCTTTTTTGTATTTTGGGGGCTGGAATCAAGGATTTTCCCAGGGATGAACATCCTGAGCAGGGATGGTGAATATTTTGGCACAAAAGAGAAACAGGTGAAAAAAACGGAACTTAAACATAGAAACAGATTTTGACAAACCCAACTGGCCTATGCAGTCTTTCCATTTTCCTATTACGATAAAACCTAGTTTTATAAAGTTCTCAGAAAAGACTTATGTCTATCCCAGACATTTTTGAATTTCTTTACCATATTAGCACCTATCATTTTCGCTGGAAGTCTGTTCTATGGAACTGTAAACCTTTCTATAAAATAGTACTTAAACACATTAATTTTGCATCTTACACACCCTAACTTTAGGTCATCAATTGTAGTATTTCTCTTTTTTTCTGAAAAGTGATTCCCTCTATAATTTTATTAAATCCTTTAATATACTTAAAGGTTTGTATCATATCCTCCCTTTCCCTCTTCTCTTCCAAGTTATACAAATCAATGCCTTTAAGTATATCCTTGTAAGTTTTACCATAAATGTCTTGCACCATTTTTGTACTGCTGCCAGTTTATGAATGTCTTTCTGGAGATATTGGCCTAGAATCCCTAAGTTTGAATAGGTCTAAAAATGTTGATGGCCTATCAGATCAATGTCAAAGGCACATGGACAGGATTCATTAAAGTGTCTTCGATATCACATCACCATCAGTCAGACAAAAATCTGCTGACATCAACATCCATCTGACAGGTTTATGAATTTCATTCATCACATCGACAATGGCCTATTGTATGCAAGGAGATGTGTTGATATGTTAATGTAGAACTTTGAAGCATTCAATAAACTCCAATAGCAGCCACTGCTGTCGGAGTTTACAGTCTTAACTTTGCTTCCCTGAGGTTGGCGAAGTAGGGATCTCTCTGTACTTTCTAGACTTGTGCACAACAAACATTTTCGGTAAAATTCGATTTCGGATGAATTATTTTTTTTTATTCGTCGACTCCACAATTTGGATCTGACTTGTTCGATTCAGACTAAAGTCGACGACAGAACAAATTCTTCATATTAATTTTAATGTTTAACACAGAAGCAAAGGTGACTCTCCCTTGTGGATGCAATAAGGTACTAGGCATGCCTATAGAAGTGTGAGACTTGCTGATGTGTCACTCTGAAAATTATTCAAACAAATCCCTACTATTGCTTTTAATACTTTACACAGGAACAAAGGAGACTTTCCCTTGTGGATGCAATAAGGTACTAGGCCTGCCCACAGAACTGTGAGACTGGCTGATGTGTCACTCTGAAAATTATTCAAACAAATCCCTAATATTAATTTTAATATTTAACACAGAAACAAAGGTGACTTTCCCTTGCAGTGGTAATAAGGTACTAGGCCTGCCTGCAGAACTGTGAGACTGGCCGAAGTGTCATTCTGAAAATTATTCAAACAAAGCCCTAATATTAAAAAATAATTCTGTGATGGCGCTATATGGAGAGAATTGGTATATGTCCCGGTGGCTGCAGCCAATAATCAGATCCTGGCTTTTGGATCCTAAAGACACAAAATATCAACACACCTTATCGGCGCTTCCACAGGAAAAACCCAAGTACCCAAGTACCTAAAGTATTCAAAATATTCTTAAATGCACAAATTTATGAGACAAAATCACCATTCCTTTAAAAATGACTGTTATAACTGTCTTCTTTAATATCAATGTACAACCATGCACATAGTAAACATAATAATAATCAACATTGTTAAAATACCATGTCTAATTTTTGGGAACAATGGGAAAATCCACAAACACTATTGGCATTTGCGATACCCAATTTCCTCAATATAGAAACATACAACACTAAGAAATCTCCACAGAGACCATCCTCCATGTGCTACTTAAAACAATACAACCACGATGCAACAGTACTCTAGATCGTATAACACATCCCTCCACTCTTCTGCGGATCAAAACGAGGTACCGTATACCCTCCCAGTCCTGAGCCTAGACACAAACACTCAAAGTCATGGGATAAAACCCACCTCTGCAAGAAAAATGTATATATCCATCTCCAACGGGAGTCTTAACCGGACCTCTTACACCCCAGACCGAATAAGTATGGGACGCGAACATGGCCAAGAACCCGTATTTTACAAAGCAGCTGTACTATACCAGCAACACTCCAACATTGCCTTTAAAAAATATATATCCAAGAATAAAAAATGAAATATAAAAAAATCCCAATTTAAAAAACAAAAAATAAAAAATAAAAACATCTACAGATCGATCTATAGTCACTAAAAAATTATTTTCCAAATATTCGGGTCGTAATTATATACTCCACAAATACTGAAAATTTCTTCTCCTTGTGGACATATATAAATAAATATATCTTCCAATATACGACTATGGCACTTTCCGTATATAATCCATATGTGTTTTCTTTTCATCACATTTGATACATTCTTATGGACAGCCTGATTCATACAATGTACTTCACTCTCTGTACCTTTTTGGTCTCGACAAAATAGTACACCTTATCTCAATATACCCACTTTTATCAGGTCTTTGTGTACTTATCACTGGAAATTCATTTCCTTCAGACTTCTTATAATAATTACCGGTAACTCACTTTTCTGAAGCCTTTTTCTCCTTGCATCGAGCACCTATTTTCTCCAGAGAGAAAGATATTAATCCTCCCTCCAGGAACTTGTATCACTTCTTATTTTTTGTTTCGTGCCTCAATCGTCAAAGTTCCATTATCAAGAATATGACCCCACATCAACTTCCAACGCATTTCGTGCTCACATAGATCCCTTCATCAGGGAAAAGGGCATTTAGCCCCTCTGGCACGCAAAGGGTTAACTGCGTGTAGGCTGCATTTGTTACTGTAAGGGGACAATGTATGTCAATGTGGAACTGTTGTGCATCATTTGTTGAGTTGTTACTGAGTAAGGGGACAATGTATGTCAATGTGGAGCAGCATGGAGAACATCAGCATTGTTTGTTAGCCCCCACATGCACTGCATGACACACTCAGCCTTGATTCCTTCCCCAGGTAGTGCCCATGGGGATTTGTGGCTACTAGTAGGCAAGGGAGTAAGGTTGGGGGGTTCAGATGCTTCCTGACCCCCAGACTTGTTCCCTTGTGCACAACATGTATGATATAAATATAATACAAAGCTGAGTGGATAATTGTGTGGTGCTTGTTTTACATTTTTTAACCCTTTGAGTGCCATATGGGTGAGCAATGCACATCCCTTTGGCACTCAAAGGGATAAGGGAGTGATGCTATTCTTGGTGCTGAAAGTATTCTCCCGTACTGGCCAGGATTCAAGATTGTCATAGTTGCTGACGATGTGTGAGAGAAGGCATCTCTTCCATGTCAACAGCACTTCCACAATCCTGTATGCTAATTAGGACCTCCTCCACTCCACTTTCATACATAAATTTTAGTGAATAAGGCGATATATGTGTACATCTAAATGTCAAAATGCTTTGAACACATCAACAAAATCATATTGCCACAGAATCGACCTTTAGTGAATCTCCTCCTATGTCTCCAATACAGTACACAATACTTCAGGTGAGGCCTTACCAATCATCTATAAAGTGGCATTAATACATCTTCTTCCTGCTGCTGCTAATACCTCTCCATATACAATACAACCTAGTATCTGGGTAGCTTTTCCCATTGCTTAACTGCACCTACTTCCAAGTCATCTGAAATAATAACTGCCAATTCCCTTTTTCTGTTGTTGTCTACAAAGTAACAATAAGCCTGTATTACTTACACCTCTGGGTTTTCATTCTAAAATACATTATCTTGCACAAAACTTTAGATTGAATTCTCCATTCCTTCAGTTTTCCTAAATCACTATTCAAGAGTCTAATTCCCTCTGACTGTCAACTGTTACAGCTCTTTGTCTCATCTACAAATAGTCACACCTTACCTTGAATATCATTAGAAATATAACTAATGAAGATAATAAAGAGAACAGAACCAATTACTGCCCCTTCAGGCACATCCCTAGTAACCCTTCCTTATGCTGAATTTATTCCATTGACTATGGCACACTGTCTGTCCTTAAAGGGATAGTAATCTCCAAAAAAAAAACCTGTGAGCGAAATGATAGTAATAATAAAAAAATATGTAATGCCCTTATTCTCATCTCTCAAACCGTTATGGTTTGAGAGATGTAAGAAAATAAAGACCTCCGCTCCCTCCCCCTTCTCATGCGTCCGCTGTATAGCGGACATCATGAGATCCTGTTTCTGGGACCAGACGGCGGCTCTTCAGGAGCCCTGTCATCGAGATATATAACTATAATTACTTAATTGGAATGGTCTACAATGTGTGCTTGCAAGCCAGATAGAGCAAGTTAGATATCCCGATGTCAGCACTCCTGAAGAGCCGCCTAATGTCGGTCGACCGGATTCTACCTCTGACAGCTTTACAGCTCATCAGGTAGAAAGGGGAGGGAGTGGAGATCTTTATTTTCTTACATCTCTCAAACCATAACAGTTTGAGAGATGGGAATGAGGGCATTACATATTTTTTTATTATTACTATCATTTCGCTCACAGGTTTTTTTTGGAGATTACTATCCCTTTAAGGACAGACAGTGTGCCATCCTTGAGTTCAATACTAAACTATGCATTTTAAGAATAAACTTACTATGTGTGACGGTGTCAAAACATGTACTAAATTCCAAATATGCTGTATCTATGACCTTGTTTTTAACTTTTTTCTACAACATTAGAAATCTAAAATATGACATATTAAATAATTATTGAAAAGAAAAATAGGGCAATAATGATAATTAAAAAAGTGAAGATTAAAAATCTTGTAATTACACACCACTAGTTATTAAGTAATTCCCAATACTTCTAACAAATTTTCGAGTTACAAAGATTGTACTCAGATGATCATATAATAATAATAATAATGTATTATTTAGTATTGTTTCAAAAGTATTGATTTGTATAAATTTTATACTAGTGTTTAATCTTTATACATAATAATGAACTGCTTTTACATAGCTATCATTATTAAGATGTATTCAATATGTATATTGTCCTTTGTATTTTTTTCAATCCAGACTGATTTATACCAGTAACAGTCTGGATACATTGAATTATGAATGAAAAGTATGTATTTTATATATAGAGAGAGTGTTCCAACAGTAGAATGTGATTAGGCAGGAAATCGCTGGAACATTTTGTATGCGATCAAACTAAACTATACCAGTCTTCATCGGTCTTTGTATACGGAATAGTTTACAGAGTAGTTACTCTTATACTTTGTATATTACCCTATACTCTCTCTCAGAAGTAAATGAATGGGAGAAATACCTGAGAAAAATATTATCACCGTCTAATACAACTAGAGTATTGTATAATGTAATAATATATTCCCTCACTTATACAGGTATAAATTATAGGTTGTATTGATTCCCAAATTATAAGAACATATTGTATTATGTAGTCATTTATTTGCTGACTTAACCCTTTGAGTGCCAGGAGGAATGCAAGACATTGGTTTGCAATGCATTGTGCATGCCTCTGGCACTCAGAGGGTTAAGCACGTGTAGATTATAGATTGTAACAATCTCCAAATTGTAAGATCTTTTATCAGAAATTGTGAGAGCACATTTACATGAATATTGTATGCAGCAAATGTATGCTGAGCGCTTGTCTGGATACTGTAGTCCACAAAGAGTAATGGTACTATCAACCGGACATATTACCGAAAATACTCACGAATAATACACTTCTGATACGCAAGTGTAAACTATACCCAAGGAATGCCCTGTCAGGACCTTTTCATGTAAGCCAATGGTATTGCCCTGTGAGGACCTCAAGGTCCTCGCAGGGCAATAACATAGATCCAATGCACATAGATCTATGCACTGGATCTACGGTATTGTCCAGTGAGGACGTTGAGGTCCTCACATATACATTTTTTTCCTTGTGTATAATATGCACCCCCCACGTCACATAATGTGAAGAGGGGCAAAATTGTGTGTATTATATGCAATATTTTACTCTAACATTGCCTATAGCAACAGTATGTTGAACACTTGTATGAATTCTGTATTAGTGGTACTAGCAATCAGACAGAAAATTGGAGTAAATCCCAAACTCTTAACTGGAAAAGATTTATTTTATTTTAAGGTATTTAGAAGCATCACAGCAGTGGGTTAACACCTTACGCATTTTACATTACCATAGGTCTATAGTTGGCAGACACCCCCCACCTTATTTATTGTGAATGGTTACTACAATGACAATTTTCCAGCACCTGGAACCAATCCTGTCAACAGTGACTGGTCCTACAATTCAGCTGAGGATGCTTCAATCAAATATCTAAACTCTTCTAATATCCTTGGATGTACCTGATCTGGACCAATAGATTTGTCCACTTTTAATTTTGATAATACCTATGAAACTTCATCCTTAGTACAGGGATTTGTGTCAACTGCTTTAACATTTTTCCACTTGTTGAAAGTTAATATTCATCACAGTCATCTGCAAATACAGTCTAAAGAATTATTTAGATAGTCAGCCATTTCTATCTCCCTACACATATATACCCATTTCTGACTTTCTCCATTCACTAACATAACTAAATAAAAGATATGTCACCCTTTTAACAGACTTTTTGAAATTTGGTACATTTATATTGTGTTAGCCTACCTTTGTTTAACCTTGAAAACTTATTTAACTTCCTTCGACTGAGTTTGCCTGTATTTCCTGTTTACACATTTTGTATACATTACAATAACTGCCACCTCTCTAGAGAATCGGATTGATTTTCCTTTACATTTGGTAACATGCCTAATACAGGGTTCTGTTGGAGATAAAATGTAACATTTAAAATGTTTCCATTTTTCCTGCACACAGTGAAATAATCTCCTCTCTGCTAAGTAATAGCTTACATGTTCACATATAAGATACAAATAAATCTAAAGCCTTTGTTTTTGTCTGGTAATGCACAGACATTACTTGTGTACTAAACCACACTGACTAATGATCACTGTTCCATAGCCTCTCACCCACTGATACTTCTGACATTATGTCATCATTAGTGAGTATTAAATCTAGTATTGTTCCCATGCAAGTTGATTCCTTCTCCAACTTACAGAAGATGCCCCTTGTAAGGATTCTACTGTAGGATGATCCTACTCCTTGTTGTTAAAGCAACGGGGAACTGCCTGTTCACATTAGGCATATTAAAGTCTCCCATAAATTCTTGCCTTCTAAGAGAATTCCAGCAAAATTTAACTTTTTTCCTCTTCTTCTTTGCATTTAAATTAATGACAATACAGTAATTTACCCCTGCGTGAAGAGTTTACCTCATATATATTCCCACTGTGCTAACACACCAGTATAAAAGTTGGTGTTAGTTTACTGCGTGTTGTCAGTCTGTGCTTGGGAAAAAGAAAGCTGATGGAATTTTGATGCTAGCTAGCATAGGCAGACAGGCCAAGAGGGGGAGCTAGAGTTGTTTTATTTAAGGAGTATTGGTGGTAGGCAGTGGTTCTCTGGACAGGTGGGGTCAGGGCTTGTTGGTGTGAATGGATAAAAGAGTTAAAAAAAACAAAAAACTTTTTGACTGATAAATGACAGACTGGCTATCATTCATGAGTATTGCTGAGGAAAGTTGGCAGAATTTATGACAGTTGGTGCCAGTGCTGTGATCACTGATGAATGATTGACAAATTATGTGATGTTGTATTGGAATGATACATCATATATTTTGTCTAGCATTCCTTCTTATTCGTTTTATATTCACCACCATCCACCTCATTAAATTAAAACTTACTTATTTTATGTTTTTGAATTACGCATATCATAAATGAATGTCATTATCATGTATGTTGTTTATATAATTTTAAAATTACACTAAGAAGAGTAACTGAGTATTGGCATTCAGTACACAGACAACATGCAGAGTACTGAAACGTCCCAGCACAGTGGGAAGTTCTGGGTTTTTGCAATATTGCAGTGGGATTTCTCAAGGCCATAGAATACGTAAGAGGAAGTTGACAAGTGTCATCAGTGGTATAGATATAGACTAAAATCTGTGGAAATTTCCATAAAAAAGAGAAAAATGTTTTTTTTTCAGTGAAAATTCCTGAAAAAGAGAATGTACCATCCCCCCATCACTAAACATTAACCATATTCAGCAACTGAAGAGGAGCAATTCTGTTGCACACAGGCATCCCCACAGAGGGATACTCCAAGCATTGCTCTGCAATGTGTGGCGTACCTCTCTGGCACTTGAAGGGTTATCCATTTGAGAACAATGCAAGACTTAACCCCTTGAATGCTAGAGACACCTTCAAGGCATTGTGATGGAGATCTCCCTAGCAGTTAAAGTGTTAAAAGGCCACATTAATTCATCTGGAATTTTCATTTGCCCATTATGGTGCAGCTGATTTGCCTCTGAGATGCTTCTCTGTAACTTCCTAAATACAGCCCATAACCCTGCATCCAGTTTCCTATATCTTAAATTGTACCTAGATAATCCAACATTTATACATGTATCTGTGAATGTATATAAAAACAGCTTTTGTTATATCATTAATGTCCCTTTTATTTTTAAAATGTTTTAAGAATGCTTTGAACAGCAATAGCAAGAGATTTTTGCTGAAAACAATAGTCTCCTGATGTTGCATAGAATGTGCCAACCACTATAAAAACCTGGTTTACAAGATGTTCATGTTGTTGTAGAGGGCTGAAGTATACCCTTGTCAGCCTTTAAAATGATACTGTGTAATGAACGGGGCTTTATTTCACTCCTGTGAAATACTAGAAAAAAATTATTTTGTCCAGATGGTTTTTGCATGTAATAACCTCATTTTATTTTCCTATTTTTCATTAACTTAATTATTGCCATTTTTTCTTGCATACAATCATCCACATACAGTACAGCTGGGGTAGGCATCATGTTCAATGCTCATTGGACTACAGCTCCCATTATCCTGATGTTTGAAGTTGTAGAAAGACACATTGCACAGGAGGGATATACAGAAGGGAGAATAACAAGAAAGCCAATGCAGTTAATTTTCTCTTGAAAGGTGTTGGCCTAAAGATCTTGTGGCTGCACTTAAAGTAATGTATGAGTGCATACCAGCACTCATTCTACCAGAGATAAGGGGACTCTTTCACCTAAAAACAACTTTGACTATTTTGTAAAAGTTTTCGAAATCAACTATATTTTGAATGAACCCTTTTTTATTTAGAAAACTAGCATCTGAGACATTTAGATTTATAGATTGTATTAATTAAAGGGATAGAATTGTTTCATAATAAAAGCAGCTCTAATTAATCATCATAGTATTTGTGCTATATAGAGTGTTATTTCAATACTGTCAGGGTTGTAGTTCAAGAGTAATTGAATGATAAAGTATCCTCCTCCTGCCCCTTCTACTGATGTAACACTGCTCTTCTTAGAGCAGCAGGAAGTGTCCAGGTAGATTGCAGAGAGGGACAATCTTCAATTAAGATAAGGGAAAAAGCTGAAAAACCTGTCAAGGGGGGTAGGGTTTTCATTGTTCTCACAGTAAGAATATTGACCCTTGATGTGATCTGTCTGGTCTATGGACTGGATTCCACATCTAAGGAGTGGGGGCTTACACTAGGTAAAAGGGGCGGGAGGGGAAAACTTTATCATTCAATTACTCTTGAACTATAACGCTCACAGTAATGAAATAACACTCTCTATGGCTCAAATACTATGAAGATTAATTGGAGCTGCTGTTTTTTTGAAACATTACTATCACTTTAAGGCATGCCATTCAGGCACATTACCTCTCTTACTCTGTGTCACTAAATCGTTCCAGCGAAAGAGGTGGTAGCCAATGCATTGCTGAGCAGTGTCAGTTAGTGGGAGAGGTAATGTAGGGCTAAGACAGGATGGAGGAGAGGTTATACATTGGAGAGGTCATAAAGAGGTTATACATTGGAGATGGCTTCTCTAGTGTTATAAACTCTTCAAGTCCTTTGTTATTCTATGGAGCCAGTGCTTTAAGATTTTTCCAACTTATATCTTAGCTCCATGGAATAATATAGGACTTGGAGAAGTGCTCTAATTGGGGTAATCATCTCCATTGTAGCACCTCTTTATCTCACTCCAAAGTACCTGCATTGAGTGCCTTAATTAGAATTATCTATAAATATAACTCAAAAACTAGTTTTCCAAATAAAAAAATGGCTAATACAACATATTTGTGATTTTGAAAGTGATTTTAAAATCGTCATCATTGCTTTTAGGTGTAATAGTCCCTTTGAAAATTTTATACCCCTCCCCCCATAACAAAATCAATTTCCTGGGTATCTGTTCCAGTCTCCCTAATGAAGAGAAGAAATATATAAATATATATATATTTTGCCACAAATCTCCTTATGTGTCCCATAATTTTCCTATTATGGCTACACAATCTATGTTTAAACACATCATAGAATTCTTTGCTCCTTCTTTTTGGGTGATTCTCCTCCAAGGTTTAGCCTTAATATGCTTCAGAAGACCTTCCTCTTTTTGATAGATATGCTCTCATATGAAGAGGCACTAGAAATGTCATATATTTGTTCATGTGCCAACTGTTCTTGATTCAATATGTCGGACATATACGGCAAAGAATCAGAGAGCATATCTGTCAAACAGAGAAAAGTCTGCTAGATTCAGCAATAGCTAGGCATATCAAAGATGCCCATGGGGGCGACCGGACAGGATTGGCTTTTGTCGGCATTGAGAGGGTGTTTTTGTTTTGGGGAGGTGGCGATATGTCCAGGTTGCTGGACGAGCGCGAGGCGTTCTGGATTCTCCACCTTGAAACCAGGACTCCTGCTGGTCTCAATGCCGAATGGGATATTAGCCATTTATTTTAGTCCCACTTAACTTCGGCATAGGGTCTGTTAGTGTATTATGGGGGTTGAGGTGTTACCCTTCTCTTGTACACTAACCTATGACGGTTGAGTGATAAGATGTTAGTTCATTCACCAGTGTTTGAGCCAACTTAAATGGATTGTGGTTAGTAGTATCTAGGATATTCTAGCTCCAATTCAGTTGATGATATTTGGTGACAGTTTCCCTCATGGGGTTCTGTCAGGGACTAATGTATCAAGTTTATTATGTCCACTTATGCTACACTGTATACAGAGACTTTGTCATGGTTTTAATGAACACTCAGACAATTGGTTAGGATAAAATAGGAAAGCTTTATTAGAATGAATAAAGCGCACAAGGCCCCCCACGGGTCCAAACTCTACAAAGCAGCAGCAATAAAGTTTGACACAGGACAGGGCATACAAGATAACACACAATAGTGAGGCTCTACCGGCCTTACCAAATACCGGGTAAGGCAGCCTAATAGCTGATATAATAAAAAACTGAGGAGGCTCAACCGGCCTTACCGAATACCGGGTAAGGCAGCCTAAACTGGTGCAACAAGGAACTGAGGAGGCTCTACCGGCCTTACCGAATACTGGGTAAGGCAGCCTAAACTGGTGCAACAAGGAACTGAGGATGCTCTACCGGCCTTACCGAATACCGGGTAAGGCAGCCTAATAACTGGTGCAACAAGGAACTGAGGAGGCTCTACCGGCCTTACTGAATACCGAGTAAGGCAGCCTAATAACGGGTGAAACAAGGAACTGAGGAGGCTCTACAGCCTTACTGAATACCGGGTAAGGCAGCCTAGTGGCTGGAACACCAAGGACTGACCATAGACTGGATATCACAGACTGAAAGTGCGGGTGGAGGCAACCGTAGTACAGAGTGCTGAGGTCTACAGTACCCACTAGTGACCGGATCGCACTGACAGGATGTGCTTAACAGAGGCAACGGGTCACCACAGGCTGAGAGAAATAGATAGGCAACAGATAACCGCTTAGTGACCAAGTAGCACTGACAGGAGGTGCTAAACGGAGGAGACCAGAAGTACAGGCGGCAACCGTTAACCACTTAGTGACTGTGTAGCACTGACTGGAAGTGCTTAATGGAGGCAACCGTGTACCAGCTGAGCGACTAGTGAGGCAACAGTAACCAGTAACCGCTAGTGACTGGGTAGCACTGACTGGAAGTGCAAAACGGAGGCAACCGCAGTACAGGCTGAGTAAGATAGGAAGGCAACAGTTAACCGCTTAGTGACTGGATCGCACTGACAAGGAGTGCTTACCGGAGGCCACTGATCGCAACAGGCTGAGCTCAATCAGAAGGCAACAGTAACCGCTAGTGACAGGTAGCACTGACTGCAAAGCGAGGCAACAGTATAGCAAGTCAGTCGAGCCTGGATCAACACACAGAGAGCGGTAGTCAGCCACAGCCTGGGTTGGTACACAGAGAGCGGTAGTCAGCCAAAGCCTGGGTCGGTACACAGAGAGCGGTAGTCAGCCACAGCCTGGGTCGGTACACAGAGAGCGGTAGTCAGCCAGAAACCGGATCAACACGGAACAGAAAGCACTGAGTCACAAATCTCGGAGACACCACGAAAGGGCAACCGCTCGGTGACATGAGGGTGTATATAAAGGCTAGCCCTGGGAGGGGTTAGCCAGCAAGCACCAATAAAAGTCAGTACTGCACAAACCCAGAAGTCAGAATGTCGCACAGTAATCACGGGCACCGTGATAGCCTTTTTGTCTTCATTCTTTGTGTTATTGAACTACCGGTTTGGGTTGAGGTACAACAACAGGTTAAATTTAGAATCCTAATGAGTGGTACGTGCACCTGTTCTGGTTTTGAGCCGTATATTTTCAGTTATGTACGGTTTCGTTTGTCCATTGGTTGTTTAAGATGCTTAATTCAGTGTATTATCCAATCAAGTTGTAACTGAAGGATTTTAAACTAGTGTTTAGTTATACATTGTATCTTTGATGAAGCGCTTTTGAAGCGTGAAACGCGTCAGATGTTTTGCATCTTACCAAGCTGTATGTGCAAGTAATATCTCTGCTTTTTTCAAACTGATTTTTCTGGATTTTTTTTAAAGAAATAAATAAACGATTCAAGTTTTATACAGAGAGAGTCACAGTTGATTTTATCATTACGAAGAAGCGGCCTGGAGGGTGCTCCTGGATCTTTTGTTTGCCACATTGATTGTTGTATCAGTTTTGGAGAACTGTATGTGGTGTAGCACCTCTGAAGCCCTGGAGTGTCATCTGTTTTTCAAGTACCCCCAAGTGAGGGTTACTATTATATGTTGGAGTGTGTAGCACCGGTTTCTTCATTTCTATATGTATTCATTATGCACACTAACTTGTCTGGATTTGGTCTATTGTTCTGAAACAGCTTCTGAAGCCTACTTGTGTTTTACGTTGTGCTGCTTTAAGTATTGCCTTAATTTTTCTTGATATTACTAGTGATGATCGAGCACCCCGATGCTCGGGTGTTCGGGTGCTCTGGCCGAGCGCCCCCGGAGGCTCGAGTGCTCGGCTGAGCACCCGAGCCCCATTGAAGTCAATGGGAGGACTCGAGCATTACACCAGGCACCCCCTGCTCTAATGAGGGGAGGGTGCCTGGTTCATAGGAAAAGGTCAGAAAATGATGGAAACACCACAGAAATGGTTCAGGGACAGCATAGGGAGGATGTCTGGATGCATCTTGGACTCCAACGTCGCTGCTGGGAACGATGTTTCGCCCGTAGTACGCCATTTTTACAGACTGACCGTAAAACACACAAAAAGGAAGATAAAAACGATTTTAGGCGAAAAATTGTTACCAAACAGTATTTGCTGTATATTTACTTGTGTATCATCTGCAAATTCTGCAAAAAATTTCATCGATTTTTCGGAACTGGGGCCATGATTAAGAGGGAAACGTGCGCAGCGTAAAGCAGGTGTTCAACGTGGTTATGGCCCGGGTAAGGTACAGCATTCAGGAACGGAGGCCGCAGCTACCACAGGTTTTACAACATGTCCGTTTGCCCTTGTTAAGTCCAAAATTTATAGTCGGAACAGTGGGGTCTGATCCATTGAGTAAAAGTGACGAAGTGACTTAGTGGATGAAGCCAAGAACTACCTTCTGCTCTGTCGAACACCCCAGCCCTATTTAATTCAATGGGAGGACCTGAGGCACTCCGATACAACCTGTATATCACAAAATGGAGGGCCTCATTCACATTGTGGTACAATAGTTCAGGTAGTGGTCCAACACTCATAAAGCCTATGCACTAAGTGAAAGGGCTGCCAAAAATTAGACTGAAATGTCACTCCAATACACCCTTTATTACACATAAAGGAGGGCATCATACACACCCTTGAAAAATTAGGATTAATGGCCTGCTGGTGACCCTCTAAAACATTAGGGGCGAGGGCATGCCGCTAAGCTGACCATCTAAAACATTAGGAATGAGGGTCTGCTGCTGAGCCGACCATCTAAAACATTATGGGTGAGGGTCTGCTGCGGAGCTGACCATCCTAAACATTATATGCGAAGGCCCGCTAGTGAGCTGACGCTATAAAACATTATATGAGAGGGCCCGCTAGAGAGCTGACCCAATAAAACATTATATGAGAAGGCCCGCTGGTGAGCTGACCTATACAAAAATTGTCAAACAGGGCCCGCTGGTGAGCTGGCCCTATATAAAAATTATGTCACAGGGCCCGCTGGTGAGCTGGCCCTATATAAAAATTATATCACAGGGCATATGGAAGAGGAGGAGGAGGATGAGAAGATTAAGAGTCAACCATATACCCATTTTTTGGGTGGAAGGGGTGAATGGGAATACAGAGTATTCCCATCATTGTAAATAACATATCTAAAGTGACTTTATGTTCACCCGGGGCTTTCCTCCAGTGGAGTGGAGAAGTCAGGGGAAATCCAGGCCTTGTTCATTTTTATAAGTGTCAACCTATCAGCATTTTCGGTGGAAAGGCGGATACGCTTATCTTATGATGCCACCAGCAGCACTAAATACCCGCTCAGACAGAACGCTGGCGGCAGGGCAGGCCAGCACCTCCAAGGCGTAGAGTGCCAGTTCATACCACGTGTCCAGCTTGGACACCCAGTAGTTGTAAGGCACAGATGGATCAGTGAGGACGCTGACACGGTCTGCTACGTACTCCTTCACCATCTTCCAAAACTTTTCCCTCCTTGTGACACTAGGCCGCGCATCAGGGTGAGGGTGCTGGCGGGGTGTCATGAAGGTGTCCCACGCCTTGGAGAGTGTTGCCCTGCCTTTGTCGGAACTGCTGTGTGCTCCCCTTTTCTCCCCTTCTCGGTTGGCCAAGGTAGCACGTACTCTGCCGCCAGAGTTGTCAGATGGAAAATTTTGGAGCAATTTTTCGACAAGAACCTTCTGGTATTGCACCATTTTGCTTGTCCTCTCCACCGGAGGAATGAGAGATGAGAAATTCTCTTTGTAGCGGGGGTCCAGAAGGGTGAACACCCAGTAATCCGTGTTGTCTAAAATGCGTATAACGCGTGGGTCACGGGAAAGGCAGCCTAACATAAAGTCAGCCATGTGTGCCAGAGTACCAACAGGCAAGATTTCGCTGTCCTCACCAGGAGGATGACTCTCAATCTCCTCATCCTCTTCCTCCTCTTCTGCCCACCCACGCTGAAGAGATGGAAATAAAGTTCCATGGCTACCCTCTGTAGCGGAGGCAACCGTGTCTTCCTCCTCCTCCTCCTCCGCCTCCTCCAATTGTCGCTGAGAAGACGAAGTGAGGGTGCTCTGGCTATCACCTTGTGTAAGCTCTTCCTCCCCCATTTCCACCTCTTCCACATGCAAAGCGTCGGTTTTAATTGTGAGCAGCGAGCGTTTCAGTAGACACAGAAGTGGGATGGTTACACTGATAATAGCGTTATCGCCGCTCACCATCTGTGTCGATTCCTCAAAATTGCGTAAAACCTCACAGAGGTCTGACATCCATTCCCACTCCTCACTTCTGATTAGAGGAAGTTGAACGGAGAGGCGACGACCGTGTAACAGCTGGTACTCCACTACTACCCTCTGCTGCTCACAAAGCCGGGCCAACATGTGGAAGGTGGAGTTCCAGCGCGTGCTCACGTCACACAGCAGCCGGTGAGCTGGCAATTGTAAGCGCTGCTGCAGCGTCAACAGGCCGGCTGAAGCTGTAGATGACTTACGGAAATGTGCACACACGCGGCGCACCTTGGTCAAGAGATCATGCAAATTGGGGTAGGTTTTTAGAAATCGCTGAACCACTAAATTAAATACATGCGTTAGGCATGGTACGTGTGTGAGCTTGCCGAGCTCCAAAGCCGCCACCAAGTTACGCCCATTATCACACACAACCATGCCTGGTTGCAGGTTGAGTGGCGAGAGCCACTGCTCGGTCTGGTGACTAATCCCCTGCAACAGCTCTGAGGCCGTGTGCTGTTTGTCCCCAAGGCAGATCAGCTTCAGCACGGCCTGTTGACGCTTCCCCACTGCAGTGCTACACTGCTTCCAGCTACCGGCTGATGGGTGAGTGGCGCTGCGCGCAGAGAATTCGGAGGTGGAAACGGAGGAGGAGGAGGAGCCAATAACGTAGGTGCTGGCGGAAACCCTGATGGAGGTAGGGCCCGCAATCCTCGGCGTGGGTAGCACCTGTGCCATCCCAGGGTCCGAGTCGCTCCCAGCCTCCACGACATTCACCCAGTGTGCCGTCAGGGAAATGTAGCGTCCCTGGCCACAAGCACTTGTCCATGTGTCAGTCGTTAAGTGGACCTTCCCAGTAACTGCGTTGGTCAGGGCACGGGTGATGTTAAGGGACACATGGTGGTGTAAGGCGGGGACGGCACACCGGGAAAAGTAGTGGCGGCTGGGGACTGCGTACCGAGGGACAGCTGCTGCCATCAGGCTGCGGAAGGACTCAGTGTCCACAAGCCTAAATGGCAGCATTTCGATGGCCAGTAATTTGGAAAGGTGTGAGGTTAGTGCTATGGCCTGTGGGTGGGTGGCTGGGTATTTTCGCTTGCGCTCAAATGCCTGGGGTAATGACATTTGGATGCTGCGCTGGGACAGGGAAGTGGATGTGGTCGCTGATGGTGCTTCAGATGGTACAGGTGCAGGGCGGGAGGTATGCGGGCCTGCGCCTTCGACAGGCGATTGGCCGGCACCGAAAACAGGGGAAGAGGAGGCAGTGGTGTGGCCTGCAGACACAGATTGGCGATCCGGGCGTTCCTCCCACTTATTACGGTGCTTGGATGCCATGTGTCGGATCATGCTGGTGGTGGTGAGGTTGCTAGTGTTCATGCCTCGGCTCATTCTGGTGTGGCACAGGTTGCAAACTACAATTCTTTTGTCGTCCGCACTTTCCTTAAAAAAACGCCATACCGCGGAACACCTAGCCCTTGGCAAGGGAGATTTACGCAAGGGGGTGCTCCGTGGAACATTTGCGGGCCGGTTTGGTGCAGTCCGCCTTCTTTCTTTAGCCACACCACTGCCTCTTCCAGCCTGTTGCGGTGCTGCAGATGGCTCACCCTCAGGACTGCTGTCATCGCTCGGCTTTCCACCTTCCCAGGTGGGGTCAGTGACCTCATCGTCCACCAAGTCCTCCTCCACTTCCTCACTCTGATCATCCTCCTCATTTCTTGATCCCACCACATCCTCAGTCATTGACAACTGTGTATCATCCTCCTCATCAAGGTCTTGAGACAGTAATTGTGGTTGATTTGATGGCAACTGTGTCTCATCATCATCATCCACTTCCTTTGACCTTAAATGCCGTTCCCCTCTGTCATCTTCTTGTGATTGGGTACCCTCTAGAGGTTGTGAATCAGGGCACAAGATCTCATGTTCCTCTGCAAGCGTGCTTGGAGAGAGGTTCAAATCAAGGATTGGTGATGAGAAGAGCTCCTCACTATATCCCAGTGTGGGATCACTTCTTTGGCCAGACCCTCTATGGTGGGAGGAAGGATGATCAGGGTGAGGATTATGTTGACCAGACTCTTGGCTAGTGAGAGTGGACTTGGTGGAAGACAGGGTGGTGCTTAACCGACTGGAAGCAGTATCAGCTGAAATCCAACCGACCACCTGTTTCGCAGTGGTCTCGAGAGTGATGTCCTGCGACGCCCTGGAAACTGAGACATGAAGCTAGGTATGGTGGATGTCTTTCTTTCTTGTGCTCTGGCACCAGGCACAGTTTCTACGCGTCCTGACCCGCGCCCTGAACTATCAGGATCACGTCCACTTCCCCGTCCCTTTTTACCCGCCTTCTTCATATTAAACGGAATATATGCCGGTAATCTGCGGCTAGGCACACGAAACAGAATGTGACGCTAATCTGCGGCTAGGCACACTAAACAATATGTGACGCTAATCTGCGGCTAGGCACACTAAACAATATGTGACGTTAATCTGCGGCTAGGCACACTAAACAATATGTGACGCTAATCTGCGGCTAGGCACACGAAACAGAATGTGACGCTAATCTGCGGCTAGGCACACGAAACAGAATGTGACGCTAATCTGCGGCTAGGCACAGTGAACGGAGTATGTGACGTTAATTTGTGAATTTGCACACTAAACAGAATGTGACAATAATCTATGGCTAGGCACACGTTTAAAATGGCCCTTTTTGTCGCTGCGTTGTAAAATCATTGGCCCTGTGCACCTAACAGAATATGTCAGCTTGTCACTGCACTGTGAAATATTTGTCCCTGTGCACCTAGTACAATGTCACCTTAGAACATGTCCCCCCCCCACAAAAAAATGAAATTCTGCCACCCCCAAAAAAAATTAAATGCTGCCCCCACACACAACAGTCCTAAAAAGGACTTTTGGGTCTTGAAAGAGTTTCAACAATTTTATTCTCCCTACACTGACTTCCTGTGCATCTAGTATTATATGTCACCTTACAAATATCCCCCCCACAAAAAAAAGGAAATTGTGCCCCCCCAAACAAAATATAAAAGCTGCACCCACACACAACAGTCCTAAAAAGGACTTTTGGGTCTTGAAAGAGTTTCAACAATTTTATTCTCCCTACACTGACTTTCCCTGCCTAAGCGCATCTCTCCCTGGCTAAGAATGAGCCGAACTCGCGCGTCGGGTGCTATACAGCACCCGATCACGGGTTCTGGCCAGCCAATCAGTGTAATGCCAGCAGCCAACATGGCTGCTGGCATTACACTGATGTCAGAGCCTCCCCGCACGTTTATTGGCTGTGCAGCAGCTGCGAAACGTGCGGGGAGGAGACCCGAACATGGCGGGCGAGCACATGCGGTACTCGTACGAGTACCGCCATGTGCCGAGCAGAGCGATGCTCGAGCCGAACCGAGCTTCGGCCGAGCATGCTCGCTCATCACTAGATATTACCTTTGTTCAAACCTTGCAGACCACTGGAACAGGCTTCTGCATGTTTTCATGTTTCAGGCACTTGGCATGTTAAAAATAGTTTAGCTAGGGCTTTGAATAAAGGTTGATCTCCGGATTTCAACTTTTCAATAGTAACTTTTTCAGGTCCAGCTACTTTCTGTCACGGTACCCAGTATGAAATGAAGGTCACACACACAGGTATATATAATGTAAAACCACCTTTATTGAAAGTACACAGTAATGAATGATAATACCCACACAACCCCAGACACAGGACTATAATCTCCAGTCTACTACCCGGAGCTGCACTCTGCGTTGATTGCTGGACTACTGCGCTTCACCGAGGGATAGTAGAAGAGTGCAAAGACCAACACAGAGAACCAGCTGAATGAGACTAGAGTCTCCAACAGGAATTGCAACCGGAGGCAACAGGGAGTGAGCAAGATATAGTAGCGTTGCTCAGGTGCGAACGGTCAGACCACTGGGTAATGCATGGAGCGAGTAGTCACCCAGAGCCACAGGTCAGAACCGAGGTGGGTAGTCAGACAAGCCGGGAACTACAAGGAGTGATATAGTCAACCAGAGTCACAGGTCAGAACCGATGTGGGTAGTCAGACAAGCCGGGCTCATACACAGAGGGGATTCATTGGTCAGACACGGGTCACAACTATACACAAGAGCAACTAACGGAAACCACTTAAGGGAAATGACTCCTAGGCCCAAGGAGGTTATAAAGGAGCTGAACAAGGTGGGAATCAATTACGCAAATTAGTATTGGCCCATAAACACGCGCACGTACCAGCGCCCGTTCAGTGACATCAAAAAAGTAGATGGCAATCATGCCGGCCGACATCACAACAGAGGAAGGAAGCACAGGATCGTTTAGGCCCCCAAAGGGAGACTGTGATACTTTCCCATTTTTCATTAATTTTATTGCTGCTTCTACTTCTTCTACCAGCTTCAGCTTCAGCTTCTGGCACTGCATTCAGAGTTTGATAAAAATCTACGACTCGTTTTAGTATTTGTTTTTGAGTTTTTGCTGTTGTACCACTTTAATACAAATATTTGGCTCCTATTTGTGGTCATTTTTCCTTTTGCTTTCTTTAGCCCCTGATTTTCTTCCAGTATCCTTTTGATGAGCTCAACATTGAAGTTGCATGTTTTTTCTTTTATGCACTTCCTTATGGTCTTGCACATTTCTACATATTCTACCCTGTTTCTGATATTACCATTTTGCTTAATTTCTTGTTGCTTTTTGTCATGGCAATTGTTTCTTTTAATATTTGGGTTGTTTTTTTCTTGTTTTACAGTAGGTGCAAGAGCATGGGCAGTATCTACTATAGTCTCAATAACTTTATCATTATGGGTTAAAATGTCTGTGTCTGGAAGGTCTTACAGCACACTGAAGCAATTAGACAGTGCTAACTCAAAATTCTTATGATATTTCAATAGCTGGCTATTGTCAGTTTTCACATTTTTAGACTTGGTCATTACTTTCTTTCTTTCTTGCAGTCAATTTTGATTTTTTGCTCTCACTAGACGATGGTCATTTCCAGTGTTGAAACAATTTAAGACTGAGAAGTTAGTGAATATAGTTTTATTAGTTGCAAGTATGAAGTCAGTTTCATTTATTTTACCATTAGGGCTTTTCCATGGCCATTTTCTCTGAGCTTTTTTCCTGTAGAATTAATTCATGATGTATACATTTTGTTTTTCTGCAAATTCAATCAGTTGGTTGCCTCTGTTGTCTCTTTTTCCAGTTCCGTGTGGTCTGATTGATTTTTCACCATTTTGGATCTTACCAATTCTCGTATTGAAATCTCCCATTATAAATTTGTAGTGGTAATTGTCCTGTTTATATAGGCATAATAAATCTTCATACAGTTCTTCAACTTCATCATCTCTGTGGCTACTCGTAGGGGCATAAACTTGGATGATTTGAAGAACATAGTGACTGTGTAGTTTGATAGCATAGGAAGTGATTCTTTCAGAAATACTTTCTACTTTTATAAATGAGTCTGTCAGTATTTGCTAATCAAGAATCCAATTCCTGCACATCATCCATAATTGGTTCCTTTATAGTATAGCCAGTGTCCATCTTGTAAAATGACTAATTCTTTATCTTTTTTAAGTCTCACATAAGCTGATAATGTCCCAATTGTTGTTATTTAGGTCTTGCACTAGTTCCTCTAAGCGTGAAACCATACTTCTAGGTCGAATGTTAAATGTCCAATGTCTTAAGACCAATGGCAGCCTAATAGAACCCGGTAATTCTTAACACCCTCTGCCATTGAGCTGGTCTTCCTGCTACAGAAGGAAATAGCTCTCAAGCTTACGGGGAATGAGGGCCATTGTGGGATGACAGATTTTGAATTGATTTAGTCTGGTGTCTTAGCTTTGATCTGTCCATCCTGGGTGAGCCTGCCATTAGTATATGCTCCAGATGGCAGAGTTCTCGGCTTCACTGACACACATAAACACTCCTGCCACGATGGGGCATCGATATATATATATATATATATATATATATATTTATATTTATTTATATATATATATATTTTTTATATAAAAACTCAGGAAGTTCTGTTAAATAGACATACTCATTTTGGAATCAGGAAGGCTTATAGGCCATTCAGACATACTAAAGTCCTGTATAGGGTAAACTGCAGGTACACTGCAGAAAATAAGGTTCTTCAGTTAAACAAACTAATATCTACTTATTCTTAGAGTACAATTCAACTTTATAAACTATCCAGCAACACATTGGCTAGTACAGTTAGAAGCCTTAAAAAATGTAGGACTTTGAATTTCATCTGCATAACCTGGAAGGTCCTGAAGTATAGGCAAGGTCATGTAATATACAAGGTCTTATAATATACAAAGGGTCTGGAAAGAGGGACCCCAGAACTAGTGATCTCTGAATTTAAACTGTTCATGCAGGCTGCCATTGCAAACAATCATTTATGAAGGTTCTAGGTATGACCACTGGAAAATAAACACAGGGGTTAAGGTGCGATAAATGAGTCCACTGGTATTTTTAATTGGAAGGTTTCTGCAAAACTACTGAAAAACAATTGGTGCAGTATGTTTAAAAATGTGGTTTCCCTCTCATAACAGCTGCCCAATTACTATTACCTATATATGCTAATTAGGCAATTAGTGACTTCTAATTTATAGTGATCAAGATAAATGAGGCCTTCATGTGCACTGGGGTAACATAAATATAATTTAAAAGAATTATAATATGTAGAATACAGTTTAATTTGTGTAGGACTTAGGTTGCAATCTAATATGTCATTCTGTCTTTGGCCTTGATGTTGATCTATGTTAAAAAGAAGGTATTCTGAAAGAAAAGTCTGTTTTCTCCCATAACTGAGCAGTTCAGTACTTTCCTTAGAAAATAAAATAAACAATGGTGAAAGTTGAATAGTGATACCAAAAGGTCATGATGCCTGAAACACTTAGTTACAATGTTAAAAAGAACATGCACAACAGTATCGCTCATTTTGTTTTGTTTTGTGTTACACAGGCTGGAATTATACATGCTTCTTTCTAACAGCCAGATGTTCCAAACCTCTAGAGCTGATAACTGTGCAACTGTCTTCAGATATGAAGAGGTAAGTCACTATGGGGCATGTGTATACAGGCAAAGGTTGAGCATTTCTGCACCATAGGAAGTAAACAAAACTTCCATTAATTTGCTGCGGTCATATTAACAAACAAAACAAACCTGAAATGTTACCTCCCCCCTCACCTACCACCCCACACATCATGACTTGATTTATTAGAAACTAGGCCACTACAATCCTGTATGTAGCAACAACATATATTCTATTCTGTAAGTAGAGAACAATAAGATATTATTCATGCCCTCTTGTTGAAAGACATGAAAACAGTCGCCTTGGGGATAAAATTCTAAGATGTAAAACTCCTGCTGTGAATTGAAGGCATGGTCTACACTATCCCACAGTTCCTGCATCCTTGATTAACTCCTGGTTTATGATAGCTGCTTTATTTAACAGTTTAAAATTCTACTGTCCAGTTACTATACTGATTTGAACACTTTATAACTGACCAGTTAATTTTAGAGGTATATTTTTATTTGTATATTATGGGGTAAGTGCATTTTATGTGTCAGACAATAGTGAATTGGGTTTAAGGTGTGGCTATGGAAATAGTATGAAGGGTGCCATGAATGGGACTAGGAGCATCAACATTGCATAGGAGCACCTAAGATTTATATCTGGCCCTGGAATTGAATTTTGAAAAAAATGTTGTCTGAATGTATCACTTTGTCAATTTTTTCCTCTTGGCAAAATGGTGCATCAAATATAATAGCAATTTTATATTTAACCCATTGGAAGCTAGAAATATAAGATTGTTGCTGCATTTCATGTGGTTAAATAATTACCAGTGCTGTATCCACAAAAGTTGCACCGGGCTATACCATAGCAAACAAAACTGGAGTTCATTGTATTTATGCTGTGAATCATTTAACTTTGCTGGTCTAGTCAGGGCAGAAGTATTTGTGTGGTTTTGAGCAGGAAACTACCATCATCAAAGTGGGATCTATATTCATAATGTCTAACCTCAGATTATGACAAAGTGAGGGCCTATGAACTAATATCTTAAAGTTTCAAGTGCGATAATATTGGACCATGCATATTAGCTCATTTAATGCTTGTGATCTTTCCAGTACAATGCTTTGGAGATGTATCTAGCATCAAATGGGGGTTAAAGAAAAAGCCCAGTTAAAATCAATAAATATATTTGATATACTGTGTGACCAGAATATTAGGTACAGTCTTAACTGTAGAGAGAGCTTTCGTTGGCAGCTAGAACAGCCAATTATCATTTGGGCATCTACTCCATGAGGTGCCTCAAATGTTCCATGGGGATGCTGGCCTATGTAAGCTCAATCTCACCTCACAGTAGCTAAGCTGTGGATAAAGAACAGGTGGGGACATGGAGTAAGAGAGTCACAAGCCCCCAATATATATTTAAAAATTAATTTTGGGCCACCACAATCTGTTATGCTAAATAATAAAAAACAAAACATTTCTTACTGTATTCATTTTTCTTGTGTAGCGGGTCTAAATGGTGTCTGCCATCCTCCCAGCATGTGATCCTTCCCATGTATACCGATATAGGAAAACATCATCCAGGACATAACCTGGACATTCTGCATCATGGATTTGTGTTATGTGACTAGGGATTAATCAGCAACAATGTTCATGTAGGCTTCAGAATTGAGACTTTGTCCAATTGGTGTTAAGGGTACAAAGGCACTCCATTAAAACACACCCCACAGCACCATACCATTAGGACCAACCTGCACAGTGTGTCCATTAATTCATGCTACTTTTGCCGTATTCTGACTCTTGTGTTAATTTGGAGGCACACACAGCTGATGTTTTTGGATCAGACAACATTTTTATACTCCTTATATGTCCATTGTCAGTGTTTCTGTGCCCATTGTAGCCAAAGCTTCCCATGCTTACTGACTAATGAAACCCGAGAGAGAGAGAGAATATTCTGGTTTAACCAGTCCATAACGGAGTCCAATGCACTGTGCCTTCCAGTATGCATGCTCTCCCAACACTGTTGTACTGCACTGTCAGTTGGCAGATTGTAGCCCGTGTGTTAGACTGCACGATTCCTGACACAGTCTGACAGACTCTCATATCTACAAGCTGTTTTGGACCACAGTACTGTCACTGAGTGGACATTTGCTGGTGTTGGATCATTCTCTTTATGTTTTAGACACTGTTGTATGTGACCAACAAATAAGTTGGAGATGTGGTTATCCCTCTGAATCTTACTGCAAGGTTTGTCAAGTCTGGTACAAACATGACACAGTTCCTGATGGATTGGTCATTTATTTGAATGAGAGGGTTGTGCCTAATGATCTGGCCACTCAGTGTATATTGCTTTAGTCTTGTCCTGGTTTTGTACCCTGGACACTATAGCACATAACCACACATTATAAACAGTAGGTGTAGTTACCACCACTTCCCTTTAACAATAAAACTATAACTCCCCTCATCGTTAGCTGGTCAGAGATCTAAGATGTATTCCAGCAACAACTGATGAGCTGGTGGGTGCTCAAACCTGATTTATGGAAGTAGTAGCATTTGCCAGGGGGTAGTAGCGTTTGCCAGGGGGCAACGCAATCCATTGTGAACCCTTATGGCACTCAAAGGGTTAAAAGAATGTGACTGTGATTATTAGAAATATAGAATTAATAGGTGACTGAAAATGGGAACAACACACTTTTTGAATTATTATATTACTATAAAAATACTGTAATTGTGATGTTTATGGATTCCACTTTCAAGTCCCAATTCATGATATATGACTCTCAATGCATTTATGACTTCCTGCTTTAATTTAAAGGAGCACTAAGCATTTGTTATGGAAAAAAATATGTATAGGCCTTCCCACTGCTGAGAGATAAATATTTTCAAAGTTATTATTTTATAAACTTTTGTTTTTTTATTGACAGCACCCTCTAGTGGTCAGATTCCAATTAGTTATACTGCTGAGCCATGGGTCAGTTAGAACTTTCAGGAAGTAAACAAGCTACAATTCACTTCCTGATTCTTTGAACTGTTATAACATGTAAATAAAACAACTGACAACAACTGATTTTGTTACTGCTCCTTTAACATACTGATACTAAGATGCTAAACTAGCATAAATATGTATACAAGTCAGAGCCTGACACACAGACTTCAAAAGAGAAGGGAGAGTTCTATACAGTAACCCAATAACCAAAACTGTAAAGTACCACTGGGTTGCAGTCTATGTTAGCAAAATTAGATTGGTCAAAATCATATAAAGATAAGTACCTAAACTGAATCTGAACAAAGTAGTATTGATTGAAGTTATTTAGATGTGTTTTATAATAATGTAGGGCATATTACAAAACATACACCAAGAAATTATGAGGCAACAGTTTCCCTTTAACATCATATATAGACAGAACTTGCATCGGGGGGGAAACATGATTAGAAGCTTCTATTTCAGACTAGTTGAAGAGCTCGTTACACGGGCCACAGTGCCACTGGCAGCCGGTCGCTGGGCAGTCATGCGCAATAGAGACTGCCCGCGCAGAGGCCGAAATAGAGCTAGACGCTCGCGTCGTGGGCAGTTTCTACTGGGCATGACTGCAACACGCGCAGCAGTCTCTACTGCGCATGACTGCGCCATTACACACGTTCTGGTGAATTATTATATAGGATATTATAAGATAGCAAATCATGAAACTATAGTGATTCTATATAGAATATCTGAAAAGAGCATACATTACTTTTTAATGCTTTGAATGTTGGAGGAGTGAGCAACTCATTGCTGTGCAATGCTTTTCATGCCCCTCTGGCTCTCAAAGGGTTATTAGAGTGCTGGGTGACGAGGGTTTATGATTATGTCTTGTGTTCCTGAAATTGAACTATAGTACATTACCTTGGTGATTCCAGGTAACTGTGGAGAAAATTCCTGATGAAGCTCGGATGAAGCGGCTGCTCAACAAGTACTCCACAGACCCTCAATATCAGCAACTCTTCATCAATCTGGTAAGGACAGAGCCAAATACAAAAACAAACATTTCTTCTGTGAACAATGTGTTTGTTATATTTAAATCATTTGTTTATGATGGCTGTGTCAGGCGTACTGATTTACATAAACATTGCCAATCCTGAGACTTTACATTTTCAACAAAAGTAGCAGAGTACAAACAGCATTCCTGAGTTTTAATTCATATTATATAAACATAACAGATGTTGATAAAATGAGCCAGCAAGAAAATACAACAAAGAGACTGTAGAAAAAGAGACTTTTTGATTAAAATGCATTCCAGATTGGCACAATTATACCAGGTTAATAGAATATATAAAATATCCATGTAATTTTTTTGGCAGCTATGATACTATTGAACAAACATGAATTGGGACAGTGTAGGATGATTTCTGTAAAAGTACATTTCAGCACATTAACCATTTTCCTCCCAAAGGAACACTAAGGCTGAAATATCAGGTGCCCTTGAAAGAACTTGACAAACATTCCTTAAGATATATGATTGAACTTGAAAAGGAACCAACACCTCCTGATAACCCCCTCCCTCACCACATACACACTTAACTTACTATGGTCAGAGAATCGTTATGGAGCCTTTGTTAAAGGGTTAATAATCCATTCATTTACTGCTAAGCTATGAGCTGTCCTTATACTGTATACAATTGATCCCCGCAATTTGTAATGCTGAAATCGCTATATTTTCTTCGAAATTTTATTATAAAGTGTTCCCTCCCGCCCCTTATACTTACGTCATATTCCTTGCCTCAGACTTGGAAGCAGATCGTGATGAGGGACAATCTTCTTTCAGTGTAAGGAAAAACATGCCCTCCTTCATCAAAGAGGACAGGGTTTTCCTTATGCTGAAGGAAGGAAGATTGTCCCTCATTGTGATTTGTCTGCTTCGATGGACGGATTTCAGATCTGAGGGGAAGTGGCTTACCAGACTGAAAAGTGGTTGAGGGAGACAATTTATAATAAAATATCAAAGAAAATATAGCGATTTCAGCATTAAAAATGATGGGGAGCAATAGTATACATTATAAGGACAAATCGCAGCTTAACAGTAAATGAAGCATTACTAGCCCTTTAAAGAGAAAATATCTTCAATCAGTCCTGGATGCCATGACCTTGTAAGTGGACATGACAGTTGCTGGCAGAACCACAAAACCACATACTCTGCTCACTGCACACATTGTAATCTTAACCTTTTAAGATTCACAATGCATTGGACATCCTTCTGGTCTTTAAAGAGTTAAGTAAACTCTTGCACTCTGCTGGCTTCAGTTTGGAAAAAACTGCCAGCAACTATCATGTCCGCCCCCATGGAAATCACATTCAGGAGTGATTGAAGATGCTATTTATTAAACAAAGGCACAAGGACAAAATGTATATGGCCATTAGGGTTTTTAGCCATAGTAAGGTAAGTAGGGATATTTATTAGGCGATGTTAGTTTTCCTTTAAGATGGAAAAATAGGTCTCCATAGCTCTAAAAGGTTTAATGATACCTGCAAGGTCAGCCAAAATTATCCAATTACTTTTTCATTTAGTAGTCAGAGTAAACATTGGCTTTATGTAGAGATTGATGTGTTAAGACAAGTTAGCTTTAAGAATATAAATATATTTTAACATTTTTTACGTTTCCCATTCAGAGAATTAGAAGGCTTGAATTGAAATTGAAATACTTACTTTGTTCTTTCCAAGAAAGCCAGTGGATGATTTTAATTATTACAAAAACTATGTTTTTCATCAAATGTTTTAAAAGAATACTACACTACTTATTTGGAAGTAAAATTAGCTTGATAAATAGGAAACGTTTAAAGAAACCGTAAACTTTTGTTATGGAAAAATATATATTATATAGCTTTTCTTATAATAATAGGTGTACTTCCGCTGCTGAGAGATGCATATTTCCAGAGTTATTACAGTTTAAACCTGTGTTTTTCTTACATTAACAGTGCCCTCTAGTCGTCAAATTCCAACAAGTTATTCTGTTACATTCTATTTTTGAGGAATGGCAATGACAAACACTTCTCCATAGAATATGAGAGAAATTTCCTGACAATTTGAACTATTATAACTTTTGAATAACACAGCTGACAGCAGTGGAAGATCAGCAGGAAAAGCTCTATACAATATAGGTTTCCAGCAAAATGAATGCTGCTTCTTTAAGTATATCTCATCATGTCATGACCAGACCATTTTATGGGTATGTTGTTAGTATTACATTATATATAGAGCCATTATCAGTTAAAAAAGTAATCCACACAAGGATGCAGCCAAATTATGCAAAGACACATATGCCCATCTTTATGAAAGTTGATTGGTGCAATCCTTGAGCAAACCAACTTCACCATACAGGGATAAAATAAACATGATCATTGATTTAAATGCTAGAGAGTTCTCCATTTCATTTCTTCGCTAGCATTCAAGCGGTTAAAAAGCTCCATTTAACCCTTTAAGTGCCAGAGAGGTATCCAATGCATTGCGGTGCAATGCAATGGATACTTCTCTGGCACTCAGAGGGTTAAATAAATTAGAATTTTGGACATTTTACACTTGTCCGCTCTGGTGCATTTGATTTGCTTCAGAACTGTTCCACTCCACTTGTATACATATGGGCCATCGTATCTAGTGCAGCATTTCTAACAGTTATTTTCTGCCTCTGTTGTTTGGAGTCTGAGTAATCAGAGGTTTCTCCATTATTTGTATATAAAAGTCATCCATAGACAGCAATAGCACCAGCATAAATAGGACAGGCCATGGAAGTACTGCTCTCAAAAAGGCAGCATTTTGTTAAAATCTTGTGTGTGTTATATACATAATAGCTGAAGAGCCCGTTACACGGGCCACAGTGCCACTGCCACCCGGTCGCGGGGCAGTCATGCGCAGTAGAGACTGCCCGCGCCACGGCTGATACAGAGCTGGACCTCTGTATCAGCCATGGCGCGGGCAGTCTCTACTGCTCATGACTGCAGCATTCGCAGCAGTCTCTACTGCCCATGACTTTGTCGTTACATTTTAGCGAATTATTATATAGGATTATTAAGGAATAAACCAGGTCTTGTGCCTGCTTACGCAGATTTCCTAAGCTACTTAAACATAAAATTCACCCGATTGTGCCAAGTCGGGGGCAGTGACAAAGTGTATGGGCATTACAGGGCATTACTTTCCTTTGGGCCTGTCTAAATTTTAATGAATATCAATAAAATGCACATTTTTATAACCAATCTTTTCACAGGAACCTTATATAAACAAGTCAGCGGTATCCGTACAAGCTCATTTTTCACTGCAACGGACATATGTTGTATTTCGAACTCTTGGTATTCGTCACTTGGTTGTTATAGATCTTCAGAACCGCGCAGTTGGAATCATTACCAGGAAGGATCTCATCTCTTTACGACTGGAAAAGAGACTGATTCAGTTGGACTCAGCAAAGATGGATTCGGATGAAGAGCTCTTAAAATAGACAATAATAAAAAGACAAATGGACCTTAACACTTGAGAATTATATGGGATTATATATAGTGAAATAACATGTATTCCAGGCTAGCATTAGCAAAAATGCACTATTTGTTACCAGACACATGTCTAATCTTATATATGTCCTGTGAGGGTATCAGTTCTTGCTTTGGGCCTTATGTTCAAAAGAAAATGGAGTAGTTCCGGTCAAGCCAACTGCACCATGCGAAAGGGGAAAAAAAAAAAAAAAAAAATCCCTTTAACCCTTTGAGTGCCAGAGTACCACAATGCTTTGCGTTGTGTTGCCTGCCCCTCTGGTACTCAAAGAGTTAAAGTACATGGGGCTTATAACCGTTTGAATGCTGGAGAGGTATCCTGTTCATTGCTTCACATTGTGTTAGAGCCATCTCTAGTGTTCAAGAGGTTAAAAGCCCATTTAAATCAGTGGGGGTTTGAGGATTTTTTTTTACATTTCTGCCCTATGGTGCAGCTGGATTGCCCCGGAATCACTAATCTTTTGTTTTGAATATAACATCCCTAGTATAAGGCTCTAAGGAACAAAACCACTTCTGATACAAAGTGTGAAGGTCATTAATCTCAATACATTTGCTGATCTTGTCACTCATTATTGGTTTGCACAAAAGTAAGGAAACAGTTTAACCCTTTGCATGCCCGAGAGTTATCCAATGCATTGCAATGTGTGGCTATGTCTCTGACATTTAAAGGGTTAGGGGTCTAGAATTAAGTAAATCATTTTATAGATGCTAGCTTGGAGTACACGTTATTTACATGAATACAAACCCAGTTTTATTTTGTTTTATTCCTGTAAAGGGGAACTATACCTACAGGAATGAGTGGCTTTTAATGTATTTAATGGAGGAATTTCCTTAGGTAAGAATCCTTACTACAGCAGTCAGATATAGCTAGTTATTTATATATTTGCATAGTATTTACAGATGTCTGAATTTGCTGTGCACCATTTTAGTTCACATCTTGATACAATAAACTATATCACATGAATGAGGTTAGCCATAAAGAGAGAGTCCTGTCCTGTCCCTGGGACTCAAGAATATCCCTGTTCAAATGTAGACTGCAGCAGAGTACAAAACCAAAAAAATAGTGAATACATACACCTGACTGCTGTATGAAAGACAAAGTCCTTCTATTTAGCAAATTAAGAACTGCTTGTTTCAGTGATATATTTCCCCTCTAAGGCCAGAGGTAATAAAATCCAAATCTGGCTCTACTTGCTCAGGACATATATGTATAAAATACTATATAATTTAGTGACTTTCATAACAATATTGTAGGTAATAAAATAGCAACATATTTAAAGTGTATGTAAGAAGCATATATGAATGTGCATGTGTGTGTCACTCACTGTACAATAATGTGTGCATGAGAAGCTGAACAATAAATGCATTGTACACCTAATTATGCCCTCATTGAGTATTATATGAATGCGGAATGTGATGGAGCCCACACGCTTTCATGTTCCCTGTCCCTTGCCATAACCTTACATGATGAATCAAATTCCCAGCATCCCAATTGGCTTTGAAGGTTTTCGTTGGCTGGTTGGAGGTGATGGAAGTAGGAGGGACTCAGGTTGCCTATTCTTGTTATGCAGTGCCTTACTTCTCTTATACCAGAAACATTAAACAGAATAATCACTCTGAAGAATGCACCACATTACCTATTATACCTCTGCATTCTCTGCTGTATGAATGACCTCAACTATGTTAAAAAAAAATATCTACTTAGCGCTTTATGGATGTTATTTGTGTTACTGTACCTTGTTTCATACTCAGATGGCTAACGTTTCTCATTAGGATTTTGTCTGTGGAGCTCTGTTACACAACATGAGGAACTTTATTTAAGGAAAATAATGAAAATCACAACACTTAGCCCTTTGCACGCCAGAGGGGAAAGCAACACATTTTGACACTCCTCTGGTACTTAAGTGGTTAAAATGAATTAATGAGATTGGGAGCATGTGAATTTCCATGCACACTTGTTAAGAACTGAAGGTACAATAAATTAGGCTCTGTCTGTACCCTGAGCATTGAGAGGTACAATTGTGGACAAACTGAACCATGGGGGGGGGTCTAAAGATTTCCAGTGCTTTAAATGGGTTTTTTAACCCTTGACTGGTAGAGAGGTCTCTAAAGCTTTGCTTTACAATGCATTGGAGATGTCTTTAGCATTCAAATGGTTAAAGGCCATCCTACATAATAATTTGCTAGGATGTTTGTCAGAAGCTGTCATGCTCAGTAGAGACTACCCGAATGCACAGAATGCGATTTTCACATGTCCACTCATAGTCAGAGAACTACACATACAACATATATGTTTTGCCTGTCCTAAACTTATTCCCCTGTCCAATATTACTGAAATTTGTTCCATGGAACCTCTTGAAGTACATCAGGGAGCCATGTGGGTCTGCCAATCTCAGTCTGAGAACCTCTGTGTTTTAAACATAGAAAACATGGTGCTCACTATATTGTGGAGTAGTGTGTTGTTCATCCCTCTGTCACTCAAAAGGTTCTCAGTTATTCATGGACTCCCCAGTTACACCATTTTCTTTGAAAGAAATATTTAATCTTGACATAAATATATTTTATCATGGCAGTGGAGGCCAGCTAACCCTTTGGATGCTAGAGCTAAGCAATGCATTGGACAGATATCTAGCTTTTATGGGGTTAAAGCATGGCATTTACTTGTCCATTGATGGTCAGTTCACTCCTGCACTTATTTGTTTCACCTGCGTGATCTAATCCTGCATTTCATCAGCTGGTACATGACAGCCAGGCCAATTTTTGGGAGTAAGTACCAATCATGCATTTACATTTACATGTAAGATAAGTGGAACCGTGTGCTTCATAACTCATTTGTTACAAATGTAATCTGTTCTGACTTGATTTCCCTAGAGAGAGATTAATCAACACAAAGCAAATCAATTCTTCGTGAAGCATCATTATTTAAGATGTGCACCTAGCCTTATTCTTAAACATAATTTACATTTTACACTGGAAACATGCCAGGAAACCATGATTTGTTACTGTTTAATTTTGCACTATTAAATATTTTAGATAATGTCTGCTATTTCAGTCTCTCTCTTCATCATTACCTATATTGTTTTATGGAACCCTTGTACCAATTCATGGAGCCCTGCTGTTGCAAATTTACCAACATGGCATACCATTTTCCATTGACATTTTTCCCTTGGGCAATTACATTCAAGGGTATCACTAGTTGTCCCTAGTTCTGTGTAAAGCAACAACAGCAGAAAACCTCATGTAAAATACATTAAACTGCACTTCAAAATATTACATTAATCATTTAATGACAAGCACATCGAACATGGGACTATAATTTAATTTTAAAACAAAAGACAAGGAGAGGGAGCCTGGAATTCTGGGACAATTGGCACATATGTGATAAACCCCTTGTGGGCCACTGGAGCATGCAACACAGCTTTGCAGTGCATTGACCACCCCTCTGGCCCTCAAGGGGTTAAACAGAGCCCAGTTTGAAAATCACTGTATTATGAGAATTCTTACTTTTTGGGATAAAAAGCTAGACAATAAGTTAACCCTTTCAGTGCCAGAGGGGTATCCAACGCATTGCTTTGGATATCCCTCTGACACTTAAAGGGCTAACGGTTGATGCAAAGAAAAGAAGTCTCAATGAAAATATTGTAGAAATTATATGTGGCATGTAAACACCAGTTTCAAATGTTTCTAAGTTTTAAGGGAAATTATTGATCTGGATACCAAGTCATATAGTCGTATCTACTCTTCAAATTTCATACAAATAAAATGAAGAAATGTATGTAAAATAAGGCTGTCCTGTGTTGATAGATGGATACAGGATCTCATGTTTAGCCATCAATTAAACACAGTAACATATGACTGATCAATGTATATTTAAGCACAAAAGTTTTCTGTGTTTAATAAATGGATCACTCAATGATGGCTTTGCCATTATTTTAGCTCAAGCATGGGAGACATTTAGAGCTTCATATGTTTGATCCATCATGTGCTACTCTGATAGTTATTTTGATCACATACAGTAAGACTCACTGTACTTGTGTTACTAAAGTTGGTTAATAAAACTATGGAAATGAAAAGGCAAATAACTGTAGTTTAACCCCTTAATGACTGGCCAGTCGTCATGTGGTTGGCAGTTAAGGACCATGGTGTATTGTCAGAGATGTAACGAGAAGCCACCGGGCCCTGGTGCAAAAATTGACATGGGCCCCCCCAACCACATTTCCCCCCCATTGGCCACCTCCACATTGCCCCCCCCATTGCCCCAATTTCCAAATTGCCCCTCCATTGCCCCCAATCTCCACATTGCCTGCCTCCACATTGCCCCCAATCTCCACATCGCCTTCACATTGCCCCCAATCTTCACCTCCACATTGCCCCTATTGACCCCCCAGTGTCCATCTCCTACCTTCCCGGTGGTCCAGCAGCATGGCAGGAGAGGTCTGTGCCTTCTTCTGCACAGACCTCAGAAGCTGGAGCTCCTGCGCGGTCTTTTCTTCAGTAATGCAGAGCGCTGGGTGATGATGTCATCTTCCAGCGCTCTGCATTACTAGAGTGCTGAAGAGGGAGCTTAGCTGCTACAGGTCTGTGCCAAAGAAGGTCACTGCAACCCCAATTGTTACGCCACTGGGTATTGTTTTAAACTTGCTCTGTGGATTCAGGGGTCCCCAATCGGCGTGCAGTAGCATGGGGACCCCTGAATTCCATGACGTACCAGTACCCTCACTGGTCCTTAATGCAAATTTACCCATTGTGGACCTGGCACATCATAGTTTCTTAAGGGGCTAAGCCAAAGAAAAGTTCTTACTCAAATGAACAAAAGCTGTGAAATTGTGAGCTATGTTTCCACAGATAATAACTATGCCCCTCACATGTTCTTTGTAGATAATATCTAATATGTAATGTAATTAATGTTATTTACTATGTCGGTTGTGAAGTGATGTATGATGCCATCAACAAAACATAGATTGTGTGGAGTTAAGTTACATGGAAACTAAATCCCAGATTTTCAGACTTTTTAGCAGAATATGGGCTTTTTGCAGAGAGCTATAGATGAGCAATTCTGAAACATACCAACTGGATTAAAGGGCACAAATAAACAGGGGCGGACTGACAGGACCCAGGGCCCCTGGTCCAAAAAGAGGTCTGGGCCCCCTGCCCAATGACGTCATTGGCCCCTCCCCATGCCATCACAAGTGCTACTCTATGACAAAATAAGCCCCTCCCCATGACAGCATAAGCCCCACCCAATTACATCATAAGCCCCACCTCCCACTACATGCTCAGCCCCACACACTTACCCTCCCCCCCACACACATACACTCTCGGCCCATCCAGAAGTTTCACATTACACAAATTAAGATACTCCACACCATTTCAGAAGTCCAATTACCCCCCAGGCCATCCATTACCCCCCAGGCCATCCAATAACCCCCCAAGCCATCCATTACTCCTCCAGCCCATTCTGGTATTCTTCAAACTAGACATAATACAAGCTAATATGTCTACATATCATATGCTGGTTTATAGCAGTGGGGAATTGGAAGGCAAGAGGCAGTTAAACAGGGAAGGTTAGGTAGGTAGGAGTGAGAAAGTGACTGTGAGAATAAAGGGAAAAGAACATGGCAGGGAAAGAGTGTGGCAGAAAGCATGGGGATGCTGCCACCATAAATGTAAAAATGTATTTCTTGGAAATAGCCATCAGAATGTGCATTCTAGTGCATACATGTTTGTGTGCCAGGGTGTGAATGTGTTTGCTAGTGCATGCATGTGTGTGTGTGTTCTAGTGTATGCATGTGTGTGTGTCAGGGTATGAATGGGTGTGGATGTATGTACTAGTGTGTGAATATGTGTACTATGTGTGCCAGTGTGTGAATGTGTTAGTGTGTAAAAGTGTGTGAATGTGTTAGTGTATGCATGTATGTGCCATCATGTGAATGTGTGTGCTAGTGTATACATGTGTATTTACTAGTGTGTGAATATGTGTACCAGTGTGAATTTGTGCACTAGTGTGTCTGTCATTGTGTGCATGTGTGTTAGTGTGTAACAAGAAGAGGAGGGCAAATAGGGCATAATTTGTGCAAAATATATCAGCTATACAAAAATCATGTGTAACCGCCAGATGTGATCATCCAACTGGTGCAGGTTGTCAGAAATGTTTATTTTCATGATAATGTGATGTACAATAGACTGCACTCAAACCGGAAGAGAGCCACAGTAAAAGTAAAAAATAATTTTTTGGAATAGTCATCAGAATATTTACATGTGGACATCGGGACAAAATCCAAGCAATTAAAAAAGTTCTGCACTAAAGGTTCTTACTCATAGATCTATGAGTAACCACCTTTAGTGTGAAATGACTATTTCCAATAAATCATTTTTTACTTTTATGGTGGCAGTCTATTGTACATCCCATTACACCTGTATACCTGATATATTGTGCATAAATGATGTCCCTGTTTGCCCTCCTCTTCTTGTTACACACTAACATACATATACACACACACACACTATTGCACAAATTCACACACTGGTACACATATTCACACACTAGTACATACACTTACACATACATTCACATACTGGCACATACATGCATACACTAACACACATTCACGCACTGGTACACACTAACACACTGGCACACATAGTACACATATTCACACACTAGTACATTCATACCCTGGCACACACATGCATACACTAGCAAACACATTCACACCCTGGCACACACACACACACACACTGACACACTGTCACACAGATGCACACAATACACTAGCACACACATTCACACCCTGGCAGATGTATGCATACACTAGCACACACATTCACACACTAGGTATTTGATTCAGGCATTTTAATAGTCTTTGCTCATTTATTAATATTCAGCAATACTTCCTATATATATATATATATATATATATATATATATATATATATATTTAACCCTTTGAATGCCAGAGGGGGTGTGCAACACCCGTCTGACCCTCAAAGGGTTAAAGGAGGTCAAGTATATTTTTGTGAACAGAAAGCACAGTCACTCCCACATTTAACCCTTTGAGTGCCAGAGGGTTATGCAATACGTACCCCTCTGGCATTCATAGGGTTAACAGCACTTCCTACATAGGTTTCATATGGCCAAATAATGACCTCTCTGTGCTCTCATGGCACCACTCACTGCCCCTCCGCTGCGTACAGAAGCCAAGCAGCCACCCACCTTCTGTGTGATCCCTGTTGCCTGGGCTGGCTGCATAAGTGCCCATGGGTTGCTAGGCAACCGACCGCTCGCCTTCCGATGTCAGCATGTGGAAGTTGAAGGGAGGCTGTGGCCCACCATCCTCCTTGGCGCGGAAAGGCTCTGCTACTGACCCACAACCCACAGCCCCCCCCCACCACATCACGAGCCCCTGCGGGCCGTGATTACATCAATGCGCATGCTGCCCAGACCAATTGGTCGCGTAGCATGCGCAATGAAAAGGAAGAAGCACAGAGAGAGAATCTTAAGCGCTTGCTGCCAGCAGCTGCCAGCAGCTGCCAGACTAACAACTTCTGCAGTGAGTCTGGACTCTGGCAGCAAGCAGTGGATCCTGTGTTGGGGGGCTGGGGGCAATGTGACATTAGGCTTATTATGCTGCCTTTAGTTCAGCATGGTGGAAGGCAGCATGAAGGCATTACTGTATATTACTGAGGCCTTAGTGCCTCATGTCATGGAGTACAGTGTGGCCGGCGGGAGTCACAGTAACATTCCATAATTGGCGGTGACGGGCCCCCTTCGGTCGCGGGCCCTCGGTCCGTGACCGAATGCCCGAATGGTCAGTCCGCCCCTGCAAATAAACATTTATTTGATTTAAATTGTTTTTTTTTAATGCTAAGCAATGACACTGCTCCACTTGGAATAAATTTATTAGGGGACACTGGCCCATCTTTATAAAAGCATACTGGGGTTATTCTGTAGTAAGCCAGATATACCATACGGGACAAATACAAACTTTCAATTAAATTAGGCTTTTAACCCCTTGAATGCTAGGGAGGTCTCCAATGCATTGCAAAGCAATGCATTGGAAACCTCTCTAGCATTCAAGAAGTTAAAAAGCTCTATTCAAGTCCATGGGAATTTAGGAAGTTTTATTTGTCCCCTATGGTGCAATTGGTTTCCTCCAGGATAACTCCAGTTTGCTTTTATAAATATGGGCCACAGTGTCTATAATGGGAGAAATAGGTTACAGGGCTGATAAGATTGTACACAATGTAACTGAAATCACTTTTTCACACTGGGTCCCCCCACTCATTTTTCTAAGTGCTGATAATTAAATACATTCTCTTCCTCATATGTTTTACAATTATGAATATTTTACACAAAGCATAATATTATGAAGTCTGGTTATATCTGAAAATCTGGGACTAATTTGAGCAATAAAGTTTTATGATGAAAAAAAAAGCAGTCAAAGGTTTTTCATAACGTAACACTGCTGATCCTTCAAGTTTCAAACACATTCATTTGCAATACATTGGAGACATATCTAGCATACAAGGGGATAAGAAAACAATAATAATTGCTGATAAGATGGCTCAGTTGGTTAATGCACCAGATGTAGAATCTGTTCAAACCTCAGGGTCGTAGGGTCATCTCAGCCTTTCATTCTTCTGAGGTAGATAAAATGGGGTTTATGCACTAAAGCGTGATGAAGGGGGAGATTCACTAAGCGATGATAAAGAGGTGATAAAGTGGAGATGACTTCTCCAGTTTATCACTTCTCCAGTTTCTATGTTATTCTAAGGAGCCTATGCACTAAGATTTCTTCAGCTTTGGAGAGCTTAGTGAATAGGCCCTATAGAATAATATAGGAACTGGAGAAGTGATAAACTGGAGAAGTCATCTCCGCTTTATCACCTTTTTATCACTGCTTAGTGAATCTCCCCCAAATAGGTGATAAAGCGGAGATGATTTCTCCAGTGATATCTCTACTCCAGTTCCTGTGTTATTCTACAGAGCCTATGCACTAAGATCTCTAGGGCTAGATTTAAAGGCAGCCGTTAAACCAGTCGCTAAGTGAAAAAGGCACATCGCTTGCAAATAATACAGGAGTTACGGCAGATTCAATAGGTACTCTACAAGAATAGCTATCGAGCGTAGGCACACAAAAAACACGTAACACAAAAGCCGTTGTCGCTCATGTTAATGCACAACGGGCGGCCAAATCACACGATAACTGCGCTCAAAACAACATGTAATATAACGGCTGCCGTTGTCAAGCAAACATGATTGATGCCAAAACAAATTCAAACACACAGCCAATCACAAAGCCCCAATGTATGAAATAACTTCAAATACACCTATATATACCCAAAAATAACCGTCACACATTGTCTGTTATCGAGTTCTTCAGAGCTAGATATCAGGACCCAGGAGCGGAGGATAGCGATCAGAGAGAGGGAGAAAGGAGCATTCATTGGAGGTAGAAGGAGATTTTTGAGTTTGGAGTTTGGAGAGAGGTGCACTTACTAGACACATATTACACCTTTGCACATATTACATACACACATACAAACACAAACACATACACATACATACACATAGTCCTTTTTTTTTCATAATACCTTACACATTTTACTTTTTAGTTTGACAGTGTGAATCTGGGAGTGAAAGTGTGTGACAGAGAGTGACTGGATCGAGTGTGTCTGTGAGGGCCTGTGGGAGTGCCTGGGTGTGACTGGGTGAATGATGGCAAGGAGAGGAGGACAGGAGAGAGGGATGGGGAGAGTAGTGGAGGAGGAGGAAGCTCAGGAGGGCATCCCTCAGCAGAGCAGGGGTGGGAGAGGGAGATCCGCAGGGCGGAGGGGGACCCGGCCCACAAGAGCAGGAACACGCAGGACAGGGACAGAACCTGCAGTGGGACGAGGGGTAGTTGCTAGGGAGCACCCCACTCAGTCAGGGTCAGACCAGGCAGGGCACTCCGGCTCTGAGTCATCCCATGCCGGAGGTGACGAGGCCAGGATCAGAGACCCAAAGTATACAGAGGAGGAGAACACGGCTCTTGTGGAAGCTGTCCTGGAGAGGCAGAGTGTTCTCCACCCGACAGTGAAGGTCCCTGGCCTGTCAGCGAGGAGGAAGGCAGCCTGGAACCAGATCTGCAGCCGGGTCAACACGGTGGCTCCATGCAGGCGGGATGTGGAGTCCATCAAAAAGCGATGGGGCGACTGCCGGAGGGTGGTCAAGAACAAGCTCTCCGAACTCGCCAAGCACGCCCGAGGCACTGGAGGTGGCCCACCTGTCCCTATCACCTTCTGCGGCTGGGAGGAGATGGTGCGCCAGAATATGTCCCCAACCCTGATCGAGGGGGTTGTTGGAGGAGCTGACACTGGGGATGAGAGGAGCCTCCACACTACCGGTAAGTGCAACACTACAGAACAACACACTACAGCAACCAACACCAGCTGCACACACAGTCACACCTCAACACATGCCCATCATTCATGCACACAACTGCACCAACACAGCACCCTGAGGGTTAAACACAGGACACAACACAAGGACAAATATCAAGGTCCAACTTGGAACAAACCTGTCCAAGTCCTACTTCAACCCTCCTGTCGCTGTGCTCATCACACACAATACACAAACCATGCTGTTCAAAATGTCGACTGTCATAGATCATCACTGTTCACACACAATGTCACCCATGTCCCCACTGGGATGTCAGCACTTAACCCCTCGAGTGCTAGAGGGATCATCAATGCATCGATCAACAATGCTTTGGCAACCCCTCTGGGACTCAAAGGGTTAACCAGACAACAATCAAGTCAATAGGCCAACGATCACATGCTACACAGGGGACATTCACTAAGCGGTGACAAACAGATGGTGGAGAGAAATTCACCCTTACACATCCTCATTTCACCAATACCAGTGTTAGCCTATGGAGAATATGCAATAACATGAATCAAGTTGCTAAGGTCCCATCGTATACACTCCATAGAAAACACTGGAAATGGGGAAATGAGATCACTGGAGAAGTCAGCATCATGTACACTCCATCATGTCGACAACACCGCTTACTGAATCACAAAAAGGATGGAGCAGGTCACACATCACAGTGTCACTGAGAATAACTGCTTGTATGTGCAACACACAGGCCTCAAACAATACCCCAGAATTAAAGGGGGAAAAAGTAGGCCTTGGTGTTGTGTCTGCAATCATTTACTCTAACTTCAAATGACATATCTCACATCTGATTCCCACATGGATCCTCAGGGGTGCTGATGCCATGGATGGATGGTACACCAGACACTGTTTGCAGGATACACATGGGAACCAAATATCACCCATTGTACCTTGGTCACCAACAGGCCATGAATGATAGATATCTCGGATTGAGTACGGTTGCCTCACTCAGAAGGATGGATGGGCTCATACTCAAAGAAAAACAGGCCTCAATCAGAGATATCCCTCACTACTGGCGTGATTGTTGCCCTTCAGGATTCAACTGGAACACACGACATGGACAGGATCCTGTCCAGTTCATCAATCTCTGATTGCCAGGGTGGTATCCCATGCCCTACAATGCAATGCATAGGATATGATCCTGACAACCAGAGAGTCACCTGTCAAGTAATGAAAAATTGTGAATTGGACGGGATCAGCTAAGAAGATAGGGTTGAATAACACTGGATTCCCACTGCACATCTGTTCAAAAAAGATATGCACACAAAGAAAATGGTCAGATATGTACCTTTCAAATGGCTCAAAATATGTCCCAACACGATGTGAACCCAGAGATCATCTCACTGCCTGTGATTGCCCTACTGGCCAGATATGTGCATCCATCAGAAACTAACTTACATTGATACCATCCAAATACACATACCTAGTATATCCCACTCTACGTAGATGGGATATACGAGGTATGTTCATATCCATCATATCAATCCAATGTATATTTTGATGGGTGCACATATATAGCCAGTAAGGCAATCACACCTACTGAAATGATCTCTGGCTTCATATCTGGAAAGGATATATTCATATCCATATGAAAGGTACACATCCACATGCATATATGACCATTTCTCCTTGTATGTAACTGTAATGGCATAGCAATTGTTAATTTCACCAACATGTGGATCCATGTTAGTCCTATCCCTCCAACCCTCATGATTAGACAGATATCGCTCTATTTGACAGCTGGAGATTTCAGTCATTAGACCACACGGAGGCTCTTCAGCAGAGCCTAAATTGCCCCATTCAGAGATGGATACATCTTTGAGATGGTCAACAAAGTGTGCCAGGTTTGCAAGCACACTCTGTTCACCATTCCAATGAAGTTTACATCTCTGAATGGGGCAATTTAGGTTCTGCTGAAGAGCCTCCGTGTGGTGAAATGACTGTCAAACATGTAAAAATGACTGTCAAATAGAGCAATATCTGTCTAACCATGTGGGTTGGAGGGATAGGACTAACATCGATCCACATCTATCTCTTACAATGCCTACAATATTACATCATGGTGAAATTAACCATTGCTATTCCGTTAAAGGGATAGTAATACCTAACATGTGAAAAGAAAAATATATTGCAGGGTTCATCCCCCGAGCAAAACAAGGGTATTCCCACTGCTGAAAGGTGTTTCATTCAAAATGTAGTAAGCTCATAGTTGACTACTCCAGGGGCAATATCACAGTGGCCTGGAACTCTACAATGGCGATGTTGCTAGACCATCCTATGGACAGCTTACGTCCAGACGCAATAAATTCTCATAGGATAATGTAGCAACAGTGCCAATGTACAACTTCAGGCCACTGGAATATAGCACCAAAGCAATTCTATTCTGAGCTGGGAGACTTTTTGAACAAAAACCCCCTCCAGCAGTGGGAGTACCCTTGTTTCACTCAGGGTGATAAACCACAAAACATATATTTCCCTTTCTGCATTTCATGTATTAGTATCCCATTAATCCCATCATGGCTACGTTTACTAATCACACAATCTCAAATCTCCACACAGCTTATGGGCCTCCATCGCAGCAGGAGCCCGTGGAGGAGTCGACCACACCACCCAGTGAGGAGTATACAGAGGAGGGGACTATCCGCTGGGAACCATCTACAACCACCACACCTCCTTCCCAACTGGCTGCATCACCACTGCCTGCCTCTCAACTGGCTGCCCCTCAACTGCCTGCCTCTCAACTGGCTGCCTCTCAACTGCCTGCCTCTCAACTGCCTCTCAACTGCCTGCCTCTCAACTGGCTGCCTCTCAACTGCCTGCCTCTCAACTGGCTGCCCCTCAACTGCCTACCTCTCAACTGGCTGCCTCTCAACTGCCTGCCTCTCAACTGGCTGCCCCTCAACTGCCTGCCTCTCAACTGCCTGCCTCTCAACTGGCTGCCCCTCAACTGCCTGCCCCACCACAGGATGCTCCACAAATGTACAGCGGCTGGATTCAGGGGGAGAGATGGATGCATCCCACTACCACCGGGAGCTATTACCCTCCAGCAGCAGCACCACCACCACCAGGGAGGCAATGGCTGCCCGGGAATGTGGCCACCAGCCAATATGGGCCATATTCCACCGAGATGGATCTACCCTCCTGGATGGCTTCCCAGCATGGCCCCAGGTATGATCCCAGGTGGGGGCCAAGCACCTACCACTTTCCAAGGTATGACCCTTGGCCACTTGACTACCAACACCTGGGCCTGATTGGGGAGCCCCAGCGCCCTCAGCCAAGGGACTTGTTCACCCCACCAGCTCAACCAGCACAGACATCAGTGGGCAGCAGTGGGTCCCTTGATGTGGTGGGCACCCACACACCGTCTGTGCAAGCCACTCCACCAACACAAACAGCAGTAGCAGCCACAGCACACCCAGTACCAGCAGAGGAGACAGCAGAGGCTGGGGAGATAGAGGCTGAGGAGACAGCTGAACCTGTGGAAGCAGAGGCTGAGGAGACAGCTGAAGCTGGGGAAACAGAGGCTGAGGAGACAGCTGAAGCTGGGGAAACAGAGGCTGAGGAGACAGCTGAAGCTGGGGAAACAGCACATGTGTCACCGGCCACTCCCATCTCCAGCAGTCAACGCACCACAGATCTGGAGGCTGAGTGCATGGCCCTTCAAAGAGGACAGCTCCGGGCAACCCACGCCACCAACGACAACCTCACGAGGAACCGGAGGGAATCCCGGAGGAACACGAACAGGTTGGAGACCAGAATCCAAGCTCTGGAGTCAGAGGTTGCCAGGGGGAACACACAACTCCACCAGATACATACGGGGATGATGGACATGTTTGCACAGGTGCTCGTGGAGTTGCGAGAGATTAATCGCAGGGAGAACCTGAGGATGGAGAGGGAGAACCTGCGTTCCACAGAGGGGTCCACTGCACCCACCACCCCATCCAGTGTTACCCCAGAAGCCACACCTAGGGGACAGAGGGTGACAAGGCAATCAGCCAGGGCATCCACCTCTGGCACCAAGTCTAAGGCCCCCCCCCAAAAACAAAAAGAAATGAAAGGCCCAACCTGTCATCTGCCCCCTCAATAAATGAAAATTGTGCTTTTGAATCCTGTCTGATCTGCTGTGTATTCACTTATAGATTGGGTGGCAGGGTTGTCTCCAATGCATTGCCAAACAATGCAGTGAACTCAACTCCTGCCTGGGGGAAATGTTTGTGTGATGTTACAACATGGGTTCACACACACCCACACCGTTGTCCAAATTCACCTGGCAACCCATCCCTGTAGCCATATAACACAACAGTGTTACATGGCCATGATGTGTGTCAGATTTGATCAGAACATACCCCTTAGCATAACAACTGGTGCAACACTGAACATTCGTCTGCATCAATTGTTGTGTTTGAGGGGAAAACCAAACAAACAGCTATGCGACTTAGCAGGGAAATAACAAGCAGGACAGATTGAACATGCATCAATATGGTCTTTAAATAAAAATTCTATTGTGCAGCTGACATACTGGGGAACACAATGTACACCCTAGGATCTCAATGTGTGTGTTACACATTGTGATCCTAGGGTGAGCATTGTGTTCTCCAGCAAGTCAGTTGCACAACAGGAGTTTGAATCACAGCCTAACTTACTGCATAACCCAATGATCTTCCTAAGATTTCATTGTGTAGCACACACATTGGAACCTTAGGCTGAGCATTGGCTTATGTATTAAAGGGATAGTAAACCTTGAAAATAAGTTCATTCTATATTGTAGCCCTTAAAAACATGTAAAATGATATAAGTCTTATCTCCCAAATCATATATGTTTGGTAGATAAAACTTATATAATTTTTCATGTTTTTTAAAGGGCTACAATGTGAAATAAACTTATTTTCAAGGTTTACTATCCCTTTAAGTTGTGTTGTTGATTAACTAAGGTTATAACACACTTCACCAGTGATAACACTTGTCCACATGGTTGTTTTTGTTGATGTAGCCCATGTACTGAGATATGACAACCTACAGCAATCTCAGGACATTAATTATATTGAGCAACACACAAACCGTGGACATCACATCACAGTGGAAGTGTGTCCCCTGTATCACCAGCTAATCACTCACAACACACATCAGTGTATCACTGCCATCATGTCATTGCATGTATACATCACAAAGTCCACTCATGGTCAGGCAACTAGTGGACTCCTGTGATGTAAATCATGCCTTCCTTTGTATGAGGGATACTCTAGCCTTGGGTACGGTTCCACATTGACAGGTGTTTGATCCAACATTCATTCATACAGACACGGATTGAGTAGTGATGTTTCTTGTGTATTTAGCCAATATGCATTAAACACTTGTATGAGCACAAAAAGGTACATCTGAACTAAATAGGAATACATTATAAATGCTAGTGAACTGCTCATGTGTTGTCTACATAGTTTGGCATCTGTGTATGAGCAGTCTTACTGTACAGGTCTGATACCTGGATGTTAGTACACACATTAATTTGTGTCCATATGTGAATGTTCCAGTAGAGGTTGCTGTGAACATAAGGTCAAACATTGCATCACCAACACAATCACTTGAAACGCCAAGGGGTGAGCTTCATGGAAGTGTTGTCCAGACTTCAGTCCAGTCATATGGAAACTCCTCTGTTTAAGGATGGATCGTGCTATGGATGCCTGTGGGACAAGAGGACAGGATTTGGAACATCACCCTCGAAATGATCGTCATGCAACAGCTACAACATCATGATCCTCTTAATCTTTCCCGTTACATAAGTCTACACAAACCACTGCTTTGTAATGTGTTGTGTACTGGTCTATGAACCATCATGGGGGGAACTAAGGGGATGTTAACCATCCTTAGGGATATTTGCCCCTGACATGGTTACACACATCAACAAATATGTCCTAATAGCTTCCTGACAACAATATATTTGGGCTGCCACTGTCAGAGACAGGCCAAATATGTTTGGTTCATGGAGCTAGTAGGACATATTTGTTAATGTGTGTATTTCTTTCTGGGGCACATATCACTGCACACACACACACACAGGGCAGCATGGTGTCCATGGAGATGTGATCCACATTTCATGAGCTCCATGTTGTGTAACACACTATTACTGTCGATCCACCCCTCTGCTGCTTTCTTCAACTGTAGCAAGCTACTGGTCCCATGTCCCCACGAATGCCCCCTGAACCCCTTATATGACAGAGTTCTATCCGATGCATTGGCTTGGATGAGACTCCCTCGCTACAGGGGTACCATGGTTGCTATGGGTCTGATCCTAGCAGAACACTTTAGTTGGTGCCTAGGGAGCTGTGGGATATGCTGAACAAGGTTAAAGTGTTGTACCTTGGTTTCCAGGGGGGCATGCAACATGGACGACAGGTTGTCAGATGTATTCGGAATCTCTAGGCCCAATCTGACTGGTCCACGGAATAGTTGATGCTGGTGGTCCATACTGCAGCCAGTGTCAGGGCTGTGTCACTGATCCTGTAGGGTGAAACAGAACATGTGTGTTGTGGTGGGTGTGTATGCATGGATTGTGTGCATACATGTATTATACTCACAGCAGAAGTGATCCCTGATCAATCTGTCCCTTGTCTGCATCCCTGTTGGGGTTTCCTCACACTCAACGACATCCACAGGGTCTTCAGGTCTGGGTGGGGGATGGACATCGTCGATGAGTCTGGTGTCCACCGCGATATTATGTAGGATGGCACATGCCACGATGATGTCGCAGACCTTGCCTGGTGCGTACTGCAATGCTCCCCCCGATTGGTCCAGACATCGGAATCGGGACTTGAGGAGGCCGAAGGTCCGCTCAATGGCATTCCGTGTTCTGGCATGAGCCTGGTTATATTGTTCCTGGGCATCGTTTTGGGGATTGGCGACCGGGGTGAGGAGCCATGGCTTGCATCCATAGCCAGCATCACCTGTGGAAAGTGAGTGACATGGTGTGACAAGGAGCACATATTGTGTAAATGATGTTTTCTGTGGTGAACGTACTAGCACATGTGTATGTGGTGTCATTTGGTGCTGTTAACTCACCCAGAAGCCATCCGCCTGTATAGGTCCCATTTTCGAAATCCCTCTGCACAGATGAATTTCTGAGTGTATGTGAATCATGACAGCTCCCGGGAAATTTTGCACAGACATTCATTATGGCCAGGTTGCTGTCACACACCATCTGCACATTCATGGAGTGGAAGTTTTTGCGGTTCAGGAACATATGTCCCTGACGTGCTGGTGCTTTGATACGGACATGGGTGCAATCTATTGCACCCATGACCCTGGGCATGCCTCCCATTGCATAGAAGCCCTGCTTCAGATGTGTCCACTCCATATCGGTGATGGGGAAATGTATGTAGGTACTGGCCTTGACTTTGAGGGCTGGCAAGACCTGGGCCAGCACCCTGGAGAATGTGGCCTGGGACATGCCAGATGCGTAACCCTCTGTCGACTGAAAGGTGCCACTTGCCATGAAGTGTATGGCACACAGGAGTTTTTGAAGGCCAGTTAGAGCATGGTTATGGGTGCATATGGGATCCACCTGCTCCTTGATGACCTCATACAGGGCTATGATGCTGTGTGGCCTCAACCTGTAGAGATCAATAACCTCCTCATCGGTCATTCCAAAGAGAGTGACCCTTGGGCGGTATACCCTGGGCCTTGGTGGTCGTCTATGCATCCTGGGCTTCTGCAGGGGTCCCTGTGGCAGCTGGGGAGCATCCTGTTGCTGCAGCTGTGCATCTGCAGGCAGGTGTCCTCCGGGTGGGGATGGGCTCCTGTGTGCCAGAGCCTCCTCACTTGCAACAGGTGGAGGCTGTTGATGAGGTTCTTGGAGGTTGCTGATGTTCCCCAGCTCTCTCCCTTGCACGCCTTCTCCGCAGCCTTCGCAACAATATGTAACCCAACATACTGTTTGCTCTCTCTATCTGTCTCTATCTATCACTCTCTCTATCTCTATCTCTCTCTATCTATCTCTCTCTATCTCTCTCTCTCTCCCTCCATGAGTGGAAAACAAGCCACAAGTGAGTGTGTTGAGTTGTCCCTTTAAGTACTTGCTAGGGCGTTGTGTAGGTGTGGTGATGAGGTGAGTGCTGACCAATGGTGAGTTGTTTTTGTCCAGGTAAGTGTTAGCAGGTGTGTGTGTGTTATAAGATGTGGTGTGTTGTGCTTGTTCTGTGTGTGCCATTTGCGGGTGTGCATTTGTGGGGTGCAGGTCGCGTGTTGATGTTGCCCAGGTGAGCTTGTATTTGCAGGTGTCCGCTTTGTGTGCTAACCCCCATTGTTCCGTGCCATGCTGTGTTGTTGTTTTTTTGTGTGTCGTTGTCCCTGTGGTGTTGGTTTTTGTTGTGTGTGTAGTGATTTGTGTTGTGTGTGCATGTTTTTGTGTTGTTTTGGCATTGCACGGGTTAATTTTCCCATTTACATGGTTGTGCGGTAAGCATTTTGTGTGTTTTCCTATGTAACGGGTGTTTTGTTTTGGCCGTTAAGTGTCTAACGTGTGAGAAAAGTGGGTCTTAACTTTTAGCCGTTAGGTGTGTCTTTTTTTCAGCCGTTAGCAGTACCGCAAGCCTTTGAATAGCTCTGGGGTATGTTGTTCCATGCGTCTGAATGCACGTAAGTGTATCGGCCGTAAGGATTGTTAAACTGCCGTTAGCTGTTCTTTAGACGGATCTTTGAATTGCAACATGACACTTAACGCACCCGTTAGTGATTTTTTTTACTAACGGCTGCCTTTAAATCGAGCCCCTAATGTTCTACAAATATTAGTGAACTCTCTCCATAGCATAACATAGAACCTGGAGAAGTGATATCACTGGAAAAGTCCCCTCCACTTTATCACCTCTTCATCACGTCTTAGTGAATCTCTCCCAATAAGTACCATTAAATTGGTAATAATAACATTTGTGCCCCAAGACATATTTGAAATAAATGGGGTTTATGCATTAAGGGGTGAAGAAGTGAAGATGTCTTCTCCAGTGATATCAATTCTCCAGTTCCTATGTTATTCTATGGAGCCTATGCACTAAGTTCTCCAAAGTTGGAAAATCTTAGTGCATTGGTTCAATAGAATAACAGGAATTGGAGAGTTGATATCACTGGAGAGGTCAACTCCACTTTATCACCTCTTTATCACACCTTAGTGCATAGCAGCCAGTACATCCTTCCTGGCAAAATACTTGGATATTATAGTTTGTATGTGGATATTTATTAGTATAATTGTTGATAGTGATGAGCAACAAGTGATAAGAACATTCTATTATAAGGGAGTTATTTATTTTCCATATAATATTTTGCCCTGACATTAATTTTATTATAAAATTCCCTGGCTGTTTTAAAAATCAATTTTATAACAAAATGTCAGATACCTTGCAAAACATGTTTCTGGCATTATGATTTTGTTTTCAATTGTTCCTTTTCCCTCCAAGGGAAGATTTATGATCCAATATATATTTATATGTATACTGCATTGCCTTAGTGACTTTGTCTTAGATACAGATGGAGGAATTCTGCAATCTTTTCCTTTGTTCCAGGGCTCTATTGTTCAGATCACGCACAGTAATACTGATATATGTCTGTTCTATGAACAGATACAAACTACATATGAAAATGAGGTTACTATAAAACCTTCACAAAATGATAGTATTGTAGTTTTTAATATTAGTTGTAAAAAAAAAAAAACTTGATAAAATAGATATACTCTGGTATTTTCATTTCTACTACAACTGTCATGCACAAAAGAGTAAAATCCCTTTTGTACTCAGTATTTGATTGTATTTATCATTAGGTTGCTTAAAGGGGAACAATCACCTCCTGGAAAGTGCTTCTTATTTTAATCATGCTGGCCAATAAATGTTCATACCGTTTTTTTTTTTTTTTTTTTTAATATGCTGTATTAATGGAGATATACAGTTAGGCAAGAAATGATTTGATCCCCTGCTGATTTTGTACGTTTGCCCACTGACAAAGAAATGATCAATCTATAATTTAATGGTAAGTTTATTTGAACAGTGAGAGACAGAATAACAGCAAAAAAACCCTGAAAAACGCATTTCAAAAAATGACTTAGTACTTCGTGGCAAAACCCTTGTTGGCAATCACAGAGGTCAGACGTTTCTTGTAGTTGGCCACCAGGTTTGCACATATCTCAGGAGGGATTTTGTCCCACTCCTCTTTGCAGATCCTCTTCAAGTCATTAAGGTTTCGAGGCTGATGTTTGGCAACTCGAACCTTCAGCTCCCTCCACAGATTTTCTATGGGATTAAGGTCTGGAGACTGGCTAGACCACTCCCGGACCTTAATGTGCTTCTTCTTGAGACACTCCGTTGTTGCCTTGGCCGTGTGTTTTGGGTCATTGTCATGCTAGAATACCCATCCACTACCCATTTTCAATGCCCTGGCTGAGAGAAGGAGGTTCTAACCCAAGATTTGATGGTACATGGCCCTGTCCATTGTCCCTTTGATGCGGTGAAGTTGTCCTGCCCCCTTAGCAGGAAAACACCCCCAAAGCATAATGTTTCTGCCTCCATGTTTGATGGTGGGGATGGTGTTCTTAGGGTCATTGGTAGCATTCCTCCTCCTCCAAACACAGCGAGTTGAGTTGATGCCAAAGAGCTCGATTTTAGTCTCATCTGACCACAACACTTTCACCCAGTTCTCTGAATCATTCAGATGTTCATTGGTGTACTTCAGACGGGCCTGTACATGTGCTTTCTTGAGCAGGTGGATCTTGCGGGTGCTGCAGGATTTCAGTCCTTCATGGCTTAGTGTGTTACCAATTGTTTTCTTGGTGATTATGATCCCATCTGCCTTGAGATCATTGACAAGATCCTCCCGTGTAGTTCTGAGCTGATTCCTCACCATTCTCATAATCACTTGAAACTCCACGAGGTGAGACCTTGCATGGAGCCCCAGACCGATGGAGATTGACAGTTATTTTGTGTTTCTTCCATTTGAGAATAATCGCACCAACTGTTGTTACCTTCTCACCAAGCTGCTTGGCGATGGTCTTGTAGCCCATTCCAGCCTTGTGTAGTTCTACAATCTTGTCCCTGACATCCTTGGACAGCTCTTTGGTCTTGGCCATGGTGGAGAGTTTGGAATCTAATTGATTGCTTCTGTGGACAGGTGTCTTTTATACCGGTAACAAGCTGAGATTAGAAGCACTCCCTTTAAGAGAGTGCTCCTAATCTCAGCTTGTTACCTGTAAAAAAGACACCTTGGAGACGGAAATCTTGCTGATTGAGAAGTTTGGCAAATACTTATTTCACTCAGTAAAATGCAAATCAATTTATAATTTTTTTAAATGTGTTTTTCAGGATTTTTTTTGTTGATATTCTGTCTCTCACTGTTCAAATAAACCTATCATTAAAATTATAGACTGATCATTTCTTTGTCAGTGGGCAAACGTACAAAATCAGCAGGGGATCAAATAATTTTTTCCCTCACTGTAAGTTTTAGAATCTATCCGCGTGACATTACTTCAGGACAGGGTTCGGCACGCTCTGCCCCACAGCCTGTCAATCTTCTCTTCTTCTCCTCCCGAATAGTTTGCCTGTTGCCACCTCCTCCTCTGATGGAGAATGCAGTTTGTGACCTGTTGTGCTTTCTTGCCAGAGAAAGAACTCTAGGTCACATATTGGATTCCTCCATCAGAGGAGGAGGTGGCAGCGGGCAAACTACTGGGCAGTTGAAGAAGTGAAGATTGAGAGGCTGCGGGGCAGAGCATGCTGCAGCCTGTCCTGAAGTACCGTCACTCGGTTAGATTCTAAGGCTTATATCTCCGTTAATACAGCAAGATTAAAATAAGAAGCACTTTCCAGGAGGTGACTGTTCCCCTTTTACTAGGCCAAGGAAGGAGCACTGGAGACTCCATTTTTTAAGACTCCTATTTGTCCCCTAAGGCTCACAAAGTAGCCTCAACTTCATCTGCATTGCCTATGGGCACTACCTTAGTGATAGTTGCCATTTAAGGACCATTTTCTCAGGGGTACAATAAAGGGTTTCAGTCAGTCTGTCCTTTATTATGAATGAACATGTTAACTCTTTATTATTCCCTATTGTTGCAACATAGGAATTATATAAAACCTCTCTAAAAGTAATTGTAGTCTTCAAGAACTGAAAACTAGGTCTGCCCCTTTATTATTTATTGCCCACTCTATGGCTCATATCCAGGACAAAAATGTCATTTTTAAAAGTGTAGAAGTACCTCCCACATACACTGAAAATATGCTCACCATTTTCGAAGTACTTCAACATGTAGACAGCACTTACCCTATTAGCTGACTCATTATCTCCCATTTTCCAAGTCTTAATTTTTTTCCCGAAAAAGGAAAGAGCTAAGCGCTCCGGTAGCACACTTCTAAATCCAATGTATGTACTAAGTTCATACATTCTATATATGTTTTCTGTCAGTAATGGAAATAAGGTCTTTAGATATGCAGCAGCATCTTCTTGTGGTGTCCTCAGCAATCACCTTGTATGTAAGGCACAGAGATCTGAGAGAGACTACTAGAGCGACTACTAGATTCAATATAAAATGCTATGAATGATTGCACTTACATTAAGTATTCTAGTCAGAAAGCTTTTGAAGTGGACAACCGCAAGTGATGGAGAGTCAGACGCCCGTCTTGTCCGTCACTTATATTAGATGTAGTGGATTATAACCAGACCAATATTCCCCATTGTCCAATAGAGAATTGGTACCTCTTTACTTCATGTAAGTGCAATCATTCACAGCATTTTACATTGAATCTAGTGGTTGCTGTCAGATTTTTGCGCTTTTCTTCCCTTTTCTGTAACTTTTTTTTTCCACACTTGTCCTCTCTACTACTCACCTGTACTTGGCGTTGTCTAGGTCAGCATACATATATACAAAGGGATCCCTATGATATGACATCAATGTAATATTGTTGGTCACAGCCTCCAGGTGGTTGCTGGGTTTTGATGATTTCACACTAAATCTGCTTAGGTAGCTACTACCTGGTATGTCTTGTTTAACCATCAATAAACTATCAACTCTGCCCTGATTGCTTAAAGAATGCTGATGCACAAGATATGCTCTCCCACTTTCAGAACTTCTTGTCCTGGATGTGATCTTCCATACAGGAGACCTTTAATGCCATGCAGGAGGCAGCAGTGGCCAAGGAATGGCAGCGGCAGGTCCATCTTATAGAATCTGGGAGATAGCATACAAAAACTATTTATATATATAGCAGCTCTTGGTTTATACATGTTATTCATTAGGAAAAATTAGACCCCTCTGTCGTCATGTTTGGAACTCTTAATAATAACAGTGCAATGTGCTTAAACAATGTTGTGCAATTATGAATATCTCTTATCGTCATCCAAATGGAACATGAAACTATTCAAAAAAATCACACCAGTATTGTACACACAGCTCCTCAAGCAGATGAAACTTCAATAGTAATAAAATCAGTTTCTTTATTCCAATCCAAAAGTTAAGATACCATACCTGCTGTGCAGTACATGTAGAACACACTGAATGGAGACTTATGGAGTAGCCAGATGACAAGCAATGTGTGAACTTAGTCAACATGTTTCACACCTCAAGGGTGCTTAATCATGATCATCCTAACTACCATCAACTTATAGTATGCCTATCATCTCATTCTGATCAAGCTATGCCACAGGAGCTTCCTCAGGTTTGCAGTGGGGAAATTATCATTTTCAATTGAGAGTGCTGCCTTTTGGCTTCTCCTCTGCACCCAGTTTTTCTCAAAAACTCTTGCAGTGTCCTTGCAGATCCTAAGGGAAGAAGGGATCCCTGTGATCCCTTACTTAGACAATCTCTAATTTGTAACCAGCTCAGAACATCAGTCATTAAGGTTCATGGAGTGATGTATTTATCACCTGTCAAGTTAAGGTTGATGATCAGACTGAAAAGTCAGCTTCAGCCCTTCCCGAACTTAGTCTAAAGAGCTTGGAAGGTGAATGAAACAGATTCACAGCTCAGTCACTGTGGTTGGCAGTAGAGTCCTTCTTGCTCCTAAACATTATAGAGATGAAAGGGGTTCAGAACTGCCTCAGGAAATTCAGTACTCAAGTAAAGGGAAAAATAGTCCTCATGTGGTCAGACAAGATAGTGGTCATTTTGTATATAAGGCACCAGTGAGGCAGAAATACAAGGTTACTAAACAGTCAAGCAGAGAAAGTTTTAAGATGGGCAGAAAATAATGTTCACACAATATCAACATCCAGTATTGTATATCGTGAAACAGGAACCTCAAAGCAGATTTCCTGAACAGACACCATGTAGATCAATGTGAATGGTCACTTATTTCTGCATTATTCAAATCCTAGTAAAAAACAAATGGGAAAGGCTTCTACAGCCAAAGTATATCACAGAGTCTGCAACACATTCAGAAGCTGGTGCTTGAAAAAGGGAATTGATTGGGATTCCATCTCCCCCTGCAAGAATTTCTGAGTTTCTTCATCAAGGATTTGGCTTATTCCTCACTTTGTCATTCTGGTGTCCATAACTTTGGTCAGCGAGTAAATTGCCTGCCCTCTCCCATGAGTCTCCCTCTCTGGACAAAATGGTCCTTAAGACCATACCATTTACAGATGTAATATGGTGTCTGATTTCCTCCTTAACCAGGATATAATCTTGCATTTCTTCTGCCCAAGCCCAAAGAGTGAGAAGGAAAGAGAGAGGGAGAGGCTGATGTACTAAGAAGGAAATTGACCAATTCTGCTGAAAAACAGCTGCCTCATAGGGGACAAATAAAAGTGCTGTTGATTTAAATGGGACTTTTAGTCATTGAATGCTAGAGACATCTCCAGCTCATTAGACAGAAATGCTCTGGAGATCTATCTAGCATTCAAGGGTTTATGAGTCATATTTAAACCAGTAGAAATATGGGGAGTTATTATTTGTCCCTGTGGGGAAGTTGGCTTGCTCCAGAATTACTCTTGTTACTCTTAGTCTATTAGCTTCTTTAAAGAAGGTATAAATCCACCACTCCAGCTTATTTTCAGCCCTTATATATTAGCTTAAAGACCATACCCTGCACCTATGGGTATGCTTTAGTGTATCATGGCTCTTACACTATGCAAACCCCAAATTCCTCCCCAGTGGCACGTACAGAAAAAAGTAGCCATTTTACCTGATTTCCTCTGTACCTTGCTTCTTCATCACAAAATACAAGATGCAGAAGTAATTAATGCCCCAAATTGCCCGTACACTCTTCCACTGCCCTCCCCTTGGTGTAAGAGATGCCTTGCCTACTGCTGATCTATCCTTAACCCTTGGAGTCAAGAAGGGTGAGCAATGCATTGCAAGCAATGCATGGCACACTTCCTGGCCATGAAGGAGTTAAGGAATGTGTAAAAGGACTCAATGTTATGATTGATTAGTGGGATGGGATTTTTCTTCCCTGCATCTGGAGGTGTCTGACTCGTTAAAGGGGGAATGTAATCAAAGGAACGTATTTGTTGACATTGCAAATTATCACACTCATTCCACTCTGTAATGTGTTTATCAGAAATAATATCAGTCATTAAGGATTACATCAGGATTTCTTATAAGACATTGTATGACATGTGTTTTATTGGTTCTGTCCTTAAATCAACCCAATATAGGGTGTGGTTCCGTATCCTTATCACTTGCTTTAAACACTTATTATAAATGGCTTGTCTGTTTAAAGTGTTTATATCACATTCTTTAAGACAATATATATAACAGCAGAATTCCATATGGAGCACATATTAATGATAACATTGCCAAAACCAGAAATGGCACATAAGTTTTAATACAAATAATCATCATATAGAGAAGAAAATGTAATAGCCTCTTGGATGCTTGAGATGTCTCTAGTGCATTGCTTTGGTGGTGTATCTAGCATCCAAGCATTCAGCACCGGATTTTAAGACTCGATAATCTCTTTTAAGGATCCTAATGCTGAAAAGAGAAACTTGTGCGGCTCTGGTAAATACTAGGGGCAGTATGTTCAAAAGAAAAGTGGAGGAGTTGTGGACCAAAGCAACTGTACTGTAGGGGAGAACTAAAACTTCCAAAAATTCCCATTGATTTAAATAGAGATTTTAACCCCTTGAAGGCTGAGAGAGGTCTAAACACATTGCTTTGAAATGTGTTGAATATCTTCCTAGCATTCAAGGGGTTGAAATCCCTATTTATATCAATGTAAATTTTTAGTGCTCCACAATAGTGCAAATGGTTTGCCCCAGAACTCTTTCAGTTTTCTTTTGAACATAAGGCCCTAACTTTCACATAGTAGACAAGTATAAATTTCCCAGATCTCACTAACTTAAAAGGGGATGTTAACTCCTTAAATTCTAGAGAGGTATCCAGCGCACTGCTTTGCAATAAGTTGAAGATGTCTCATGGGGCATTTTATTGCATGGAGGTACCATGCTTTCTGTGGGACCTTCAGTTACAGAGTGCCTCACTTTAAGTAATCAAAGGTCCCAGATGTTCACAAGGAAAGAGTTGGAATGTAACTATAATCTACTGTGCCATGGGGCAAGAACTGAGGCTTGGGCCTCTCACCACCAGAGGATCTCAGACGGTCTTCATGCAATGGGGAAAGATAAAAGGAGAGATATTTGATTGCAGTTCATAACCCACATGCTTGCAGTTAACCCTTTCAGTGCCAGATGTGTGCCCAGCCCATTGATTTGCATTGAACTGGAAACCTCTCTGGTTGTCAAAGGGCTAATGAAGAAACTGGAAAGGGCTAACCAATGCTATTCATATATTTCTGGCTGGCAACAACTATGTGTGATGATGTCAACCCATGGATGTCAACCCATGGATGCAGGGCCCTCTCATAGCTGGACCGCCTGTATTTACACTCCTGAGGTACTGTCCTGGTTGTACAACATGTCCCTGTTGCTGATTTTCCAACCTTGGCCTAAGAAGTACCAACAGGAAACTTAATGGGATGTTTTCCTGTATTTGTGGGTCTTTATTCACAATTTCTTCAGGTCCTTCAAAGGTTCTTAAAATGTACTTAGTTGATTGACATCCAAGTAATTACAATCCTCATATAAATCAAAGTAAATTTTATTCCCCCTGTTGTGCAGTTGATATTCTCCAGAGCTGCTCAACTGTTGCTTTTTCCTTAAGAGAAGTTAATGTGCTTAATCAGATTTGGTAATCCTGTGTATTTAATACAGATAATATACAGGAAGGAGGATGTACAAATACAATTATGCGCTGGATCCAATTTCTAAGCGCTATGGCTCCCTAACACCAATTTAGAAAGCTACTTACTATGAAAATTTCCTGTGTACACTAGTTGTGCCAAACGGAGAGCAGTATAGAAGTGCTTGGGGGTTTGGGGAGATTTCCTCTTTACCTTGTTTAATATCATATATTAATAAGGCATAAAAGAATGTGATGAAGATCTCCTGCACATGCTATAGGGAAAGTGTTTGGGACTTGGTTGCATTATGCACAATGCAATGTAATAAGCAAGAGTCCTGCCTCAGATAATGGGTACATTCCTCCCAGGGTAGTTGTGAACATGTCCACAGGTATTACCAGTTGAGTAAAGACAAACAAAAGAAAAAGAAAAAAAAAGCTTAGAATGACTAATGCATTGCAGAGCCATACGTTGCACAACCAACTGACGTTGAAAGTGTTAACAATCACACAAAAACTAATGCCCTGCAGTGCAGCCACAATTTTACCCCATACAGCCACAATTTTACCCCATGCTAATATATATATCGAAGTTAGGTTGAAAGAAGCACTCTCAGGTCTTTTTGATACGTGAAAAACAAAAAAAGTTTATTGAAAATCTTTCAATAAACTTTTTTTGTTTTTCACATATCAAAAAGACCTGAGAGTGCTTCTTTCAACCTAACTTCGATACATGTGCATGGCACGAATTATATATATATATTTTTTAAAGACTTTTCAATTAATCTCAGAGGTGACATTATTCAATATATTACCTCCTTCTTAAGTAAAATATAAATATTCATTAAATAAAACCCGTAATGCACTGGATTTTTTATGGAGTGATTTTTGCTTTAATAATAATAATAATAATAATAATAATAATAATAATAATAGTGGAGTCTATCCATATAAAAATATTACACTGACTTAACCCCTTAAGGACCGACGGTCCTGGGACATTTCCGTCCCATAATGCCCGCATAGGAGCACTTGGACGCGCCGGTACACGTGACCTTCGCGTGTATCGGCGCGTCATTATGGGGCCTGATAGAGATCGCTCCCGGTAGAGCACTGTAAGTAAAAAGTACGTGACGTACTATGACCATGACGGTCCTGGTACGTCAAGGGTCCTTAAGGGGTTAAAGACAAGTTCTTGCTTTAGGAAATATGCCATATTATTTTTCTCTTTGGAACTGATGGTTGATTGAAACCAATTGTCCAGTCAGACTCAGTGGTTCTCAGTCGGGACAGAGAAAATGTTTCGCCTTAAAGAGAAAAAGGAGAAAAATGGAGCTTCCTACCAAGAGTGAAATTTCCTGCAAAAAGGACCTATTTTCTATGTTTTTCTGTCTTTTGCATTGTGTTGAAATCAATGAGAGGAATTAATTTTCCCCTAAATGAAAAGTGTCCTTTCTTTTCCCACCAGGATAGTATAAAAGGGATGTCAGGTTTCCACAGCATGTCATCCTGTTTTTGCAACACTGAGAGAAAACAGCACAATTTGGAGCTAGAGAAGATAGACAAATAACTTGGCGTTGGAATTTAGTTAAGGGAGACTGTTGGGTAGGCAACTTGTTCTCTGTGCTAGTGAAGTATTGTTGAGTGTGACGGGAGAAAGGAGTTTTATCCAAAATATCCCAAAATCTTGTTTGAAGAGACAGGCAGGTGAAACAAGTTCCTTCCTGAGCTTGTTGAACCTCTGTGACTGACAGATACATACGTTATAGACTGACACCCAAGAGACAGAAAAGTACAACTGACACTGACTCCTACAAATATCTAGAAGAAGAGTGATCAGCATATTAATGGTCCTTTCTTATCCTGCACTGTGAATTGAGCCTGCAGTGACATGAGAGACAGATAGAGAGAGAGAGAGAGCCTAGGAGAAAGCATCTGCTGAAATCCTCAGGCAATGAAGGGCATAATCAGTTGCAATTGCAAGGACTGTGTTATTCTTTTAGACAGTGACAGATAGGGACAGTTAATGAAACACATTTTTTACTGGTGGGGACAGATCAAACACAACATCCACAAAACACAACTAAAAAGTGGTTTGCTGTGGAGAAAAGATGTACCCATAGAATGAGGCACACAAAGACATACACAATTACAAACTTTATGATCTATACTGTAACATAAAAACATATAATATATTAATGATTTCTAATTTTGTGATTGTCTTTCTTCACTCTGTTATATGTACAAAACCTTTTCAATAAAGCTCTTAAAAAAAATATATAATATATTCATATACTCACAATAAAAACACTTAAAAACAACCCCAGAGGGAGATAAGTCTCTTCACTAGAAAAATATAAAAATGAGCTAACCAGTAACTCCATATGCATAAAAAAAAGTATGGCTTCATCGTGCTAAAAAGTGTAAATAAAAAACAACCTCAATCTTATATAGAGGTTTGCTGGGGCCAAAATGATGAGCACTAGGCTACATAAAATATCATATAAAATGCAATGCAAACATACAAACGAAATATAAAGAGCACAAACATTAAACTTTAAATCCCTCCAACATCACCTCTCTTCTGAAACAGATAAAGTAGTAAGAGAAAGTGATGCTTACATGGCCAGAAAATTAGTTGAAATGCAAAGGCTTAATCTTCCAACACTGAAAAGGAGCAATGTGCGTGTTTAGAAACTGTTTAGAAACTGCTTGAGAAATCAATTGGAGAGATGCCTAAATATACAAAATCATCCTGTCAGTCATCATCATCAGCATCATCTCTGCTTTAAAGTCACACACAAACTACTGTTGAGTAACCAGTAGCAACACAGCTTATTAACATCTACAACCCTAGCTATGATTAGTGCCTCTGCTGCTGTTAGAAGTGCACCACCTAGATACATAGTTGATGAAGCTAAAAAAAGACATGCATCCATAAATTTCAGCCCATGATATATAACCCATGTTGAACCAGAGGACGGCAAAAAAAATGAAATAAATAATAATTGAAGCCATTTCCAATTAAGCCCCAAGTGGAAAAAAATCCTTTCTGATTCCAAATGGCAATGGGATATTTCCTGGGATCAACATCCTATCTTTTGTGAAACTACCTGTCATAATTCTAAATATTGTTCTGTGATAGAAAAATATGAATTATTCTTTCGAAAGCAACTACAGTATAAACTGGCAATGTTGTTGCAGGACATGTACTGGCACTTTTGAAAAGGTGGATATTTTTGAGGGAAATTGCTAAATTTCTGTGAAAATTCCTGTGCAAACATTTTTTTACTTTTCACCCACCATTTTTCTCAATCTTTTCTTTGTCCAAGTCAACCCTGGCACAGAGAGGGGAAAGTACAAATTTGCCAGTGAAGCTCCATTGCTGTTAGCCTCCATTACTAGAGTTTTTGCTTCAAGATATGAAATAGAGTGTAAGATAGATTTAATGCATACAAGCACTCAAACTCCACCATTCTCAAGCCTTTAATGACAGCAAGCTCCCTACTCCTGCCCCCTGCATATGCAGGAAAATTGCATAAACTCAATCAGTTTTCTCTAAGCCTCACTGCCTTCCCCTTGGAATGAATGGGAGAACTTTCAGCATAAGTAGTTTAGTAAATTACCAGATGGTAGTTGTAGGCTTGGAAAAGCTATTACAGCACCCATTTTGCTAATCAAATCTGTCCATTTTCCTAATTAGTTAAAAAGCTCACACTTAGACTCAGGATATCCCTATATCTATCCAAAGAGTATACATACTTAGGGGGTTTCATTTACCCTTCCAAACCCTGGGTTAGGGGAGGAATGCTTAGTACAGATATTTGTAGGTTATTGATACCCAGCCCCTCTAGGCTTTAGGGTATGGGCGGCTAAAATGTGGCCTGCCTAATCCAGGGTGCGGCCCAACTGAGATTTTTTAAAAATATATTTTTACCCAATTAACCAGCACACACGAACTTGTAGGCCGGTTAAGGCTTAATTCCTTCCTGCCAGTACCGTTCAGTTCAGGAATAGATGTCTGTTAAAAATCAGTTGATCAGTAAATAAATAAATCCATATTTTTCCATAGCTTACAAGCTATATGTTCACAATACAGACCTAACACTTATGGCTCTCTGATTGAAAAAAACGTTGATACCACTACGTTAGGTTGATTGATTGATAGCTATATCACCAGGAAGGGAAGGGTGGATCTGTAAATATTTTTTCTGATAATGTTTAATGATGACATTCTAATTAAGATCCAAATAAAAATCTACAGACTCCTTCTCATCCTCACCTCCAGATGGAACCTGCAGCTATGGCGTGCTGTTATAATAAACAGAAAAATAAATGAATAGATAAACAAATAACTAAATAAATCAAATAAAAATCAGGTTCCATGCTAGCCTAAATACATCTTTCTTTCTTGAGTACATAACAATTTGCAAGTCATTAACCAAGTATTTAATTATGCACTTGAGATAAATGACTGTGTGTTTGCCTCCTTACATCAGCTATATATTCTAGGCAAGAAAAGCTAAACCTTTATAATGCTTATTCTGCTCACATTCTAAAGAAAAAGATTCCAAGATCAAAATATGTCTTAGATTTGTTGTATTAACCCTTTCAGTATCAACGCTTGCACTAAGCTTTGCAAAGTCATGTGTTTCCTCTTGGCCTCACAGGCTTAAAGGGATAGTAATACTTAAAATGTTAAAAAATATATGGTGTAGGGTTTATCCCTCTGAGTAAAACAAGGGTAGTCCCACTGCTGAGAGATATTTTATGAAAGAATTATAACAGCTCAGACTTGAATTTTTGTAGGTGCAATATCACAGTGGCCGGAAAATTTGCAGTGGCGCTGTTGCTACACCATCCTATGGACTGCTCTGGTCTGTAGACCACAAATCTCCTTAGGATGGTGTAGCAACAGTGCCACTGTAAATTTTCTGGCCACTGTGATATTGCACCTAAAAATTCAAGTTTGAGCTGTTATAATTTTTTAATGAAATCTCTCTCAGCAGTGGTAGTACCCTTGTTTTACTCAGGGGATAAACCCTGCAACATATTTATTTTTTACATTTTAAGTAAGTGAAATAAGCCAAATCTTTTGGGATACCCTTACATTCTATAATACATTTAGAGCTGTCATTATTGATATAATCTTTTGTTTGCTCTGTTTTATTCATGTATTGATGTGTTTTGTTGAACGTAATTCTGTGTTAATCACTTTATGCAGTTCCATAACTAATGATTGAGGGACCCAGGTGCAAGAATTTGTTTTGTCCCCCACTGGTAAAAAAAATACAAATAAAATGGGCCTTTTAAAGGCAAAGTGCACTAATTCTGGAGCAAACCAAGTGCATCAAAGGCGACCACAAAAAAAATCACAAAACACCAATTGATTTAATTTGGGCCTTTAACACACTGAGTGCTAGAGAATTTTCCAACACATTTCTTTGGAGGCATCTATAGTATTGAAAGGATTAAACATGTGATTTATATTGATTGCAATGTTTATTTGACCCCTATGGTACAGCTGGTTAGCCCCATAATCAGTGTAGTTTGCTTTAATACATAAGGCACAGTGTGTTGACTACAGTCCACATGGATTGCAAAACTGAACACTGCCACCCCCTCCATCTGTTCCTCCTACAACTCTTCACTACCCTCCCAGCCTACCATATCTTATCGGGACTGGCAACACCCCTTCCAGAATGTGTTCTTGGCCTGACCCAGACCTGCTGCCACTAGACCTGGCCAGCTTAGTAACCACTTCAACACGTCACCCCCCCCCACACACACACACACATTCTTCCGTTTGCCTCTGCGATGTGCTTCCAAAAGTACATTTGCCAGCTGCCTGTTCCACTTCCATCAGGTGGGGCAGGGTTTAGCACCAGTTTTGAGGAGTGCCTTAGCTGTGCCAGCTACACCACATTCTGAATAGTGAGTGTGGACAGAGCAATCCTGTCCTGGGTGTTATGTCCATGGAAGTGGATGTGAGAGCTGCTAACAAGACCACAGGACTGTCAACACTGCTCACCACACAGGGTAATCTTAACCCTTTAAGGACCAGAATTGCTTTGCAGTGTGTTGCACACACCTCTGGTCCCTACATGGTTAAACAGGCTCACTCACTCTGCCTGCTTCAGTCTCAAAAAACTGCCAGAAATTGTTCACCTCCATGCAAATAATGGTCAGGACTGATCGGAGATGTTGGGGGAGATTCACTAGGCAGTGAGAAAGAGGTGATAAAGTGGAGATGACTTCTCCAGTGATATCACTTCTCCATTTCCTATGTTACTCTATGGAGGATATTCACTAAGATTTCTTCAGCTTTGGAGATCTTAGTGCATAGGCTCCATAGAATAACATAGGAACTGGAGAAGTGATAAACTGGAAAGTCATCTCCACTTATCACCTCTTTATCACCACTTAGTGAATCCCCCATATTATCTCTTAAATAAAGGCACAAGGGGGTCATTAGCATTTTCTGGCCATAGTAAGGTAAGTGGAGGTTATTATTTGGAAGTGTCAGTTTCCCATTTTTTGTGTTATTACATTATAGGGTAAGTGTATTTTCTGTGCTAGCAACAGTGCATGAGTCTAGAGGTAGAGTAAAGAGGGGAGATGCAGTAAGGGGTGATAAAGCAGTGATAAAGTGGAGATAACTTATTCAGTGATATCACTTCTCCAGTGTTTGTTATTATATGGATCCTATGCACTAAGATCTCTACCACTTGAGAAATCTTAGTGCATAGGCACCATCGAACAACATAGGAACTGGAGAAGTGATATCACTGGAGAAGTTATTTCCACTTAATCACATCTTTATCATCCCTTCGTGCATCAACCCCAGGGAATGCTTGGTGTGTGTGGCCAAGGGGTGGAGTTAAGGGCACATAGGATACCTTACATAAGGGGTGCCTGAGATGTATATCCAGCTCTGAGTAGATGTTAACTCATTTTCTCAACAGATTTGCCACATTCATATAAACTGCACCAGGGCTGTCCAAGTTCAGTCCTCAAGGGCCACAAACAGTAAAGGATTTAAGGATTTCCTTGTTTGTACACAGGAGTCAGTCAAAATGAATGAGCCACTAATTAACTCACGTGTGCTTAATCAGGGAAATCCTTAAATCCTGGCCCATTGGTGGCCCCTGAGGACTGAACTTGGACAGCCCTGAACTGCACAATAACCATAAGGCTTTTGAAAACACTGCAAGTTAATGACAAACAGACTGCATGTTTATAGCTTACTTATACATATTCTGTTTTCACTGATTAAATTAGTGCTCATACTTTATACATTAGCTAAAATCCATAATTATATTTTTCTCAATATAGGTGAAATTATGTCTGCTACTATTCACGCCTCACATGCTTCACCTGCATGCAGCACAAATGGGAAATAATCATGTTATGCTTTGTAGCTTCTTTGAAAATCATGTTTGTATCTTTCAACTGAAAGCTTTATTGCCACTCAATCTCTTTTATATTAGTCCCTCTGGCAGAGAATAGTTGAAGTTGATGTTTTGAGAGGCATAGCATGCTATTACATTTACTGCCTACTGTCTCTCAGATAGTAAAGGAGTTTCATGAAAGACAAGTATTGGGATTTCAGTAGTCTAGTATGTAGTGTATACACCCACATAACATATATTCCATACTGAGTGGTCAATGGGTAGAATGCAATGAATCCAGAATTCATGAATGTACTAAAGTACTAACCCAATCATGTCTAAAAGGATAAAAAGGGGAACTAACAACGTCTAATAATAACTTTTCACTTAACCTACTCAATGGGGTTATGCACTAAGGTGTGATAAAGAGGTGATAAAGTAGAGATAACCTCTCCAGTGATATCACTTTTCCAGTTCCTGTTATTCTATAGAGCCTATGCACTAAGCTCTCCAAAGGTAGAGACATCTTAAAGCGGAACCATCATACAAATAATATTGGCACCCAATATATTTGCAACCTAGAGATTTTAAAATCCTTACTGTCTTTAAAGTCAATATGTCTGCTTTATTGCTGATAAACTGCTTCTTCAGCAGGAACAAGAGGGCAGATAACATGGACATCTTAGAGGAAATGACGGCGCTGTCTATCCCTTTCACTGCCAGCATTGGTGGTGACGAAAGTTGGTTATCTTAAGGTAACCGGAAGTTCCCGAATGCACAGGCTCATAGAGCTTCCCTTGTAAGCTATGTGCAGCCTGATGCCTTGGACATATTGACTTAAAAGAAAGTAAGGATTTCCAAATTGCTAGGTTACAAAAATATTGGGTGCCAATATTATTTAGTTTCGTTTTAATGCATTGGCTCCATAAAATAACATAGGGATTGGAGATGATATCAATGGAGAAGTTATCTCCACTTAATCATCTCTTTATCACGTCTTAGTGTATAGAAACCTAGAAACATAGAATTTGACGGCAGATAAGAACCATTCGGCCCATCTAGTCTGCCCATTTTCCTATAGTAGAAACCTCAAACCTTTTTTGGTCCTTGGTCTTTCCTTATGTTAAGGACAGCCTTATGCCTATCCCATGCATGCTTAAATTCTGTCACTGTATTAACTTCTACCACTTCTGCTGGTAGGCTATTCCACTTATCTACTACCCTCTCCGTGAAGTAAAACTTTATTACATTATGTCTAAACCTGTGCCCCTCTAGTTTTAGACTCTGGCCTCTTGTCCTAACATTTTTACTCCTTTGAAATGTACTTCCATCCTGTACTTTGTTGAATCCCTTCATGTATTTGAATGTTTCTATCATATCTCCTCTCTCTCATCTCTCCTCCAAGCTATAAATGCTCAGATCCTTTAGTGTATCCTGATATTTCTTTTCCTGTAAACCAGTCACCATTTTAGTAGCCCTTCTCTGAATTTTCTCTAGAGAATCTATATCCTTCTGGACATGGGGTCTCCAGTACTGTACACAATACTCTAGGTGAGGTCTAACTAGAGATCTGTAGATTGGCATGACCACTTCCCTTTTTCTGCTACTAATGCCCCTAGCTATACAACCCAGCACCCTGCTTGCATTCCCCACTGCTTTATTACATTGCCTGCCTACCTTTGTCATTAGAAATAATTACTCCCAAATCCCTTTCCTCTGTTGTCTCTGACAGCACAGTACCCTTAATAGTATATTTTTCCTTTGGATTTTTATGTCCCAAGTGCATTATTTTACATTAATCAACATTAAACTGCAGCTGCCACACTCTTGTCCGTTCTTCTTATTTACCTAAATAATTTGTCATTTGGCTTATTCCCCTGGAATGTCTGCAAAAAGGCATACCTTACCTTGAAGACTTTTGCAATATCACTAATACAAATATTAAAAGAATGGGCCCCAGTACAGATCCCTGAGGTACCCTACTAGAAGTCATCTTCTCTTTATCACCCCTTAGTAAATCTTAACCCTTTTGGGTTATGTAATAAGGCTTGATAAGAGGTGATAAAGTGGAGATGACTTCCCTAGTGACTTCTTCAGTGACTTATGCACTATGAAATACACATCCCTATGGCAAAGGGTTAAGGGAGTGATGCTATTTGTGGTGCTGACTCTGAGAGGATTCTCTTAGTCTTCCCCACTGAGTAAGTGGAGAAGCAGAGAGGATGTTCTCAGACTTCAAGGTTGGCTACTGTTGTTGATGTGTAAGGGAGGGCATCCCTTACACGTCGCCAGCAGTTTGATTACCATATTTGCTAATGGAGAACTTTTTCTCCCCTCCCCTTGCATCCTTAATTCTTAGTGCATATGGCAATGTTTGTCTACATTGCCAAGGTGATGTGCTCCCCACATATTGCCAGACACACATCGCCACTGCATGGAACCTTAGTGCATCTTTTTAGGGTGAAGATTATCGTGATCAGTGAGCAAAGTTTGTATCTCGTGATCCTGGTAGCAGCTGTTATGTTCTCACTCATGGACTTGACATTGAAGACTGATTAAGGATGTTCTTATGAACAAAGGCACAAAAGCAAAATGTATAGGGGTCATTAGAATTTTCTGGCCATAGTAAGCTAAGTGATGGGTTTTTGGTAGGAGATTTTAGTTCTCCTTTAAGACTAACATTTGGAGTACATCGAGTTTTACTTTAAATTAAAAAAATGTTGCTAACATCCATTGTCTGTTTTTTCAACCCTTTCGTGGTCAGATAGGTATGCAATGCCTTGTTTCACAATGTTTTACATACCCCTCTGGTCCTCAAAGTGTTAATATGTTTCCCTTATTAGACAAAACATTATAATGTTCATTTTTAAATCTTCTGAGAAAGCATATTTCATTGGCCACATATACAATGAAAATGAGACACAATCATAGGGTCAAACCAACTTTACTATAAGAAGCAAATACAAATTCCAGTTGATTTACTCTAAATGGGGCTTTTAACCCCTTGAACTTTAGAAAGGTCTCAACACATTGTAAAACAATACATAGGGCACTGAAGTGGATAAAAGCACCATTTATATGTATGGTAATTTTTATTTGCCCCCTATGGTGCAGCTAATTTGCTCCAGATTTGGTTCAGTTTCTTAGTGTATCAGTGTCATTGTATCCACTGGGGCCAACTGTGTGCTACAATCCAACATGACATGTGATTTTTTGCTGATCTACTCTATCCCATTAGTTTACTTGGTGCTTCCTGTTTCCCATCTTGAAAATTGTCAGCTATCACAAGTAGCTCTTAGTTATATTTAGTACCTCAATGTAATCACCCTTGTAATTATCATTACCCAAATGTACAGCATTGCAACATATCCTAGCACTTTATAAATCATTGATACAAACCATTTAATTTACAAGGAAGAGTTGGGGGAAATTTATCTTAGTCTTCAACACAGAATGGGGATGTCGCATAGGAAATGGATAATTTGGTCTGTTAAGTAGTCAGCAAATATTTGTAGCAGCTAGAAGAAGGTTTCAGAAAAAGGAAGACAGAAGGAATTTGTCGTAATAGTAGTAAGTAAGTGTGTTAGACTTCCATTATAAATATCTGGGAAGTGAGAGCCAGAGAATCTAAGGTGTTTCTGGATGTAAAGTTAATTTATTAGTATAGAATACTAAAAGCTGCAATATGCTATATAATATCTACAGTATACTTGTCCAGTGAGTTGGAGAAGGTCAGAGTTGCGGTGGTGGAAATCAGGGAAGTGTGAGTGACGGCTTTTATGTTTTTCTGCTACCAAACTGTTCACATTTGGTGGGGATTCAAAACTGGTGGCATGCAAAAATGATGGACCTTACATAAAAAGGAAAATATTAAAGGGATAGTAATGTTTCAAAATAAAAGCAGCTCCAATTAATCTTCATACTATTTGGGCCATGTGGAGTGTTATTTCAATACTGCCAGAGTTGTAGTTCAGGAGTAATTGAATGACAAAGTACCCCCCTCCCACCCCTTTTACTGATGTAACACTGCTCACCTCAGAACAGAAAGAAGGTGTCCAGATGGGTTGCAGAGAGGGACAATCATCAATTAGCATAATGGAAAAACCTGTCAAGGAAAGCAGGGTTTCCATTGTGCTCACAGTAAGAATACTGTCCCTTGTTGTGAGCTGTCTGGTCTGAAGACCAGATTCCACATCTGAGGGGAGGCAGCTTACACTAGGTAAAAGGGGCGGGAGGGGGATATTTTATCATTCACTTACTCTTGAACTACAACTCTGACAGTATTGAAATGAAGTATAATTGGAGCTGCTTTTATTTTGAAACATTACTATCCCATTAACATTTCCAGAGCATACCAACTATACCATACAGTAGTTATGGCCCTGTTTATTTAAATAGGACTTTTAATCCTTTGAGAGGCAGAGGGGTACTCAAATGGTTAATCCCTTGAATGCTAAATGGATCTCCAGCACTTTGAGAAGTAATGGTTTGGAGACTTTGCTAACATCCAAAGAGTTAAAATTCCTATTTCAATCAACTGGATGTTTTCATTCTCCCTATGGTGCAATTGGTTTGCTCCCAAAGTGCTCATCTCTTGCTTTTTTGCATAGGGTCCTTTGTGCCCAAACTCATTTTCATGTCAATTGCATTTTGTAAAGTGGCTTTCCATTTGGAAAGTAAGCAGCATTTTTTCACTGTGAGCTTATAGCAAATTGATTCACAGGACTAATTTATTGGCTTACAAAATTGAAATTGTAATCATGAAATGTATAAAAATTAAGTGTATATATAATATATATAATTAAGTGTTATAGAGGGTAATAGATATACAAATAAATATTATAACATGATCTTGTCTAAAGACCACACACACACACACAATAATATTTTATATACGTATTCTTGCATATTACAGACGTTTTCTTGGTGAAATGTATATTTTATTGTAATGATTATTGCTGTGTCAGTGCCGTGCCCTTGCTATATAGCAGGGAAGTGCAAACTCCCCAGTATAATGTACCAAACACATCTGCTAGAGGCACATGTAGCTATTAAAGGGATAGTAATATTTCGTTTTATCTTTATTTTATTTTGTAGGTATTAAAAAAACATGAAGAACGATATAAGTCTTATCTCTCAAACCTTTATGGTTTGAGAGATATTCACAAGCAAAGTTTCCCCTCCCGCCCCTTTTACCTAGTGTAGGCCATCTCTTCTCAGATGTGGAATCCAGTCCATAGACCAGACAGATAAAAGCAGGGGACAGTCTTCTTCCTATGAGAACAATGAAAGCCCTGCCCCCCTTGACAAGTTTTTCAGGTTTTTCCCTTATCTTATTTGAAGATTGTCCCTCTCTGCAGTCTACCTGGTCACCTCCCTTCTGATTTGGCTGAACAGTGTTACATCAGTAAAAAAAAAATTACTATCTCTTTAACCCCTTAGTGACAAATGACTTACCAGGTAAGTCATGAAAAAATGTCAGTTAGTGACAGACGACTTACCTGGTAAGTCCAGGAAGTCATTCACTATAATGGAAAAAAAAACCCATTGTCATTAATTGCCGGCCACGTGCGCACGCGGCCGGTCACTAAGGGGTTAAGTGAGTCACAATAAACCTACCCTTGTTTATTGGCAGTTAATAAAATAAGCATCCACACCTTTCATTATTTAAAAAGTTCTATAATAGCACTTGTAGATAATGTGTTTAAACCCTACACACCACATTAACCTCTTCCATGTTGAAGGATCTTGCAAAACATTGCTTGCTAACTAGCAGTATGGAGGTTACCTCTCCTCCCAAAATAAAGAACCTTTGTAACACATCATACCTGATGTTGACACTCTATCTCCCTCCCTGTGTGTATTTGGTAGGCTTTGGGTCATTATACCTAAGAGGATGGACTTCGTGAAGTTCATGAACCTTTACCCTACTGGCTTATAGCATTGTGTGGTTTTTAGGGCAGATATTACTTAAAACTGAAAAAAAATGTCCACAGACCACTTCCTCCCATCCCTGTGACTTTAAGATATATATATATAGTTTTTTAGACCCATTCCCTGGTTTCTGAGATGGGGGTAAGAAGCCTACATAGTGATCATTTAACACTTTTGTCTCCTACCCTCCTGACATTGAGGCCAGAGGTAATGACCTAACCCTTACCTCCTATACATTGGGTTGAGTGACCCTAAGCATTTGGAGTAGGATTTTTTTTACCTTATACCTGGAATCAGTTATGATTTACCAATCTGTGTGTTCATCTTTATCATTAAAAAAAAAAAAGATAAAAACTTAGAAGAGAAATCCAGCCATCAATATTAAAAAAGAAAGCTGACAGGGGACATTATTTTGCTATTAACTGACAGATTCAAAATTCTCAGGAGGAGTAACCAAAAGATTCAAAAGCTCAAAGTGGTATATTTTATAAAACAGGATTATGGAAGCCCAGCCCAATCTATCCATTGTGCTTAATTTATTTGTATTTAAATTAAAAGCAAACCTAAACATAAATAAATATGCTGGGATTTTGTTGGTCTCCCTGCATTGTCTCAAGACACAGACCATTACTGCAGCTTGATCCCACCCCTTCATCCAATGATTGTGTTTCACTCAAAAGCTCTTCCCCAAAATGCAAACAGCGGGCTGACCCAGCCAAACTAAACAGGTAAGTTAAAGTCACAGCATAAGCCTGCATATTAAGACAATGCATGGGAGAAAAAGTAATCCTGTCATATTATAGTTATATATTTTCACACAGCATAAAAATCGGTTTGTTTTAATTATTAGCACTAATAAGTTAATAAATAAAGCTCAATGGATAGTTTGCCCTGTGCTTCTAAATTGCTGTTTTATTAATTGGATCTCAAAGAGACTGATGTGCTAAAAGGAACTCGAGTAATTACATGGCAAACTAATTGCACTATAGGGGATGAATACAAATTCCCACTGGTTTAAATGGTATTTGTAATAACCTATTGAATGCTACAGATAACTCCAACACAATGCAAATAAATGTTTAGGGGATCTCTCTAACATTCATGGAGCTAAAAGCCCAATTTAATCAATTTGAATTTTATGAATTTGTATTTGTCCAGACACACATCGCCCGTTAGAGTACCTATAACAGGAGATGCTGGTCTCTGACTGTTTATGAGAGGGCTATGGACTATCACATTTTATTTTCTTTTTGTAAACATTAAAGTTTTCTATGCTGCGGAGAATATCAGTAAAGAAAAGGTTAAGTATATCATGAAGCCTCTGGTCTTGTAATAAAATCTTGATTTATCAAATGGATACAACATTGGCCATCAGTAAAATAGCAAAGGGCACCATTCTTTGTCCCTGGACAGAGTTACATTATACTACAGATTTCCAGATACTTACAATACACTAGATGTCACTGTTGCTTTTTTGTTGTTTATTTATTTCTGCTTTCATTGATGCTTGCTGCTTTCAAACAACAATACAATGTTTTACATTAACCCTTTGAGTGCCAGAAGGTGAAAAGTACATTGCAATGCAATGTGTTACTCCCTCCTCTGGCACTCAAAGGGATACATAAAGGGTTAAATAAAACATCCAAGATACTCCTTTGTGCAACATTTTTAAATATAGGCTAAAGGCCAATATTTTGAGAAATATTGTGAAGAAAAGCATTATAATGCAATGGGCATTCCAAAGGCATGACTGAGAAAAAATTGCAGAGATCATTCTAACAAATCCTCCCTAAAGGTCATTTGTGGATGGCTAGGATTACTGGTGTCTGAAGCATAGTAACAATAAGCAAGAGAATGTTAACCTATAAAAAAACAGAACATTTTCTAAGTCCTATATAATAAAATTTGACACAAAATTAAAAGTGATAGTAATGTATGAAAATAATTGGAGCTCTGTTTCATCTGTATAGTTTTTCTGAATGTAGAGCGGTATTTCAATAGTATGAGTAATTGAATTATAAAGGATCCCCCTCATGCTCATTTTACCCATTCTAAGCTGCCCCCCATCAGATATGGAATCCAGTCATCAGACCAGACAGCTCACATCAAGGGACAATCTTCATGCATTGAGCATAAGATAAACTCTGCCCCCTTGACAAAGGAGAGCAGGTTTTTCCTTATGCTGATTGAAGATTATCCCTTGATATGCTCCATCCGCACCGGCTTGGAGAGGCAGTGTTAGTAAGTAAAGGGGTGGGAAGGGGATCTTTTATAATTAAATTACTCATGAACTACAAGTCGGATAATATTGAAATACTGCTGTACATGCAGTAGAAACTAGAAAGATGACATAAGCACCATGCCATATAAAATACTCAACAGTGTATTTATTAAACAATTTACACTTTCTATGACAATAGTAAATTCTATTTAAAATACTGGGTATTATTAAACCCCACAGAAGAAAAAGTGGCTCCAGACTTGCAAGGGTTAAGTAGTCTTCACTAATAGATCTTCCAGTTTACAGAATCAAAACACAGTGCTCTGCATGTTGTGTAGTGTCTTTAATGTGTGCAAACCAGGAACTTTCATGTTCCTTAATAATCCAAAGCAGCAAAACACAGGTTGCAAACAGCTTAAACTGATCCAATGTATCTTGATAAAAATATGAATCCGTTTATTGTATCCAACATAAAAAAAAATTGAAGGGCTTGTAGACATACATGTATGTAATAAAGAATTACAGACCATGAGAAGTCTTCATGAGCTAGGTGTACACTGTCCGATCAATGCGTTTCACATATAACAATGCTTAGTCATGACTTTATTATTAATCCTCCCTATTAAGTAATAAAAAAAATATAAATTGTCCATAAATATCTGTAATGCTCAGGAAACAATTTGAGATTCAACTAAATAGAAACATAAAAGAGGTTAGTGGAGTCAGATGGAAAGAAGCCAATAAAGTTTGTTAAGGAAGCATTAAAGTAGTAGTAAATCTTTGAGATCTATCTATCTATCTATCTATCTATCTATCTATCTATCTATCTATCTATCTATCTATCTGTCTGTCTGTCTGTCTGTCTATCTATCTATCTATCTATCTGCTTATCTATCTTTCTGTCTATCTATCATCATCATCTTCAGCCATGGTCAATCCACTGTAGGATGAAGGACTCCTCAGAAAGCCTCCAACAACTTTGGTACAGTTCCTTGTATTGCCACTGTGTACAGACAAATTTGGCAATTTCATCAACCCATCTGGTCTTTCCTTCTTCTTGGACTTTGAGTATCGAGTGGAATCCATTCCAAAATTAGTGGCCCATCTACCATCAGGTCTTTTTGCAATGTGGCCTGCCCGTTTCCATTTCAGGCACTTTACTCATTCAATAAGGTCATAGACCTTTGTTTGCTGACAAATCCATGCACATGTTTTTCGGTTTCTTTTTGTTATGTTCAGCATTTTCCGCTCCCTACTTCTCTGTGTAAATTTAAGTTTTTGTATGGCTTTGGCATTCAGAGTCCATGTTTCACAACCATACGTAAGGATTGGGAGGACACACTCTTCAAAAACTTTTCGCTTGAGGCAGAGTGGTAAATTTGTCTTAAAGACAGTACTACTAAGTTTTCCAAATATTTGCCATCCCAATTTTATTCAATGCTCAATTTCCATGATGGTGTTTCCATCTGATGACATTTCCTGTCTAAGGTAAACTTACTTGTCCACTTCTGTTTCTTATCCATCTACTGCGATTATACTTGGCTCGGTAAATTTGTTAAACATGACCAACATTTTTGCTTTCCTGTTGTAGCTTTTCAATGAGTTCTTGAAGTTCTTCAGGACTACTGACAAGGAGTATGATAACGTCTGCAAAACATAAGTGATGTAAGTAGTATCCATTGATCTTTTTTTCACAATTTATTTTGTGGAAAATTTCTTCTAAACAAGCAGAAAATAGTTTGGGGGAGATTGCGTCTCCTTGACAGACTCCTTTTTCTATGTCGATCTAGACATTATCATTGTTGACCTGTACTGATGCAGTTTCATTTTCAAATATTGATGGGAAGATTTTGATGTAAGTGCTATCTATTCCTTGGTTGATCAGGGCATCAATTATTGCTTGCTTTTTCACTGAGTCAAAGGCCTTTCCATAGTCAGGCTATGGATAATGGAAGGTTGTATTCATTATCCTGCTCTATAGCTTGTTGCAGTGTATGGATGTGGTCCATTGTACTGAAACCGCTCCTGAAGCCTACTTGTTCCTTAGGTTGTGCCTCGTTAAGTATTGTGTCCATTCTTCTTAAGAGTATCTTTGTGAGAAATCAGTGAACATCATTTTATTATTTGCAATTATGAAATCGATCCCAAAAGGATTTGGGAGTAATGGTAGACAATAGACTCAGCAGTAGTGTGCAGTCCCAGCTCGCAGCTGCAAAGGCCAATAAGATATTGGCATGTATTAAAAAGGTCTTGGTCTGGGAGAGCCTCAAAAACAGCGCACAAAACAAAGACAGAGAAGAAGGAAAAGATCTAAGTGTGGTATTTATTCAATATGACAATAATAAAAATGAGTGGTTGCACTTACAAGAGCCCTTCTTGGGCTTAGGCGTATAACAGGTCCTATCCCTTATAGCCAACGGGCTGTGTCCACTCTGACCTCCTGCCGACCCACAATACAGTTTAATCGAAATGTGGATGATAATAAACCGCCGGACAGATCCAGTTGGTAACTCTTAGATGTGAAGTTTCCTTATTTGCAGTTCTTCAAATAGGAAAAGTGTTGTTATACCGACAAATGTTGTCCGACCTCGTGGCCAGGTGAATAACTCCACTCGGCGTTGTGAGTTGGAGAAGTTGGGGGCGGAGTGGGGAAACCCACAGGGGGCGTGGATAGGACCTGAACCAAATAGATGTGTTAAAAGCCTAAACGTTTTCGCAGGCTTACTGTCTGCTTTCTCAAAGGCACAGGCATGTCACTCACATGGCCACGTGACGAGATAAAGTATACCTTAATTAAAAAAATGAAAAGGTAAAAAAATTAACAGTGATGTGAAAAACCTTAGATGTAAATCACTAGGCAGGATGATAGGTAGCTGCTGTAATTACAACAAGGACCATAATCCAAACCCGAAGGTGGCATCACGTCCATCTAAGGTTTTTCACATCAATGTTAATTTTTTTACCTTTTCACTTTTTGAATTAAGGTATACTTTATCTTGTCACGTGGCCATGTGAGTGACATCAAGTGCGTCCAGTCCAGAGTCTGGGTACACGACACCCCCAGCAGGTGGGCGGAGAGTACGGACCTGAGGTGTGGGCGCTTGATACACTATGGCATCACATGAGAATATATCAAACAAGTATGTTCCTTCTAAATTGTCGTATGTTTATATGAGTTGCTTGATCAGTAGTATGCCCTGTAGGGCTGTACACGTTGCAGATGAAATCGCAGAGTGTGTGACAAGTTGGATGCTCGGTCGGTGCTGACACCTTACTGTTGAATGGGGCTCGTCTGACCTGCCGTCGATTTAAATAATGATGGCTGGCCAGTGACGTCATCGGCGGCATGTGGGATGCTTTAGCACGATAGAGTATTTATAACTTGGCTTTTTTGTTTGTTAGGTGTCTTGAGAAAGGTCCTGTATGGGACCGAAACGTTGACCATAATTGTTACTTTGTTATTTCAATAAATCTATTAAAAAGTCCCACGGGTGCTGCCCCATCCTTCTACCATTATTTACATAAATATAGGGATTGTGCACCTGGGCATTAGCTTTATAGTAGGAGTGAGTGCTTTCCATTTCTGGACATTGTATATATATATATATATATTTTTTTTTTTTTTTTTTTTTTTTTTTAATGCCTTTTCCTGTTGATTAAAGTAAGGACATTCCATTCCCACTGCTGCAGTCATTTTATTCAAAAGTTATAAACTTTCAAACCACCAGGAAGTGATGAAGCTGTTACTATCACATTCTGTGGAGATCTGTAACCCACAACTCCCATATAATTCCACATAATATCTGTCATGATTACAGGTGACTGTAGCTGATTTATCTGGGCACCAAGTGGTACCGTTTAGGTAAAAAAACAGTTAAAACGTATAACTTTGGAAAAAAATTTCATCCAGCAGTGGGAGTTACTTTGTTTTACACAGCAGGAAAAGCTCTACAGTATAACTGCTTTCATAGTAAACGTTTATTTTTCCTTTAGATAATGGTTAAAGCCATATGAGTAGGGGTGGGCGAAAAATTTTGCGCATGACTTTTCGAGAAAACGTGCAGATTTTTTGTTTTTTTTCACAAAAATGTTCTCCTTTTCTCCTATGCAAAATTTTCCTCCTTTTCGCCTATTTTAACACATATGTTGCCTATATTTAGGTACTACGTTTCCCATTGTAATATTACTTCTTCTGAGGGTTGTAGTTTAGAAATAAGTGTCCGAAAGTCAAAGTTATGAGTCCTACTGCAACATTTGCCTTGAAAAATGTGTTAGCATGCAGAATGCATTTGTCCTTTGCCACGACACTAACTTCCTGTTTAAGTGACATTGGCACATATTCATGATGATGTCAAGTACTAAAAAAAAATAAAGTACAACCTACAATGTGGCAGATGTGTATTGAAGTGGTGGTGGGGGGGCACAGGTTGGTATGGTGTGATTTGTGTATGTATATAGTTCTTACTATTGTCATGTTTGCAACAAATCTCTATCCTCCTTCTCAGATTATTGATAAACATTACTTGTCACTCATAGCAATGGTCCCAAGTGGGGTAGATGGTGGAAACCCTTCTTCACATCCCTCCTCCACCTTCTCATCTGTGCTACTGTTAATATATTTGTCCTGGCTTTGTCTATCAAGTGTGGTTTCTGCTACCTGATACTCAGATGGTATGAAATGTTGGTTCATTTTAAGAATGTTAGTCTCCCAACATTGCTGTCCTGGGGGTCATTGACAATATAACCAGCTGCACTGAAAACCCTCTCAGTAACAACACTTGCTGGAGGACACCTCAGGGTTTTCACTGCAGTACTTGTCAATTCTGGCCACACACACTGCTTTGTTTGCCAGTAGTCCATGGGGTCATTGTTTCTGTCTAAAAATTAACTATCCTGCAAGTATGCAGAAACCATCTCATGTGCAGTGGGACCACTTCTAAGAGCTACACGGTGTTCCTGTGTGTCATTTACCAACCCATACTCAGGGAGCAAGTCATAAAGAGATGTTCCGCCGGCGCCACCACAATCACCACTACCCATGCTGGGTTTTTGCAGACCCTGCTGAGACCAATGAATTACTCTATGTTCTAAATGGGATATTCTGGTTAATGATGTAGCTGCTTCTGCTGGTTGAAATGCTTTGCTGCCTTCGTTTTCACTATACTGTCTAGATGTTTGTTGTACCCTCATTTTCTCAATCTTATTCACCACAATGCAACCATTCACTTGATCAGTAAGCGTGTCTCGATATTGCTTGACAGAATCCAGTTCCTCAAAGAGTTACTGCTGATCATGACTCCTTGTTCTGACAAACTGCTGATGGCCCTGTGGCAGAAATTCTGAAATTTTGTGTTTAGATCAGAGGTCCAGCAAAATGGCAAGATTGCATTCTTCGTTGTTTTTAATGGACACTATGAGAGGATCTTGTTCAAAGCACGGCAACATGTACTTTACCAGCTGGTGCATGTCTGTGTTGTCATTCTGGTAAGAATCCTCAGCCATGCTCCTTATTTTTTTCTGCAATAAAAATATCAGTGGTAGAATTTCACTAATTCCTGCCCCAATGCAACTCAACAGCATAGTAGCCTCCTCAAAGGGTTTCAGCAGCTCACATACATCCCACTATAGTTGCCATTGGCCAAGTGACAAAGAGGCTCCCTCTAAAGCCTTCCAGTTTTGCATGGTGTACTCGCTAATGGCCTTATTCTGCTTGTACAAACACTATAGCAAGTACATCATGGAATTCCACCTGGTAGGGACTTCCATTTTCAGCTGGTGATGGGGCAGGTTGTTATGCTCTTGTATGGAATATAGAGCATAAGCATCTCTTTGAAGGTTTCGGATTCTGACAGGAATCTGGTCATAACTAAATTTAGCACATGGGCAAAGCAAGGCACATGCACCATACCACCTATTCTCAAAGCAGCGATTATGCTGGAACCATTATCAGCAGACACAAAACCAGCTTTTAAGGAGTGTGGTAGAAGCCATTCCTCTATCACCTGCTCTAGCTTACGTAGAACATCTACAGCTTTGTGGGACTGTCTCTCAAAACTCTGCATGCACAAGGTGGTGTGACAATTGTATGGGCTATCCTGCCGCTGCTGCCTTTTAATCACAATGCCAAAGCCAGAAGCACGATTACTGGATTTCACCTGATGCTTTAAGCTAGTGTTGTCCACTGTTGGTGCAGGGAGGGAAACCCAGTGAGCAGTCACAATCATATAGTCTGTGCTCTGTCCACTTGTCCACATATCTGTTGTCAGGTAGATTTTCTTGCCATACGCACTTTTCAGCCCTTTGCCTACCACACTAATCAACTGCTTGTACAATTCAGGCATAGCCACTTGGGAAAAATAAATGTGGCTTGGGATATTCCAGAGTGGAGCTACACATGACATCAGTTCTCTGAAACCTCGGTTTTCTACAAATGAATACGGCAGCATGTCCATTCCCAACATCTTGGCAACCTTGCCATTCCACAGGCGTACGTTTGTGAACTTTTTGACTCCTTCCTAGGAACTCAGTCAGTGTGGGTTAGCAGGACATGGTAGAAGAAGCCTGGGACTTTATTGCTTTAACAACATGACTAGAGCAGGTAGAGACAGCATATGTGGGCAGTCTATGACTCTTGCCATCTCCAACATCATCATACACTTCTGCAGCAGGAGCCATAGGTGTTATTTGGACTGAACTAACTGTTGGCACTGGCAGTAACACACTCTCTGACACATAAATAACTTCACTATTTCTTTTTTTCTGCCCTAGAGCCCGGGGAACTTTTTAAAGTGCTTCTGCAGCTGATAGTTGTGGCACCTTTGACCTACTAATAGTGTGTCTCCCAGTCAGACCTGTGATTGAGCTTCAGGTGGGATCTATTAGAGGAGGTGCACAGACAACAGATAGCAACACGCTTAGCATGAGGATCCTGAGTGAAGTATCTCTATACTGTGGACTTCATGGACTGAGGAGTTCCTGAGGTGCTGCTGTTGCTACTACTACTAATACTACTGGGGCTAGATGTTGATGCAATTCTACTGCCACTACTACTAGGTGTCAAAGGTGCAGCACTTACAGCAGCAGCAGAGGAACTCATCACTGCTAACATTGTGGATGTTAATAACCTGTGTTGCTGTTGCTGGGTACTCAAAACAGGTGTGTGTGGCTAAGACTTTGGACTTTGAAGAGGTGATGATGCTGATGATAACTGATAGGGTGACTGTGTGCTTTTTGACATCTGTGATTGTCCAGGGTCAGACTTTCCAATGGCTTTCTCAACCAGTTTATAGACAGACACAATGCTCCTTAAAAGTGGTGGAAGATTCAGCCTTTGACTTTCTGCTAATACTATAGCCATGTCATCATCCTCACACTCAATTTCATCTGTATCTGAACAAGAGAAGGATGCTGGAGGGATATATTCTAGATCTGCATCATCATCAGTCATCATTAGGTCATACTCAGCAGCATCAGCATCACCTGACAATTCTTGCCTACTACCCTTATATTCATCTAAGCTTTTAGAGGTCTCAAACAATTTAATTTTACTTATACTATAACAAAGTTTGCTACTACTTTGAGGATGGGTGTTTTGGTGCTTGCTTGTCTCACTATCTGATGCAGCAAGTGGTTCAGATGCTACACCTTCCTCTATTATGCTATTACCAGCATCATCAACACTTGAATGCAACTTGTGTCATCTTCAGTGTTCTTCTTATATGGTTCTTTATTTCTGCTGGCACTGGTGGTGCTGGATCTAGTTTTGCTGGAACCTTGACAAACTGCATCCTCCCTTGGAGTAGTGGGATCATCATAATTTATTGTACACGTAGCAGCAACCATTGCTGCAGTCAGTTTTTGAACTACTACTTTACTCTCATGTTCCTGCACTGTTCCACACCTCCCCCACCCCTCTACCTTCCCCTTCCCATTGTGCGTTTGCTGTACATTACTCAACTATACTGTGTGTTTTTACTCTTCAGTACACAACACAACTGATGGAGCTGTATGATGCTTTGCCTAAGCCCATTCAGCTGTCTGTCACTGTCACCTAATACCATAAAATCTCAGGTAAAATATGCACATGTGTATAATATGCAGGTGTGTATTATAACCAAGATTGTAGGAGAAAACAAGAGTGCCTGTGTGTATTATACATGTTTACATATTATATGTTTTCTCCTAAAATCTCTCAAAATAACACTTATCCACTGAAGTCCCCACTGAAGCCAATAGCAGAGAAGGCAATATACAAACTTCCATCTATGTAAATCGTCCCTGTGGGTGGCATGCTTGCATTTGCTGCCAGCCTCCTTCAATGCTCTGTCAGGACCTTCCGCCTATGGTATTGCCCTGTGAGGACCTTGAGATCCTCACAGGGCATTACCATTGGCTGGAGGTAGCAGGTCCTGAAAGCCCATTGAAGGAAGAGGGTGGCAAATGCAAGCATGCCCCCCGCAGGGAAGATTTACATGGTTGGAAGTTTGTATTTTGCCTTCTCTTCTATTGGCTTCAGTGGGGACTTATTTTGAGAATGGATTGCTCTGGGGGAGGGAGGGAAGATATCTGCCAGCCCTAATTTTTTTTTAGAAAAAAAAAACCTGTTGTGTATAATTCACCCCCCCACACACTTCACATAAGGTGATGTGGGGTAAAATTGTGCGTATTATACCCGAGATTTTATGGTATATTTAGTTATTTTTTTTCTAAGTTGTCCACCCTGTTGTCTTATCACAGTCTGTCCAAAAAAATTATAACTGAAAAACAAAATCAACAACTTCTTTCCCCAGATTTCCCCATCCAGAACAGAGACAATAACAGCAAATCAGCAAGCAAATAGGTCCCCAGCTGCCTGTGTCTTGCCAGCCAGTCACGTGGAATCCTTCCTCCCTCCTCCTCCCCAGACTGCCCCACTGACTCTCCTAATACAGGGAACAAATGTCCTACCTAAAAGATTCCATAAACTAAACTTCAATTCCCCTGTCTTCTCTAGCTCAAACAGTGTGCTGCTCTCTCCTCTCACAAACAGATAATGGCATGCTGTGAGAGCCTGACACCCTTTTATTTGGCTGTAGAAAAGTTTTGTGTGGTGTAGAAACATTTTCTTCCCATTAATTTCAAAGCACAATGAGCTGGGCGAAAAAGGTAGGAAAAAGTAGAGAAATGGCACTTTTCGCGGGAAATTATTTGCCAAGCAGGATGTGCCATTATTTGCCAATTTCAGTTTGAGGCAAAATTTTTTACCCGTCCCTACATATGAGCATAGGAAAAGCAGGACAAACATATGGCAAAGATTTAAACAGGTGAAGGTTAGATAGTAAATATCATGTACATAGATGGTAGAGACAAGAATAGGTCCTTAGGACATGGTTACTTTACACTTCACTTAATGTATGAATACTTCCACACTACCTGGTTTATTTATAGGTAAGCTAAAACTTATGTGATGGTGATGCCAAGAACAACAATACTCTAAATCTGCATAGACATATAACTAGCCCCTTACCTGTTTCTTCTATTTGACTTTATGTTATACTACTTAAACTTAAATTTAAGCAAACATTATTGTCATTCTTTATGAGATGGTCCATATCCTGCTACATCAGAAGTAGGCAATTATTTTGGACAACCTCTGATTAATATTCCTTGCTCAAATAGTAGTCCCCCTTCCTGAATGAAATGTGAGTGCAAGTGACAGGGGTTTATGTTTGCTGTTTCTTGCTCTCCTGATTAACAGCTGTTATTACAGATTGAAGGTATCATTAGTAGCTTCTCTCTGCACTGGTAGAATGATATGTTTGTATCAAAAGTGTGCTTTGTAAAAGCTAGAAGTGACAGTTTCCCTGTATAGCATCACTGCTAGTGTTGAGCGAGCACCCCGATGCTCGGGTGCTCGGGTGCTCTGACCGAGCACCCCCTGAGGCTCGAGTGCTCGGCCGAGCACCCGAGCCCCATTGAATGCAATGGGGCGACACGAGCATTATACCAGGCACCCCCTGCTCTGATGAGGGGAGGGTGCCTGGTCAATGCCCCCCTTCATCTCCGCTATGCCCCCTTCATCTCCGAATGCCCCCTTCAGCTCCGCAATGTCCCCCTTCATCTCCGCTATGCCCCCTTCATCTCCGCTATGCCCCTCTTCCACAATGTCCCCCTTCATCTCCGCTATGCCCCTCTTCCACAATGTCCCCCTTCATCTCCGCTATGCCCCTCTTCCACAATGTCCCCCTTCATCTCCGCAATGCCCCCTTCATCTCCGCAATGCCCCCGTACCTCCAGTCCCTGGTGGTCCAGCGGAGCGTCTTCAGATCTGTGCCTCTTCCGGCACAGATCCCCGCCACCCGAACATGGCGGGCGAGCACATGGCGGTACTCGACGAGTACCGCCATGTGCCGAGCAGAGCGATGCTCGAGCCGATCCGAGCATCGGCCGAGCACGCTCGCTCAACACTAATCACTGCTGTATTTGTCCAGCCAGCCACACCCAAGGGGAAGATAAAATCAGCTTGCAGGCCATATTTGCCTTTGGGAAGCTTTTTGCCAATCTCGAGAAGCACGCATGTCTCCCTTGGTCCTCAGTGGCGGCTTTGCTCTTAGTGGTATATTTGTTAGATTCATATGTAACTCACTTCTTGTATACTCTGCTTATGTCGGCTAGGGTAGGACTCCATTCTAAGAACTATAGCAATTCTGGGGCAAATCAAATGCACCATGAGGGACACAGACAATTTCCATTGATTTGATGGGACTTTTAAGCCCTTGAATGCAATACATTTGAACCATCTCTAACATTCAAAGGGTTAAAAGCCTCATTTGGATCAATGGGAAATTTGCAAATGTGTTTTTGTCCCATATACTGTTGATTTGGTTCAGAATTGCACCAGTTCTTCTTTGCACATCATAATTTTTATGACAAGAGACTTGTGTAGCAGTCAGAAAGGTTATTAATGACTCATCTGTTTGTGATTGTTATTCTCTAACACCCCTGTGGATATGTCCTTGTTGTTGTTATTTTGCTGACAATATCTCACTGGATTTGATGTCAATTTAGGTTTGTTGCTAAGCAAACTAAACTCCTATTTATTTGTGTTTTTGTATATACAAAGTACATCTTGCAAAGGCCCTTAAGTATCTAATCAATGATCTGTCAGTAAAGATAGAAGGATGGACAGGCATGTTTTTATTCTCTGTTTCAAAGTATTGATTGTTAGTTATTCAACATGATTCATTATTTGCAAGTCAGACTTATTAGATTGCCTTTTCTGTACTACTCATACTTCAGTATGGTATCTTACACTTTTCTATACTCCATGGGGCCAATATAAAAATTTACCAGTGCAGCTCCACTGGGTTTAGCCAGCGGCTGCATTTCAGGGTATGTGTCACGGTTTTTCATGAACACTCAGATCAGATTGGTAAGGTTAAAATGACTTTATTAGGATAAAGTACATACAGGGAGTTAGGCCCACAATAGTAAGCCAGTCCCTTGAGATATAGCAGGAAATGGAGGCAGCAGCTGGCTTGAGAGAGTTCTGCACTTGAACCCTGATGACTGCAGGCACGTAAGACCATAGGCAGCCCGACCCTAGTGGACTAGGGGTGACCAGAGGCTATGTAGCCCAGGAGCTGACAGCAGGACACTAGATGACTAGTAGTCCAGTAGTAGGTAACTGGCACGAGACCCAGATGCCTGGGAGGCACTGAACCCAGTAGTAGTGAGGCAACACTTACCCTGGGACTAGGGTCACAGAAAGACCAAGGCAACCGCTTATAGTAGGCAAACACTAGAACGCTAGGGGTGGATGGAGACACACTACAGGAAGGCAACTTGTGTCCCCTCACACTAACAAGTGTGATGTAATGCAACCGCTGGCTCTTGAGCCCAAAAGGCTACTGCAGAAGGGAATGGAGCACAGGCCCTGCCTAGAAGATCTAGGCACTGAATGGATCAATAGGTAACGCCCAGAGTGAATTCTGCAACTCCCACAGGGAGTGAGCCCAGCTATGATATAGAGGAGGACACAGATAGAGCTCAGAGTAACTCAGTCAGCGCTATACAGCACTGTACCGGTACTTCACATGTGCACACTGCCTGAGGCGGTTATAGTAAGTGGCTATAGCACAAATGCCCAGCCTACGGTCTGCAAGATAAAGATAGCGTCACGTGGCGCACAACAGACAAGCGCAACTGGAAGGCCTCAGCGTGTAACGCTGGCCAGACAGAGGCAACCGAGAGGTTCAGCCAGGCACTGATGGCAACGAAGCGGGTTCTCAGCCAGATATGGTCAGCAGCGTAACAGGTTCTCAGTCAGATCAATCAGCAGCGTAGCGGGTTCTCAGCCAGATCAGTCAGCAACGGAGGGGGTTCTAAGCCAGATACAGTCAGCAGCGTACCGGGTTCTCAGCCAGATCAGTCAGCAACGGAGCACGTTCTCAGCCAGATCAGTCAGCAACGGATCGGGTTCTCAGCCAGATCAGTCAGTAACGGAACAGCAACACAGGAAGCGCAGGAACGTCGTCAGGCAGGCCAGGTCATACACGATCAGAGTAACTCAGGAACAAACGTCAGGAACAGGTACACCATGAATGGGCGCCTCAGTATAGAATGTCAGGGTATATAAAGGCTGGCCCTAGATGGAGTCAGGATAGTCAGAAGAATAAGCGCAACAATACTGGTGCATGAATACCAGACTGCTTGACCCATGAACGTTCCTCAGGCCCATAGCCCTTCCAATGAACCAGGTACTGGAGTTGACCACGAACCCTGCGTGAGTCCAAAATAGTTTGAACCTCATACTCATCCTGACCTTGAATCTGGACAGGACCAAGAACCACTGGAGCATATGTATAACGGTTGCACACCAAAGGTTTGAGTAGCGATACGTGAAAGACATTGAGAATTCGCATACTTGCGGGAAGTTGCAAAGCGTAGGAGCCAGGATTGACCCGCCAGAGAACTTTAAATGGCCCACCAAACCATGAAGCAAATTTGTTGCAAGGAGTTTGCAAATTCAGGTTTCTGGAAGAAAGCCACACACGGTCCCCAACCTTAAAAACAGGAGCCGACAACCTCCTGTTATTGGCATATCGTTGATAGCGTTGGAAGGACTCACGTAGTGAAGCTTGCAGTTGTGCCCACATGGAGTGGAGTTGCCGGATATGTTCGTCAAGGGCTGGCATCTGCTGTGCCTGAAAAGAATCCGAGAGCAAGGATGATTGAAACCCTTAATTGACGAGAAAGGGTGAGCTCCTGGATGAAGTATTAATGGCACAGTTTCTAGCGAACTCCGCCCAAGGTAACAGCTCAGCCCAGTTATCATGGTGGTTAGACACAAAGCAACAAATAAATTGTTCGAGCCTTTGGTTAGAGTATCGATAAGATTCACAAATTCGATAAATTTGTCCATCGTGTCAGGCAATTAACGGGCCACTATTTCATCTTTGACACGGTCACTGAGACCCTGTGCGAATGCAGCTACAAGGGCCTCATCGTTCCATCCCAACTCGGCCGCCAAGGTGCAAAATTCTATAGAGTAATCCGCTACTGTGTGATTGCCCTGTCGGATACTCATAATTTGTTTAGCAGCCGAGATATTGTGCCCAGGGACTTCGAACACACTACGAAATGCCCTCACAAATTCAAAGAAATTGGCAGTGATGGGATTCGCCATCTCCCAAATAGGGCTTGCCTAAGCTAAGGCTCTGTCTGTCAACAGCGAGATCATAAATCCAATCTTACTTCTCTCAGTCGGAAAGGCTTGAGGGGCTAATTCGAGGAAGATTTCCAGCTGATTGAGGAAACCCCTGCAATAGGGTAGGTTCTCCATTATATTTTAGCGGTAGTGGTGCGGTAGCAGATAGCCCTTTCCATTGCGGGTTGGCATTGGAAATTTGGACCGTTGGTGCCTGAACTGGGGTGGCCACCGAGGATTGAGTAGGTCTGTCCAAGTGTGCGGTCCGCTCCAGAATAGTTTGCACCGCCACTGACAGCTGATCGAGACGTTGCTCATACATATTCATTCTCCAGTGGATATTCACTGAGCTTCCTTCACCAGAACAGTCTGAGGTCATTGGCCCTTTCGTACTGTCACTGTTTTTGATGAACACTCAGACCAGATTGGTAAGGTTAAAATGACTTTATTAGGATAAAGTACATACAAGGAGTTAGGCCCACTGGCCCACAATAACAGAACATATATATAGCAATAGTAAGCCAGTCCCTTCAGATATAGCAGGAAATGGAGGCAGCAGCTGGCTTGAGAGAGTTCTGTGCTTGAACCTTGATGACTGGAGGCAAGTAAGACCATAGGCAACCTGACCCTAGCGGACTAGGGGTGAACAGAGATTATGCAGCCCAGGAGCTGACAGCAGGACACTAGATGACTAGTAGTCCAGTAGTAGGTAACTGGCACAAGACCCAGATGCCTGGGAGGCACTGAACCCAGTAGTAGTGAGGCAACACTGACCCTGGGACTAGGGTCACAGAAAGATCAAGACAACCGCTTATAGTAGGCAAACCCTAGAATGCTAGGGGTGGATCGAGACACACTACAGGAAGGCAAATTGTGTCACCTCACACTAACAAGTGTGATATAACGCAACCGCTGGCTCTTGAGCCCAAAAGGCTACTGCAGAAGGGAATGGAGCACAGGCCCTGCCTAGAAAATCTAGGCACTGAATGGATCAATAGGTAATGCCCAGAGTGAGTACTGCAACTCCCACAGGGAGTGAGCCCAGCTATGATATAGAAGAGGACACAGATAGAGATCAGAGTAACTCAGTCAGCGCTATACAGCATTGTATCGGTACTTTTGTGTGTGCACTTCGCCTGAGGCGGTTATAGTAAGCGGCTATAGCACGAATTCCCAGCCTACGGTCGGCAAGAGAATAATAGTGCCACGCAGCGCACAACAGACTAGCGCAACTGGAAGGCCGCAGCATGTAACGCTGGCCAGACAGAGGCAACTGAATGGTTCAGCCAGGCACTGATGGCAACGGAGCGGCTTCTCAGCCAGATATGGTCAGCAGCGTAACGGGTTCTCAGTCAGATTAGTAAGCAATGGATCGGGTTCTCAGCCAGATACAGTCAGCAGCGTAGCGGGTTCTCAGCCAGATCAGTCAGCAACGGAGTGGGTTCTCAGCCAGATCAGTCAGCAGCGTAGCAAGTTCTCAGCCAGATCAGTCAGCAATGGAGCAGGTTCTCAGCCAGATCAGTCAGCAATGGAGCGGGTTCTCAGCCAGATCAGTCAGCAACCGAACAGCAACACAGGAAGCGCAGGAACGTTGTCAGGCAGGCCAGGTCATACACGATCAGAGTAACTCAGGAACAAACGTCAGGAACAGGTACACCACGAAAAGGTGCCTCAGTATAGACATGACAGGGTATATAAAGGCTGGCCCTAGATGGAGTCAGGATAGTCAGTCCAATAAGAATGAGACAATGAATCATGCAATAACAATGTCAGCGCCTACGGCTTGAGCACGGGCACCGTGATAGTATGCACCAAAGTGTTTGATCATTGTAGTGAAGAGTGGAGGAAAATGTCTTCCATCATTAGGGCTTTAGTGTCAGCAAGCACCATATGCTAGCCCCATAGCTGATGCAAAAAAACACTTTTGAATTCAAAGCTATAAACAAGGCATAGAGGAAAGGAACTGCCCAAAATGTCCATCAGCTGCCCCTTTTGTCCTCTCCTTGGTTTCAGCAGAATTAAGGGAAGGAATTCCAGAGTAAGAAACTCAGTAACGTGATGTTAGGGAGGTGTTGAGATAAAATATTCATTCCAGCTACTGAATTAGAGTGGAATCACCATAATACATTAAGCTTTGAGACTGATATCCTAAGAACTGAATACATTTTGGGACAAACAAACTCTATCATATGAGACAAATAAAATCCCCATTTTTTAAATGGAACTTTTAAGTCTAGCATAGATTGGAAATTGGTCAGGGGGTTGCAGTATAGTGCAGAGCTGATGGCCACCTTTTTGATGCTAAGCCCTGCCACAACTGCACACTCTGTACTCCCTGTAGTTATGCCCTTGACAATCCTTGTGTCATATGTATTTTTGCAAGCTCTTGGGGTGTAACAAGAACAAGAAGAACAAGAAGAAATCTGAGGATGTCTCCACAACACACATGGTCTATAGTAAGTTTGAATACAGCTTGCTAGTGCAGACCTTATTTAAAGTCCTGAAGAAAGTTTGAATAACGTGTGCTGACAAAAAGTGCAGTTGCCCAGCTGAGGATCTCAGAAGGTCTTCACGTGATGCAAAAAGACAGAGAGGAAAAGCAATTCATTTTCAGCATTAGGAAGCTGCTGGATCATGAATCATGACCCACATACTAACAGTTAACCTTTTTTGTGTTGGTGTAGTCTTTGAAATGCAATGGACACGCTTTGATGCTCATAATGTTAATGATGAAAAGGGAAGGGGCTCATCAATGCTACTCATATCTTAGTGGCTGACATCAGATAAGAAATGAGTTTGATCATAAGGAGTCAAAGGACAGCAGAGAGACAGAGGGCTCTCTTGGACACTGGGACCTGTCACAACTGAATCATATCAAAAAGCTATAGATCCACCGCTGTGTAGCACACTTTACCGTTTGCTAATCTTATGAGTGAGGAAAGCATGGTGATCAATCTGAGAGTAACATTAGCAACAGTGAGGCTCCCTTGCAGATGACATCAAGCCTGATTCTATGTAACACTAGATCTGTCTGCCAGTATATGGAGAAATGAAACCTGGAATTAGGATCAGTCCAGAAGCTATATGGGTAAAGCTAATGGAAAACTTCAGAATTCCATTTTCAGTCATGGAAAAAAAAAACAGTTGAATAGTGACCCATATGTCTATTGTCTAGTGATAAAAGGTCTTCCATCCCGCTTCTTCCTTTAATACACTAACAGGCATTAAGGTGGAGCTGTGTTTCCTCAAAGGCCAGTTATATATCTCTCTGCTAGTCTACATTGTTCTCCAAACCTTCTGGCTTCTTCCAGGTGTTTTATAGTCATATTTAGAATTGAAAAGGGAAGCGCTTCTAGGCAAATCAGCTGCACCATAGAAAACACATAAAAAGTTCCCATTTATTTCATTTTTATTAATATCTTGAGAGCTAGAGATGTCTCTGACTCCTTGGATTCTCTGTTTTCATTTAAATTTATTTTCAGGCCTCCAAAAAAGTACTGATCCAGAAGTCAAAATTCTCTTCTTCGGGTGGGTGCCTCATTGTGATCTAAGGGAGGAAAATGGACAGACTGAGTACAAAATGTTGAAAAGCATTTAAGTCAAGTCAAGGACCAAAAAATGCCATTTTTTATAGGGAGAATCAAATCAAACAACTGCTGCCCCAGCTCTTCCCATCACATTTTTATTTTAATCCTTTGGATGCCAGAGGGGTATGCAACTAAATTGGCCCTTTTCACCTGGTCACTAAAAAAAGATTGAAGCAATTCTTGGGCATGCCAGTTGCACCATAAGAGACAAATACAACTTCCAATTAATTTAAATTTGCCTTTCAATAATTTTCATGCTAAACTGATCTACAAGGCATCGTGCAGCAATAAGATGGAAGCTTCCTTAGCATTCAAGTCCAATTTAAATTAATGGGGATTTGGGGAATTTTTATTTGCCTTTTATGGTGGATTTGGTTTACTTGCTGTATTTCCTGGACTCGAAGATTCACCAAGACTCCAGTGGGGATACTAATAAAAGCAGTCATTCTTCAGACAGCCTATATGTGCAAACTCTCACATACACCAAAAACCTGACAGCACTACCTTTAGAGATTACTGAATGCTTTTGTTTATATTCCTGCAAGCAGCTACAGGGAGACATGTCCAGAGTTTCATTGTGGTGCTATGGCCACCCTTTGTAATTTCAATGCCCATTTTCCACAGGTCCTTAGAGATCAACAAAGCTGTATAGAAATGTTTACTCTCAGAAAAATCCCTAACAGACAAGTTGGCTTTGGAGATAGCTTTGGCCGTGAAATCCATGAAATGGATGAGAAAGATGCCACACAGTTGCATGCACAACATAATAATACTGAATCCCTCAGCAAACCCTCTTCAGTTTCTAAGTTGGCTCTGACCTGTACATCACTAGCTAGACTAGCTAGACACATGGGTACACTGCAATGGTGTTTCCGGTTTGAAGCTTAAACACATGAAGCACATGAATGCAGATTTAGAGAGGATATTTGCTTCAACTGTGAAAAACTGGGAAACCTCTGTAAACTGTGCAGAGATGTGAGGATTCAAAGAGGTAACCGCCGAACTACACAATGCATGCATTCAAACTATGTGGACCAAAACCCAGAAGCTGTTGATCCTTTGGAAGAGGAGCTACTGGTTGCCCACTTGTGTACAATTTAGGAGGTCAAGCGAACAAGATACAGGTGGAAGTTAAAATCGATGCGAAAGGGGTCATCATGGGCATGGACACTGGGTCTTCAGTGGCAGTGATAACCAAGACACAACTAGAAAAGTTGGGGCTCCAGTTACAATTGCAGCCAACCCCTTTACTCTTGTGTACATTCAGTGGACATATTCTGAAACCCTTAAGATGACTCATAAAGAAGACACACGCCGGGTGACTTTGTATTCCGTGAGAGACAGAAGCATTGCATTGTTTGGTACAGTGTGAATTTGGGTACTCTGCATGCTTGAGATTAAACAATATTTGTTTAGCCTGCAGGATATCCAGGCATCCCAAATGCAAATGTGGATAGACGAGCTACGTAACAAGTTCTTTGGCTTCTTTACCCCTATTCTGGGAAAATATAAAGATATGCAGGCACTTAAAGTTACAACCTAGAGCAACTACAAAGTTTTGTAAAACCAGGAATGTACCATTCACTATCAGAGTGAAGGTCATAAATTAATTACAGAGGTTAGAAGCACAAAGAGCCATTTTAAAGATTCCCAGCAGCAATTAGACATCCCCAATTGTGTCAGTTGTGAAAAGGAATGGGGGAAATTTGGTTATGCAGGGACTTTCGTATGGTGATCAACAGCCAACTAGAAGTGAAAGAATACACCTTACTCTGACTGGAAGAGCTGTTTACCTCTTTAGTAGGTGGCAACACCAACTCCTGGTCCTGGTCTTCAGAGTGCCAGAGAGCTTTCCAGACTACAAAATACCTCATCCTGAGTTTCAAGGTGTTGATATTAGTGATGAGCGAGCACCCCAATGCTCGGGTGTTCGGGTGCTCTGACCGAGCACCCCCTGAGGCTCGAGTGCTCGGCCGAGCACCCGAGCCCCATTGAAGTCAATGGGAGGACTCGAGCATTACACCAGGCACCCCCTGCTCTGATGAGGGGAGGGTGCCTGGTCCATAGGAAAATGGCAGAAAAGGATGGAAACACCACAGAAATGGTTCAGGGACAGCATAGGGAGGATGTCTGGATGCATCTTGGACTCCAACATCGCTGCTGGGAACGATCTTTCGCCCGTAGTATGCCATTTTTACAGACTGACCGTAAAACACACAAAAAGGAAAATAAAAACGACTTTAGGCGAAAAATTGTTACCAAACAATATTTGCTGTATATTTACTTGTATATCATCTGCAAATTCTCCCAAAAATTTCCTTGATTTTCTGAAGTGAGGCCATGATTAAGAGGGAAACGTGCGCAGAGGCAAATTATCCCAAAAATTTCCTTGATTTTCAGAACTGAGGCCATGATTAAGAGGGAAATGTGCGCAGAGGCAAATTATCCCAAAAATTTCCTTGATTTTCTGAACTGGGGCCATGATTAAGAGGGAAACGTGCGCAGAGGCAAATTCTCCCAAAAATTTCCTTGATTTTATTGAACTGAGGCCATGATTAAGAGGGAAACGTGCGCTGAGCTGACCATCTAAAACATTATGGGTGAGGGTCTGCTGCGGAGCTGACCATCCTAAACATTATATGCGAAGGCCCGCTAGTGAGCTGACGCTATAAAACATTATATGAGAGGGCCCGCTAGAGAGCTGACCCAATAAAACATTATATAAGAAGGCCCGCTGGTGATCTGACCTATACAAAAAGTTGTCAAACAGGGCCCGCTGGTGAGCTGGCCCTATATAAAAATTATATCACAGGGCCCGCTGGTGAGCTGGCCCTATATAAAAATTATATCACAGTGTATATGGAAGAGAGTCAACCATATACCCGTTTTTTGGGTGGAAGGGGTGAATGGGAATACAGAGTATTCCCATCATTGTAAATAACATATATAAAGTGAGTTTATGTTCCCCCGGGGCTTTCCTCCAGTGGAGTGGAGAAGTCAGGGGAAATCCAGGCCTTGTTCATTTTTATAAGTGTCAACCTATCAGCATTTTCGGTGGAAAGGCGGATACGCTTATCTGTTATGATGCCACCAGCAGCACTAAATACCCGCTCAGACAGAACGCTGGCGGCAGGGCAGGCCAGCACCTCCAAGGCGTAGAGTGCCAGTTCATACCACGTGTCCAGCTTGGACACCCAGTAGTTGTAAGGCACAGAGGGATCATTGAGGACGCTGACACGGTCTGCTACGTACTCCTTCACCATCTTCCAAAACTTTTCCCTCCTTGTGACACTAGGCTGCGCATCAGGGTGAGGGTGCTGGCGGGGTGTCATGAAGGTGTCCCACGCCTTGGAGAGTGTTGCCCTGCCTTTGTCGGAACTGCTGTGTGCTCCCCTTTTCTCCCCTTCTCGGTTGGCCAAGGTAGCACGTACTCTGCCGCCAGCGTTGTCAGATGGAAAATTTTGGAGCAATTTTTCAACAAGAACCTTCTGGTATTGCACCATTTTGCTTGTCCTCTCCACCGGAGGAATGAGAGATGAGAAATTCTCTTTGTAGCGGGGGTCCAGAAGGGTGAACACCCAGTAATCCGTGTTGTTTAAAATGCGTATAACGCGTGGGTCACGGGAAAGGCAGCCTAACATAAAGTCAGCCATGTGTGCCAGAGTACCAACAGTCAAGATTTCGCTGTCCTCACCAGGAGGATGACTCTCAATCTCCTCATCCTGTTCCTCCTCTTCTGCCCACCCACGCTGAAGAGATGGAACTAAAGTTCCATGGCTACCCTCTGTAGCGGAGGCAACCGTGTCTTCCTCCTCCTCCTCCTCCGCCTCCTCCAATTGTCGCTGAGAAGACGAAGTGAGGGTGCTCTGGCTATCACCTTGTGTAAGCTCTTCCTCCCCCATTTCCACCTCTACCACATGCAAAGCGTCGGTTTTAATTGTGAGCAGCGAGCGTTTCAGTAGACACAGAAGTGGGATGGTTACACTGATAATAGCGTTATCGCCGCTCACCATCTGTGTCGATTCCTCAAAATTGCGTAAAACCTCGCAGAGGTCTGACATCCATTCCCACTCCTCACTTCTGATTACAGGAAGTTGAACGGAGAGGCGACGACCGTGTAACAGCTGGTACTCCACTACTGCCCTCTGCTGCTCACAAAGCCGGGCCAACATGTGGAAGGTGGAGTTCCAGCGCGTGCTCACGTCACACAGCAGCCGGTGAGCTGGCAATTGTAAGCGCTGCTGCAGCTTCAACAGGCCGGCTGAAGCTGTTGATGACTTACGGAAATGTGCACACACGCGGCGCACCTTGGTCAAGAGATCATGCACATTGGGGTAGGTTTTTAGAAATCGCTGCACCACTAAATTAAATACATGCGCTAGGCATGGTACGTGTGTGAGCTTGCCGAGCTCCAAAGCCGCCACCAAGTTACGCCCATTATCACACACAACCATGCCTGGTTGCAGGTTGAGTGGCGAGAGCCACTGCTCGGTCTGGTGACTAATCCCCTGCAACAGCTCTGAGGCCGTGTGCTGTTTGTCCCCAAGGCAGATCAGCTTCAGCACGGCCTGTTGACGCTTCCCCACTGCAGTGCTACACTGCTTCCAGCTACTGGCTGATGGGGGAGTGGCGCTGCGTGTAGAGAATTCGGAGGTGGAAACGGAGGAGGAGGAGCCAATAACGTAGGTGCTGGTGGAAACCCTGATGGAGGTAGGGCCCGCAATCCTCGGCGTGGGTAGCACCCGTGCCATCCCAGGGTCCGAGTCTCTCCCAGCCTCCACGACATTCACCCAGTGTGCCGTCAGGGAAATGTAGCGTCCCTGGCCACAAGCACTTGTCCATGTGTCAGTCGTTAAGTGGACCTTCCCAGTAACTGCGTTGGTCAGGGCACGGGTGATGTTACGGGACACATGGTGGTGTAATGCGGGGATGGCACACCGGGAAAAGTAGTGGCGGCTGGGGACCGCGTACCGAGGGACAGCTGCTGCCATCAGGCTGCGGAAGGACTCAGTGTCCACAAGCCTAAATGGCAGCATTTCGATGGCCAGTAATTTTGAAAGGTGTGAGGTTAGTGCTATGGCCTGTGGGTGGGTGGCTGGGTACTTTCTCTTGCGCTCAAATGCCTGGGGTAACGACATTTGGACGCTGTGCTGGGACAGGGAAGTGGATGTGGTCGCTGATGGTGCTTCAGATGGTACAGGTGCAGGGCGGGAGGTATGCGGGCCTGCGCCTTCGACAGGCGATTGGCCGGCACCGAAAACAGGGGAAGAGGAGGCAGTGGTGTGGCCTGCAGACACAGATGGGCGATCCAGGCGTTCCTCCCACTTACTACGTTGCTTGGATGCCATGTGTCGGATCATGCTGGTGGTGGTGAGGTTTCTAGTGTTCATGCCTCGGCTCATTCTGGTGTGGCACAGGTTGCAAACTACAATTCTTTTGTCGTCCGCACTTTCCTTAAAAAAACGCCATACCGCGGAACACCTACCCTTTGGCAAGGTAGATTTACGCAAGGGGGTGCTCCGTGGAACATTTGCGGGCCGGTTTGGTGCGGTCCGCCTTCTTTCTGTAGCCACACCACTGCCTCTTCCAGCCTGTTGCGGTGCTGCAGATGGCTCACCCTCAGGACTGCTGACATCGCTCGGCTCTACACCTTCCCAGGTGGGGTCAGTCACCTCATCGTCCACCAAGTCCTCCTCCACTTCCTCACTCTGATCATCCTCCTCAAGTCTTGATCCCACCACATACTCAGTCATTGACAACTGTATAACATTCTCCTCAACAAGGTCTTGAGATGGAAATAGTGGTTGATTTAATGGCAACTGTGTCTCATCATCATCATCATCATCCACTACTTCCTTTGACCTTAAATGCCGTTCACATCTGTCATCTTCTTGTGATTGGGTAGCCTCTAGAGGTTGTGAATCAGGGCACAAGATGTCATGTTCCTCTGCAAGCGTGCTTGGAGAGAGGGTCAAATGAAGGATTGGTGATGAGACGAGCTCCTCACTATATCCCAGTGTGGGATCACTTCTTTGACCAGACCGTGTATGGTGGGAGGAAGGATGATCAGAGTGAGGATTATTTTGACCAGACTCTTGGCTACTGAGAGTGGACTTGGTGGAAGACAGGGTGGTGCTTAACCGACTGGAAGCAGTATCAGCTGTCATCCAACCGACCACCTGTTCGCAGTGGTCGGACCTCGAGAGTGATGTCCTGCGACGCCCTGTAAAATTACACATGAAGCTGGGTATGGTGGATGTCTTTCTTTCTTGTGCTCTGGCACCAGGCACAGTTTCTCCGCGTCCTGACCCGCGCCCTGAACTTTCAGGATCACGTCCACTTCCCCGTCCCTTTTTACCCGCCTTCTTCATCTTACACAGAATATGTGACTTTAATATTTGAGTTTGAAAACTTAACAGTATTTCTTACTATTCTGCAACTCTGCAGAGTACACAGAATAGGCTGCTAAACGGCGGTGATACACACTGAATGGAATATGTGACTTTAATATTTGAGTTTGAAAACTTAACAGTATTTCTTACTATTCTGCAACTGTTCAAAGTACACAGAATAGGCTGCTAAACTGCGGTGACACACACTGAATGGAATATGTGACTTTAATATTTGAGTTTGAAAACTTAACAGTATTTCTTACTATTCTGCAACTGTGCAGAGTACACAGAATAGGCTGCTAAACAGCGGTGAAACACACTGAATGGAATATGTGACTTTAATATTTGAGTTTGAAAACTTAACAGTATTTCTTACTATTCTGCAACTGTTCAGAGTACACAGAATAGGCTGCTAAACGGCGGTGATACACACTGAATGGAATATGTGACTTTGATATTTGAGTTTGAAAACTTAACACTATTTCTTACTATTCTGCAACTCTGCAGAGTACACAGAATAGGCTGCTAAACGGCGGTGATACACACTGAATGGAATATGTGACTTTAATATTTGAGTTTGAAAACTTAACAGTATTTCTTATTATTCTGCAACTGTGCAGAGTACACAGAATAGGCTGCTAAACGGCGGTGATACACACTGAATGGAATATGTGACTTTGATATTTGAGTTTGAAAACTTAACACTATTTCTTACTATTCTGCAACTCTGCAGAGTACACAGAATAGGCTGCTAAACGGCGGTGATACACACTGAATGGAATATGTGACTTTAATATTTGAGTTTGAAAACTTAACAGTATTTCTTACTATTCTGCAACTGTTCAGAGTACACAGAATAGGCTGCTAAACTGCGGTGACACACACTGAATGGAATATGTGACTTTAATATTTGAGTTTGAAAACTTAACAGTATTTCTTACTATTCTGCAACTGTGCAGAGTACACAGAATAGGCTGCTAAACGGCGGTGAAACACACTGAATGGAATATGTGACTTTAATATTTGAGTTTGAAAACTTAACAGTATTTCTTACTATTCTGCAACTGTTCAGAGTACACAGAATAGGCTGCTAAACGGCGGTGATACACACTGAATGGAATATGTGACTTTGATATTTGAGTTTGAAAACTTAACAGTATTTCTTACTATTCTGCAACTCTGCAGAGTACACAGAATAGGCTGCTAAACGGCGGTGATACACACTGAATGGAATATGTGACTTTAATATTTGAGTTTGAAAACTTAACAGTATTTCTTATTATTCTGCAACTGTGCAGAGTACACAGAATAGGCTGCTAAACGGCGGTGAAACACACTGAATGGAATATGTGACTTTAATATTTGAGTTTGAAAACTTAACAGTATTTCTTACTATTCTGCAACTGTGCAGAGTACACAGAATAGGCTGCTAAACGGCGGTGAAACACACTGAATGGAATATGTGACTTTGATATTTGAGTTTGAAAACTTAACAGTATTTCTTACTATTCTGCAACTCTGCAGAGTACACAGAATAGGCTGCTAAACGGCGGTGATACACACTGAATGGAATATGTGACTTTGATATTTGAGTTTGAAAACTTAACAGTATTTCTTACTATTCTGCAACTCTGCAGAGTACACAGAATAGGCTGCTAAACGGCGGTGAAACACACTGAATGGAATATGTGACTTTAATATTTGAGTTTGAAAACTTAACACTATTTCTTACTATTCTGCAACTCTGCAGAGTACACAGAATAGGCTGCTAAACTGCGGCGACGCACACTGAATGGAATATGTGACTTTGAAATTTTAGTTTGAAGACTTAACAGTATTTCTTCCTATTCTGCAACTCTGCACAGTACACAGAATGTGCTGCTAAACTGCGGCGAAGCACACTGAATGGAATATGTGACTTTGATATTTTAGTTTGAAGACTTAACAGTATTTCTTCCTATTCTGCAACTCTGCACAGTACACAGAATGTGCTGCTAAACTGCGGCGAAGCACACTGAATGGAATATGTGACTTTGATATTTTAGTTTGAAGACTTAACAGTATTTCTTCCTATTCTGCAACTCTGCACAGTACACAGAATGTGCTGCTAAACTGCGGCGACGCACACTGAATGGAATATGTGACTTTGATATTTTAGTTTGAAGACTTAACAGAATGTGCTCTAATCTGCAACTTTGCACACTAAACAGAATGTGCTCTAATCTGCAACTTTGCACACTAAACAGAATGTGCTCTAATCTGCAACTTTGCACACTAAACAGAATGTGCTCTAATCTGCAACTGTGCACACTAAACAGAATGTGCTCTAATCTGCAACTTTTCACACTAAACAGAATATTTTTTTTTTTTTGTTTTTTTCCCCCCACACAAAATAACCTGCTGCCCCCACACACAGTAGTCCTAAAAAGGACTTTTGGTTCTTTTTTTTCACAATTTTTTTTTTTCCTCCCTACACTGCCTTTCCCTTCCTATCCTCAGCTCTCCCTGGCTCAGACTGAGCCGAACTCGATGGTCAGGTGCTATACAGCACCCGACCACGGGTTCTGGCCAGCCAATCAGTGTAATGCCAGCAGCCAACATGGCTGCTGGCATTACACCGATGTCAGAGCCTCCCTGCACGTTTATTGGCTGCGCAGCAGCCGCAAAACGTGCGGGGAGGAGACCCGAACATGGCGGGCGAGCACATGCGGTATTCGTACGAGTACCGCCATGTGCTGAGCAGAGCGATGCTCGAGCCGATCCGAGCATCGGCCGAGCATGCTCGCTCAACACTAGTTGATATATTATGACTTACAGTAGCTTGCAACACCTCCCTGCTATGCCTCTCCTTACGGACTGGGAGCTGTTTTATCCCATATGATGCAATATGGATCCAAACAACCAATCACTTTTGCATCCCGCTCAAATAAATAAAAATGGTCTAAACTTGGAGAAGACAAATTAAAGTACTATTAGCAGAGTGAGAAGTAGTATTATAGAGTTAACTGGTAATAAATAATAAATGTCTTTGTTTCTTTTAAAATTTTAATTTCAAAGACAAAATCTGATGTTTTTAATATCAGAATTTTTTTTTCTTTTTAAAAGCTTTATTGAAATTAGTAAAGCATACAAGAGCAACATTACAGAGTATCAGTATACAGAGACATAAAATGGAAAGGATACAAAGCATGTATCAAACAATGTGGTCAGACTCATGACAGGTGAGGGAGGCAGCAAACCTTCCCTAGTAGACCGGGATGCAAGCAGCTGAAAAAAACTGAGATGGGAAGCCGGAATGAGAGATTTTGCTAAATGAAAGAGGAATGGGATCAGTGGGGGAATGACTGTATCGGGAAATGGTCAGAAGGTAAATGTGGTACAAAAAAAAAAAAGAAATAAAAAGGGGATATCATGCTGGGCTCTCCCACCAGGGAGGGGTAGGGCCAGAGGCATAAGAACCGGATGCCACACCACATCCAACAAGGATCTCACCCCGGATACCCTGGCGTCAAAAGAAATAGATCAAATGAGTGTTACAAAGGGTATCCAGGGAGAAGAGTAGAGGCTCAACGTGGAGGGGAGGGAAAGGAAGGGTCGATGTGAAGGTCTTTTAAAATGAGGAGGAGATACTGGGTTCCAAGTGATGAAGCCACAAATCCCAATGGGAAATAGAAGAAGTGTCAAGTTTAGAAGAGAACAAATGAAGTTGTTCCATATCATAATAATATTTTGTCTTTATAAGCCAATCCTTGATCAAAGGAGGGGTGATGCTGCCCCAATGAAGTGGGATGAGGTATTTGGCTGCATTGAGTAAGGTGTGAATGCAAGAGCGAGGAATGCGTGGGCTAGAGACAGGGAGTCGGAACATCTCCAACATAGAGGGGTAGAGTGAGGACAGAAAGAAGCTATGCTTTGGGGGGGGTAAGATACCATCTCATTACAAGTTTGTAGTTAAGTAATATCAGAATATTCATTAAGATCTTCTTACTGTCTTTTCGAATTATGACACATTTGCAATAGTGAAGGATTTACTTCTGAAAATATTATCCTTCTTTTACCACCAACTCATTGGGGTCCATCACCTCCTTATCACTCAGCCACCAACGATTAGGCAGAGTGGTTTGTCTAAACACTGAATGCAACTTTGACTGTGGCCACACTGTGAGACAATCCCAACTTAACCTAGGAATTTCTGTCCACCTACCGGAGGATTCCTCAGGCCACAACAGGGATTCCTACAGCACTTCTCTTGTTCGGCAGAGTTTTATGGAAGAAGCAGGATGCGTTCCACCATGGTATCTGTTAAGTGGTTCAATGACACCAATCCCTCATGTTCGGACATACTTCAGCCAGCTCATTTCTCCAGGATGATAGAGTATAGGCACGCTGCTATTATGGGCTTCACAAATGGTTGACCGGCCCAGTCTCAAATTGTTTGGCTCCTGATCTTATCAGATATAGACTGACATGGGGTACTGCTGGAGGAGAGATATTGATTAATTATGGACTCTGATAACTTAGCCCAACGGGAAGGTCGTATGGGCAGCTCCTCCAGAAGATGATGATAACTGGCTGACTTTCCAGTACACTAGTATCAGAGACACAAAACATGCTAACACACCATGGAAGGCCTCACTGTCTCAGGAGTCATCGGTTCTGCAGCCTCCTGCTCCTAGTGTACCTCAAGCAACTGCTATGAATCCGAGTCTAACATGGACCATATGCCCCTCAGTGAGATGGGAACCTGAAGAAATCCTTCACAGCTGAAGGCACTCGTGAAGGTGGAGTTCCTGTTCTTGTTTGTTGCTATCCTATGTTTCTGTACTTACGGGAAAGGAGGAGATGTAGTGTAGCATTCCAGAAGGTTGCAGCGGTGTGTTAGCAGGCAGTTGCTTGGCAATCATCTGAACAAGCAGCCAATCAAGAAGCTGGCACATCGGAGTGACGTCAGCACGTTGCCCACACTGGGAGTTCAGGGGAGAGACATCCGAGGAGGTGAAGGCTGCTTCCCTGAGTGGCGCTCATATACCACCAGAACCAAGCACACCAGAAAGGCCCAGCATAGACCACGAGTCAGAACCTAGTTATTGTCCTACACCCTGGAGTTCTGTATACTTAAAATAACTGGTGTCTGCTTGTTGCAGCTCCTGACTGGCATCAAGGCTTATTTGCATTTGTGACCCAAACCAAGGAAAGATACTCGCAGAAGGTGGTAGTATTACATTTTGCTTTCTAACCATTTCTTTGGTGGTTCTTAGCCATGTTTAAGTCCAAAGGGGATGTGGGGAAGCTCAGGACCACATGAACTGAGTCAGCTTCTTCTGCATCGGTCAACTGTTTGTCTTTTCAGAGCTGTTTACCTAAGGGTCAACAGAGTCAGCTATTCCATTCTTGTGTCCACTTGGTGACCACATAATGAGGCCCTTCCTCTAATACAGAGTTTGCATAGGTTAAGGAACTCCTATTAAATGAATAAGTAGATAAAAGGCATGTAGGGGGTAAAATATGTAAAGACTTCAAAATTAATTGTATGCTAGCAAATGCAAGAATTATGGTAGATAAAATAGGAGAACTAGAATTGGTGGCAGTTTATGAGCAATTGGACATAATTGGTATAACAGAAACATGGTGGAATGATACACATGATTGGGCTGTAAACACAGAGGGCTATTCCCAGTTTTGGAGAGATAGGATTAATAGAAAAGGGGAAGGTATGTGCTTATATTTGAAACCAGAGCTAAATCCAATTTTGAGGGATGATGTTAGTGAGGAAACTGGCCATAATGTGGAGGCCTTGTGGGTAGAAATTGAAAGTAAATGTGGTGTAAAAAGTAAAAAGGTGTTGCTGGGTATATGCTACAAAGCACCAAATATTGATGACAATGTTGAGACCCAACTGCTATTGCAAATGAGGAAAGCTGTCCAGCTTGGGCATACTATAATTATGGGAGATTTTAACTATCCAGATATCAATTGAAAAAATGAGACCTGTCAAACCTGTAAGAGAAACAGGTTTGTGAGAATGCTTCGGCAAAGCTACATGTCACAAATGGTGGAAGTGCCGACAAGAAATAACAATGTATTGGTCCTAGTGATAACGAATAACATAGAAACGGTATCCAATATTAAGGTAAGAGAACATTTGGGAACAGTGATCACAACATGGTTACATTTGATTCAATCTGGCAAAGCAAATCGGTACAGGCTCCACCAAACCTCTTAAAGGGATAGTAATACTTCGTTTTAACTTTATTTTATTTTGTAGGCATTAAAAAAACATGAAGAATGATATAAGTCTTATCTCTGAAACCTTTATGGTTTATGAGATATTCACAAGTAAAGTTTCCTCCTCCCTCCCCTTTTACTGAAGTCACACTCTTCAGCCTGAGCAGAAGGGAGGTGGCCAGGTAGACTGCAGAGAGGGACAATCTTTAATTAAGATAAGGGAAAAAGCTGAAAAGCTTGTCAAGGGGGGCAGGGATTTCATTGTTTTCATAGGAATAAGAGTGTCCCCTTCTGTTATCTGTCCAGTCTATGGACTGCATTTCACATCTGAGAAGAGATTGTTTACAGTAGGTAAAAGGGGCGGGAGGGGAAACTTTGCTTGTGAATATCTCATAAACCATAAAGGTTTGAGAGATAAGACTTATATCATTCTTCATGTTTTTTTAATGCCTACAAAATAAAATAAAGTTAAAACAAAGTATTACTATCCCTTTAATTTAAAAAAAACTAACTTTAAATTGTTAAGAGCTTCAATGCAACACATAGACTGAGATAAATTATTTAAAGGCAAAAATAATGAGGAAAAATGGTCAGAATCCAAATTTAGGTTGCAGAAATGTACCCAACAGTATATACCAATGAGGAACAAATGCAAAAGAAGTAAATTACAGCCAATGCAGTTAACTGCACATGTAAAGAAGGAAATGGCAGGGAAAAAAAATTAAACTATTTAAGTCTGAAGGAACTGAACATTCTTTCTTAAAATACAGGGAGTGCAACAAAGATTGAGAAAGGAAATTAGGGAGGTTAACTCAAGAAGATGTCATGCAAAGACTGAACAAAATGAAGACTGACAAAGTACCGGGTTCCGATGGTATACATTCAAGGGTTCTTCAGGAACTCAGTGCAGTGTTAGCAAGACCCCTATATTTACTCTTTAAAGATTCTTTCACCACAGGTTCAATGCCACAAGATTGGTGAAGAGCCAATGTAATGCCTCGATTTAAGAAGGGAACTAAAACAGAACCTGGGAATTATAGACCTGTGAGTTTGACCCCTGTAGTGGAAAAACTGCTTTAAGGGATAATAAGAGACTATATTACAACACAAAAAATAAGATCATTACAGGAATCAATATGGTTTTATGAGGAACAGATCATGCCAAACTAATCTTTTCAGCTTCTTTGAGGAAGTAAGTACCAACTTAGGTAATGGTAAGGCAGTTGATGTAGTATATCTAGATTTTGCAAAGGCATTTGATACAGTGCCACACAGAAGGCTGGGGTATAAAATAAGGAAATCGGGGCTAGGGGATAACCTTTGCAATTGGATACAAAACTGGAAGGATAGGGAACAGTGTGTGGTTGTAAATGGACAACTTTCCAATACAGATAAACTGGAGAGTGGAGTACCTCAGGGTTGAGTATTAGGTCCACTGCTTTTATAACATGTTTATAGATGTCTTGGAAATAGATATAGAAAGCAAAATATCATTATTTGCAGATGTCACTAAATTATCCAGGATAATTAATTCAGAACAGGATTTTTGCTCTTTACAGAGGGATTTACATAAAATGGCAGATTGGGCAAACAAATGGAATATGAAGTTTAATGTGGGAAAGTGTAAAGTCATGCATTTGGGAGGAAATAATCCAAAGGCTACTTATGAACTTAATGGAATCATTTTAGGGGACTCGTTGCTGGAGAAAGACCTGGGTATCCTTGTAAACTACAAACTTAGAAACAGTGCCGATTGTCAAATAGCAGTAGCAAAAACAAACAAAATCCTGTCTTGCATAAAAATGGGTATTGACGCAAGAGTGGATAACATCATTTTGCCATTGTACAGATCATTGATAAGACCTCTTCTTGAGTATGCAGTACAGTTTTGGGCACCAGTTCTGAAAAAGGATGTACTAGAACTAGAGAGGGTACAGCGAACAGCAACAAAATAAATTAAGGGAATGGAGGACTTGACGTATGAGGAACGACTAGACAAACATGGCTTATGTACTCTAGAGAAAAGATGACTAAGAGGAGATCTTATCACATCGTACAAGTATATGAGAGGTCAATACAAGGATCTCTGTGGGGAGCTATTCATTCCAAGGCCTGATCAGGTGACCAGGGGACACCCCTTGAGATTAGAGTAAAGGAGGTTTAGAGGAAGGGTTTTTTTTACAGTAAGGTCTGTTAAATTGTGGATTTCCTTGCCCAAAGAGGTGGTTATGGCAGACACAATGAATACATTTAAGAGAAGGTTATATACATTTCTTTCAAAAGGGTACATACAGGGTTATAATGTATATTAGTAGGCAAATCAGGAAGGTCTGATGAAGACTAAATTATTTGGTAGCAGGAAAGCTATACAGTTCTCATGTCACTAGTGTATGCGACAAAGATTGAACTTGATGGACTTGTGTCTTTGTTCAACCTAATTTACTATTTTACAATGTTACTGTTAAACATTGATTTGTAAGACTTAGACTTGTTTGGCACAAGTTCTAAGAAAACATTGATTTGTAGGACTTAAACTTGTTAGAAACAAGCCCCCAAAACCTGTTTATTTGTTTTGTAGGCCTATGTTTGTTTGTTTTTTAAAGCACAAGCCTTGAGAAAAAAAAATTGCCCTACTGGCCTAGTGGCAGCAGGTCATTTCGTGTTGGCCAGTGGCCACTGACCATTGTCAAATGCCCTGATATAATTGTGGAATTTGTGACTGCTGTTCTTGCTGCTGCTGCTGAGTTGTTTAAGCAGCTGAATGATGGGGGGATTTCATATTGGAGAACCTAAGTGTCCTAAGTGTCAAGCTCAAATGGAATGGGATCAACAACAGCAGCAACGTGGGTGATGAAGGTTCCACTTGCCACGACTAGCGCTAGTAATGCTCCTGAGGCAGTAGCAACACCATAACTAGCCCTTACCAGTTCGGGTATATGTGGAGAAGAAGAAGTTGGCCAATAATGCTTCTCCATATGCCCTTCCTTCAAAATCATGGAGCAAATTTTTCCCTTGAGAACAGGAACTGTGCCTCTCACAACAGCAACTGCAATGTGCACAGTGTAAATAAGGACTGGGAACAATGGGTACATCTGCTCTCACATGAAACACCTGGCACGACTATATCCAAGCACCATGACACTTAGGTTCTCCAATGTGAAATCCCCCCATCAGAAACCAAGTACTGCTGCTGTCACTATGCCACTTGTCCACACCCCGCTAAGGATGCATGACAACTTGCAGACAGTTTAATAGTAATGATGAACCTTCCCTGCCACCAGTTTAGCATATTCTGAGGGGTGGAATCTCCTTAGATGCCCTGCTTGCTATTCGCCTCCATCGCACTGCCATATGTGGTCAGTGGACCACACAGTGTGCAATGTGTGGACACAAACTTCCACATACTGACATCTACAGAATGGCTATCACTTGGCGGTGGAGGTAACTATGAATGAGGTGGATTGGCAGAAGTAGTAATTACCCTATAGAAAGAAGGTGATGGTGTCATCGAACTTCCAGCGTCTGGCTGGGTTTCTCTATTCTTCCTCCTCTTTGATCTCCACCTCACCTCTTAATGCCTATCGGGAAAGTAAGGGGCTACAGCAACAGCAGTGCCCTGATTTCTGTGGTGGGTGTTGGCTTTAACATGTTTTGCATAAATGTCTTGGTGTCTGTGTTTCATGTGAGTTATTAGGGCGGTTGTGCCAAGGTGTGTTGCTTCCTTTCCCCTTTTCACTTTTGTTGCTGATGACCGCACTGTGCCTACCCCAAGAGAAAAATAGTTCCACACCCATGACTTCAAGGGAGAGGGGAAAGGTAGAGAAGAATGACTCCACATTTCCCTTCACTGGCTGGGGCAGAGGATGATGTTGCTGCTATTGCCTAAGAATCAGCACTGCAACTAGGACTAGGAGTATTGCTGCTGCTGGCTAGGGGAACCTGTCCTAGTCCTGCATCGCTTGTTGACCCCATTGCTACTATGGCTTGCTATTCAGCATCCTTCTGCCCTCGCAACTCAGCAGCAGCAGCAGGAATTAGAGCAGTTGCAAACTCTGTAAATACCAAAAGCTCACTGCTGCTGGTGGTGATGATGCCCATTCCATTCCTTCTCAGTTTGGGCTAAAAAGGCCATTAATATGTTTTCCACACCAGCTTCTCCACCATCATTGTCACCAACACCACCACCAGTCCCTCTGTGCTGCTGCTGCTCTATTACAGACATAACACTGGTTGAAGGAGGTGGCGAGAAATGTGACAAAGGGTCCCCTAATGTCACACTTGCCACTTCTTGGTGACCTGAAAAAGTTGGACTGGCAGCACTAGCAGCAGACACAGGCAGCTGATCTGTGCTCCTGGTGGTGGTGGTATTATTGCTGATAGGCAACAATTCTGCCTTTTTCAGGATCATGTTCTACCTGGACAATGCCGAGAGGGGAAGGGGACTCCCAAGGTCAGGGGAACGGTGTGGGCTCCTTTGACCACCAGTATGGATGCTTTGCATTGCTCTCCCAACACTCTCCTAGCGCTAGTCCCACCAGCTGCTTCACCATCACTGTTACTACTACTAACACCAACCACATCAATTTCAGTCCCTGAGTCTTCCTCCTCACAGTCACTAGTAATATTATGATCACTCCCTCATTCACTCCTAACACTAAAAAGCTGCTGGACCTTCTTAGTATTAGTAGTAGTGGCAGGACTGCTTGGGGATGGCAAGTGTGACTTAAGGTCCCCTGCTGTCACACTTGGTATCATCTCCCCCCCCGAGAATTGCAAAACACACTGGCATCAGGTTCAGCACTGGCAGCAGGCACAGCACTGGTGGCAGCAAGGGTGGCACTGACAGCACTGGCAGCAGACAGGCAGTTGCCCTCTCCTGCTCTCACTACTACCCTCTTCTTCCTCCCATGAGATTAATTTCCCCAAGATCCCTAGGAGGGATTTAGGGGGACTGGTTAGCATTGGGTCTGTAGTGGTCACTTCCTCCTCCTCCTCAGACTCAGTGGTCACATAAGAGTGGTTCCAGCTCCTCCTTTTATTGTTTGTAAACCTGCTCATAGTGATAGCAGTCACTATGAGCCTCTCCTGCCTCAATTTTGATATAAATATAAAAGCACAACAGCACAGCACCTCTCTCTCGCTCTGTAGGTGCTTGTATTGTGTTTCACTTATTGGAAAATGGCAAAAAAGCGAAAAACACGTTCATTAAGGGGCAAAAACTTTCTACCCATTGAAAAAATAGCAAAGAGTTTTTGTCAACGGGTGAAAACAGTGAAGATTCTAATTGTTGTATCCAAAGTGGATTTTCCAGTGGAAAAGCAGACAACCAAGTGGGTTTCATAGATTTTTTTTGTGGGACAATGGTACCTTTCACCCACCACTTCTCTTGGATCAAGGTGATTATTTGCAGGTCCTCTGCCTTTAGGAACAAGCCAGTGCCCTTTTGGGTAAAGGCACATTCTACCAAAGCAGTGGGTGTTTCCTCATCTACAAGAGTCAGACTGAGCAGTTGCGCAAGGCAGTGAGGTGTTCATCACTTTACACTTTTGCTAAATATTACAGTGTCAATGTGCTTACCTCGGTTGAGGCTAGTGTCGGGAGAAAGTTATTCAGTTCTCGCTAGTAACTTTTCTTCTGTTATATAGTTCATGTGGCTGTGTCCATTGACACGAGTTTCATGATAGTCTTTGGTTTTGACTCTGGTGAGAAAGGTTTTTTTTGTTGGGAGTTTTTCTCCCCAACTTGGAATTCTGGTTGGGACAGCTTTGATATGTCCCCATGGTTCCTGTGTTTCACAATGGATGAAAGAGAAAAGAGTATTTTTATGTACTTACCAATGAGTCCTTTTCTCTTAGTCCTCGTGAAACACAGGACATTCCCCCAAGAGAAAAACATGGTTTTCATTCTGGATAGAGGTGTCCTTGATGTTCTCTTTAGGTAGAGTAGCAGAGAACTGGAGCACACCTCTGCCACTCTGTCCTCTGTTTCATATCATATAGCATAGTGAATCATTTATGAGGGCTCTTTCTTTACTTATACTTCCAGGTTACATTGATTAAATGTGGGGGCCCTGGCTTTATTGTAGTGCTGGACCCCAAAATTTCTGATGGCAGCCTGATATTCCCTCTAATTTAGGGATGTGTAACTGTAGTCTCTACTTGCTCTTTGGAGTACAGTTTGGAGTACAGTTCCCATAATCCCCATGTGGCCAACAGTTTTAGTTCAGAAAAAGCCACTCCTTCTCTGAACTGTTGCCTAAGGAGAAAGCAGGAGGTTGCTTGTTTTATTTGACTCTCAATCAAGAGGGCATTACTTGGCCTCTGGACAGATAGACCTTTACATAAGATATAGTGATGTCACATTTAATAACATAGGGAATAGTTGCAATTATGTCATCCTCCAAGAAGAGTACATAATCCTGTACTGTGCTGGGTTTTGTGACATGCTTTCCAGAAGGCTTAAGAGAACAGGGAAAAACATGCAAATCCACAAGTTCTACTTATAAATAGGTGTTCTGGATACATGACTGGCACAATTTAGTTCACATTCTGAGAATAATATAAACTACTTTCGTGATTTAGATTAGCACATTTGTATTAATGAAATAAAGCTGTCTTTACAGGCATATCATAATCTTAATAGTGATGAATTCCTCTTCAGACACTTTCTGACATGCCTTGACTCATTCCATGGCAGTGAGTTTCTCAGTCTGTGCTACACCCAGCTGCTTCAGCGTAAGGTTTACTGCCTACAGCAAAAAAGTTTTGGCATGAAACCTAGTCCTAAATGGCAAACTCAGTATTTCACTGCATATAGTAAGGCTAAAGAAAAGAATAGAAGAATGCACACCGGGTGGTCTGCTCATTTCTGATTTTAATTCACCTTTTAAACTCCTTTCTGAGATTTGTATTTTTCAAATGTGTAATTGACATTGGTGCTCAATGGGATTGTTAATGTGCTATGAAGAAGGAAAAACATTAACCTTTTAACATAAGCTCTGAAAATAAATAAATAATAAAAAAATAACTTACAAACTTACCAAGTATCTCACCAAAATGTTCTCAAATTCATGCTATGATATTGTGCTGTATAGATTATATATTGAGATGTGCAAAGAACATTAGGGGGGTTATACACTAAGGTGTGATAAAGCGGTAAAAACTTCTAGATGACTTCTCCAGTGATACCACTTCTCCAATTCCTATGTTATTCTATAGAGCCTATGCACTAAGATCTCCAAAGTTGGAGAAATCTTAGTACATTCGCTCCATAGAATAACATAGGAAATGGAGAAGTGATATTACTGGAGAAGTCATCTCTACTTTATCACCTCTTTATCATGCCTTAGTGCATAACTCCCTCTGTGTTCTCAAATGGGCACACAAAAATACCCATGTTTAAAGTGGATCAGTCACCCTGGTTTTTAAAATACATTTTTAGCATTGTTTTAAACAAATAATTTAAATCTGCCCATGTGTTGTAATAGCCATTCTTTGTAAATAAATTGTTTTTAAGAAATTAACCTTTATATATTGGCGACACTTTATGCTAAGTAACTGCATAATAAACTAATTGTTTGTGTTTAAGGCCAAACATATTAGTAGCTCTGCTATTAAAAATGCCACCAGGATTTTGACACTGACATAATTCATTCATGGTACAGCATGGGGTAATATTGGCCCAGCACAGAAATTAATTACTATTAATTGACCCAGTGGGCCACCAATAAATAAAGATGCATTTCTCAAAAAGTATTCACATTTATGCCCCTGACAGTGAGCTACTTGGATCTCAATTTCTAGGGTGTTGTCTGGTCAATAGTCCATCAAAGCAGGATCATTTTGCAGTCTCTCTGCATCACTAAATGTGTGATTTATATGCTATCTGAAAAAAGATTCAGGGAACTCATTAGGAGACATAGAATTGTAAAAACATAGGTGAAGATAAAACAAAAGCATAGAAAGTTTGACTGAACATAATGTGTACTTGCAGAATATGTAAAATCAAAATAAAAGGTTAGTATTTCTTTGAGGTGACAGGTGCACTTTAAGAATCAGGGCCAGATTTACATTTCAGGAGCCTGTAGGCACAGAAATCTGAAGCGCCCCCCCCCCCCCATTGGCCATCTCCACTGGACACCTCCACAAGGCTTCTAATCTCCACATTGCCCCCATCATCTCCATATTGCCCTCACATTGCCCCATCAGCTCCAACTTGCCCCATCAGCTCCACATTTCCACCACCATCTCCATATTGTCCTCACATTGCCCCCCATCAGCTCCAACTTGCCCCCCATCAGCTCCATGTTACCCTCACATTGCCCTCCATCAGCTCCACATTGCCCCCACATCTCCAAATTGCCCCCCATCAGCTCCAAATTGCCCCCCATCAGCTCCACAATGCCCACCACCATCTCCAAATTGACCCCCATCAACTGCACATTGCCTGTACCATCTCCATGTTGCCCTCACATTGCCCCCCTTCAACTCCAACTTGCCCCCACCATCTCCATGTTGCCCTCACATTGCCTCCCCCCCATTGTCCGTTTCCTACCTCCCTGGCAGTAGATCTGCTGTCTGTGCCTCCTTTGGCACAGTCCTGTAAGTGCTGAGCTCCCGTGCAGTCTCCTATTCAGGAATACAGAGCGCTGGGAGATGAAATCATCTCCCAGCGCTCTGCAATCCTAAAGAGCCGACGAGGGAGCTCAGACTTAAAAGCTCCTTTTAAATCAATGAGGATTTGTATTTGTCTCTATGCTTCAGGTGGTTTGATCCAGAATTACTCCAGTTCTCCTTAGTACATTAGCTTTATTACCTCTCCTTATTAATAGTTATAGGGGAAGTAACAACTCCTTTTAACAATCACCCATTCACCATGCTGTGGCCAGAACATCTTCATGTACCCTATGAATTTTGCCCTTCTGCCTTTGCTGATGATATATATATATATATATATATATACTTCAGTCAGTCTTGGATGCCATGTCAGCTGCTGGCAATTTTGTAAACTGAAGCAGGCAGAGTGCCAGAGCCTTCTTAATCCTTTTAGAGCCAGAGGGCTATGTACTCCTCTGGGTGGAGTGATATTGATACCAACTGTCGTGTCCTCCACTATGGACATGAAACACCACAGCAAAATTCATAGGAGCAATTAGGATTTTCTGACCATAGTAAAGAAATTGGGGGTAATTATTAGATGGTGATTCTTCATAGTACATCAGGCTCAGTGTGTAAAGAGTACAATGGACATACCTGGGAACTTGCTCATCTTGAGCCTCAGGAGGGGGCTCATGTGTTGCCGACAAGAGGATGTCAGTGCTGCAATTTATGTCATAAAGGGAGTGGTGTTTAATTGAGTGGGTGGGGCGTAAGCATACTTGTGTCATAAAGTGGGCAGGAAGTGGGCAGAACAGGGTGGGAAGGGGGAGAAGTGGACTGGAAGTACAAGGAACAGGTGGGAAGGAGAAGAAACTCACCTCTGCCGGAGAAACAGCCTCTGTCCATGGAGAACTGGCAATTCGGTCTGAAAACTGGAGTCTCCAAGACAGATATGGAGATTATTGAAGTTATTTTGGAGCAAAACAACTGCACTATACGGGACACAAAGAAAATCCTGTTATATTAAATTGTACTTTAAATGCTAGAGAGGTCTCCATTCCATTGCGAAGCAATGCATTAGAGACCTCTCTCTTGCATTCAAGGGGTTAAAAAGCTCTATTCAAGTGCATGGTAATTTAGAAACTTATATTTGTCCCCTATTATGCAGTTCGTTTACTCCAGAATAACTCCATGGGCCAATGACATTTCCTGCATCTATACAGGCTAGTGCTTACTGAGGAGCCAAATCCCCTTCACTTGTGATATAGGAGCAGAATGACAAACAGTTTTTAAATATTTCTGTATTAAAATAGTGGATTATGTCAGAATGCTGAGACTATTTTGCACAGGTCTCCTTGGGGGACATTCACTAAGGGGTGATAAAGAGGTGATAAAGTGGAGATACCTTCTCCAGGGATATCACTTCTCCAGTTCCTATGTTACTCTATGGATCCTATGCACTAAGTTCTCCAAACCTGAAGAAATGTTAGTGAATTGGCTCAATAGAACAACACAGGAGAAGTGATATCCCTGGAGAAGTCATCTCCATTTTATCACCTCTTTATCACCACTTAGTGAATCTCCTCCTTTGTGTCCCAGCTTACTGTGGAAACCAGTTTTTGTCAATGGCTCCCACTTACTCTGCTTAACTCCTTGAGTGCCAGAGGGGTACCCAACACATTTCAGAGCAATGTGCTAGGCTGTCCTCTTGCACTTAAAGAGTTAAATGAAGGCAAGACATGTGAGAAGCAATATTTCATGTTTATTTGTCCATTGAAGTCCCATTCATTGCTTTAGTGCAGAAATTCTTATTCATATTTTAGTTAAAAAAAAAGGTTCACTGACATTTCAGAACCTGGAGAATTGAAATTTATTTCCCCAAGGGCCTAACTGAAAAAGAGCAAGGAGTCAAAGGCCAAAGATTGTAAAATAGGCTTGCACGTGGACACAAAATAAGAGATTACATTTAATTCTGGAAATTAATGACTTAACTCCTTCTGGGACAGAGAGTTGTTGAACGCATTGCACACCCCTCCGGTCCTCAAGGTGTTAAGGTAAGATTCCAAATGACACTTTATGGTGGTGGAGACTAATTTGAAGACACTAAGGACATTATTTGTCCTACTCATGGGAGTAATTCTGGATCAAACCAGCTGCACCATAGGTTTGAAATTCACATTCTGTAAATTCACATTGAGTTTGCATTGCAATGTTTTGGAGTCCTATTTAATCGGTGTCAATGCAGAGTTAGACTATGGACTACCAGGTGAAATCCCTAGCTACATTTTGCTACACACACTCTGTATACACAGCATTAAAGGGACACTAATGTCCAATACAAATTTTTTTCTTTTTTATGGTTGGAAAGATATTAGCATCTAAAGTTCTCCCCTCCCTCCCCTTCTCCTGACGTCAGCTCTCTGCTGACAGCAGGAGATCCCGGTCCTGGGACCAGTCGGCAGCTCTTCAGCAGAGCCGAAATAGCAAAACTGGAAAATAATTACTTCAATGGAACAGTCTAAAAAGTGTGCTGTCGGGCCCGAGGGTAAGTGGCTGCTAGAGCCCAAGTGCAGGGAAGAGCAAACCTGAGTAGACAGGTAGGTATCTACTTTGCAGAGACGCGGCCAAGGGAGATAGAGATATATTGTAGAAGGGGTCACGAAGGCCAAGGGTCTGGAGAGGAGAGAGTGGTGTAGTCGAGGTCACGGATGCAATGGTCAGGATTGGAGAGGTCAGAATATCCAAGGTCACTTTAATGCCAGAGGTCAGTGTTGGAGAGGTCAGATTAGTAGGGGTCACAGAAGCCAAGGACCAGAAGCTGGGAAGTAAGAAGGGTCAGGAACAAGCAATACTCAGAACACACAGAAAGTAGTCAGGCTAAAGGGCTAATGCATACAAGCCCTGAGCATAGGATCACCTGAGGTTTAAATAGAGGCGCTGGTTAACAAGCACCTCTTCTGATTGCCCAGTCCCAGTAACCCCCGCCTCCTCTGCACATCAAATGTGCATAAGAGTTGGCCTGTCACTCAGCGCTCCTCCAGCCTTACCTCCCCCCGGCCTGCGATGTGGATACACACGCCGGAGTGGGTGATCCGCTTGGAAGACACGGCATCCCACAAGCAACAGGTCCGGGGAGAAGAAACGCTGCAGACCCGCCTGAAGAACGTGTACACCCGACGGAGGCCCCGAACCCAGTCCCAGTGAGGTACAAGCCTGACATATGCCTGTTTTGCAAGCACACTTTGTAGACCATTCCAATGAAGTAATTATTTTCCAATATCGCTATTGCGGCACTGCTGAAAAGCCGCCTTGTGTTGGCCGAGACAGAACTCCTTCTGTCAGCTTTACAGCTGACATCAGGAGAGGGGGAACTTTAGATGTGAATATCTCTAAAAACTATAAAGGTCTGAGAGATGGGATTTGTGCCACATAATATATATTTTTTTTAAATCTACAAAACAAGAAAAAAAAGTTATTGTACATTACTGTTACTTTAAGGGCCTTCTCCAATCAAGCTATAAATGTACAATTCTGGAGAAAACCAGCTAATTATGGAAGGGGAGGGGACAATGTACATTCAACGTATTTTCTTTTATTTGAATGTGTCTTTAAACCCCTTTATTCCTAATGAGGTCTCAAATGCACCACTCTTGCAGTCAAGAGTTTATCCCCCTCCCTTTTAATCAATAGGGATTTTCATTCTTCCCTATGGTGCAGTCGGCTTGCTCCATAATCTAACCTTTTTACCTTGATGAATTAGGCCAGATATATTGGCCACTTTTTAAAGAATGTGAAGATTATTGCTTTGCATCACATTACTTGCATTTCACTGAATCTGAAACAAGGGCCAAACTGACCATTTCCAAAAGCCTTCTCTTGGATATCCCTGATATAAGTTAAACGTTTCAAAGGTAACTGAAGTCAACTGTGTATCTTACCTCTGTCTATTGAACTAGAACTGTCGGAACTCCTGCAGAACAATACACATGCAAGAGCTTGGAGTGATGTGTGGATAGTGTCAGCTACATTTGATTGACTGGTATCCTATGCTCACATTCTGGTCATTGCAGTGGAAATGCAATGTGAAGGCCATCAGCTCTCTGATGATTCTAATGACAACAGCAAAGTCTTTTGTATTTGCATGTACTGTAGCCCTATACGCCATAGTACACACATGGCACGTTGCAAACAACTGTGTCTATCACCAGATGTGGGACATTTGCATCCTTGTGATCCCATTTGCCTCAGTCTTTGGGATATTGTCCAACTAGTGCCTCATATATAAAGACGAAATTGGAGAAAGTAAACCACAATGCTGGTTACAAATTCAATCCCCAAAAGGTCCATTGATTTATATGGGGGTTTTTTAATCCCTTGAATAATAGAGATCTCCAGTCCCTGGCAGAACAAGCCTTTGGAAAATTCTGTAGCATCCAAGGGGTTAAAACCTCATTTAAATAAATAGAAGTGTTTATTTTAATTCTATGGCACAGTTGCTTTGCGACAGAATTGCTCCACTCTGCCTTTAGAAGAAAACTGGAGACATTCTGGAATAAACCAACTGCTCCACAGGGATCAAATAATACCCAATAGATTCCCATGTACTTGAATAGAGCTTTTAACCAGTTAATGCTAGGGAAGTCTCAATGCATTGCTTACAAATGTATTTGGAGACCTCTCTAAAAGCCTGATTTAATAGGGATTGTTGGCACCTATTGTCCAGTTTATCACTTCTCCAGTTCCTATGTTATTCTATAGAATCTATTCACTAAGCTCTCCAAAGCTGAAGAAATCTTAGTACATTGGAACCATAGCATAATAACATAGGAACTGGAGAAGTAATCTCCATTTTATCACCTCTTTATCACCACTTAGTGAATCTCCCCCTGTTGTCTTTTATAATTATGGGTCCTACTGTCTTATTCACCAAGTTAAAGAGGAGCAATTCTAAACACAATGCACTCCTCCATTGACCTCTCTTGCTGGAGGTGAAATAAAGAACAAGGAACCAACCTGCATATATGGTGGTCCTGTCCTAAGATCAAAACATTCTGGAATCAGGATCTTGGCACAATATCCAAAATTACTCAGACTTCCCTACTTACTCCGCATTTATTTTACTTAATTTATTCCATAATTATGACAAACTCTACTTTAAAAATAAAATGTTACTTACACACCTCTTAAATGCTGCTAAACATTATATACCTTCCCTGTGGAAGTCTCGGATATCTCCCACCCTTCTCGAATGGGAAAGAAGAAGTAGTCATATTATGCTAATGGAAAAATTCACTAGTAAATTCATAGATGATCCCCAAAGCTTTTTAGACATTTGGCAACCTTGGATGGACTATCTGTCTGGGCACCGATCGAAGTCTTGGTACAAAAAAATAAAGTTGTTGATTGCTGTAACCTTTAAAAATTCCTTGGCCAGCAGGAAGATGCCGTCTAGCTGTATAATTCCACGTTTCTTTTTCTCTTTCTTCTTCCTTACTCTTTTTTTCTTCTCTCATTATTTTTTCTGCCCCTAATCCTTTCTGTTCTTCTTCTTCTCTCTTTCTTACCTTCAGTTCTTACTCTCCTTTGTCCTTGTTTTCTCCATACTTAATGAGTCTTCTGTTACAGACTCTCTGGTCTGTTGTATTTGCCATTCTACTTTTATTCAATTCATAATGTGAAATATGTTTTTTATGAGTGAAATTGTTGTTTATAATGCTATGGAGTCAAAAATCTATATTTAAAAAAAAAAAGAAAAATAGAGGAGTAATTCAGGATCAAAACAGTTGCACTCTAGGATGGAAATGAAACTTGATATTACTTTAAATGGGACTTTTAATCCATTGAGTGCAAGAGAGGTCTCCAACACCTTGCTTCTGAATGTGTTGGAGACCTCTCTATCATTGAAGGGGTTAAAAGCCCCATTTTAATCAATGGAAATTTGTGGAATTTGAATTTCAAATAGTGCTCCAGAATTTCCCCTCATTGGCTTAACCCCTTAATGACTGCCCAATCCACTGGTGGGCAGCCATTAAGAACATTTTATTTTGTCCCAGTGAATTATTGGATGGCAGAGAGGCATTGTAGCCATGCTACCATTCCAGAATTCCATGAAGTCCAAACAGGTGTAAAGGCCCTGGAACATCATGTCATTAAGGAGTTAATGAATAAGGTTCCTAGTCTCTTCAAACTGGTCATCTCTTTTATAACCTTACCTAAATTTGTTGGTTGCTACGACGTGTAATAAATTTTTCTGCAATACTTTGAACATTATGATTTTCCAAACTGAAGCAGCTATAATTACAAGAAAGACATTTTCTGATATAAAATGTGAATGACATTATGGAGAATTCTAGACTTTTTATGTGTAATGTATAATGTAGGGCTGGCACATCCACAAGAGCAATATGTGCAGTTGCGCAGGGTTGCATAAAAATAAAAGTGGCAGTGAGTTTACATAAAAAAAGTCAAAAACATTTGCATGGCAATGAAGCAAGCAGTTATAGGTCAAAGCAATGAAAGCTAATCATCACTCTGTGATTTGCTCTTATATCGTCACGGACTTTTATGATTGGCTTGGTGGTTTGGCTGATCATGGGATCTCTTTAGTTGACATACCCACACCAGTTGGCAAGACACATACCACATGGGGTTAATCTGACTGAAAAAACATGGCGGGAACATTGCACATTAACCCTAGAGCCCCAGCAGCTGCTGCATAAGAGTAAACATTAGTCATCATTTGTGGAGGTAAGAAATAATCTGAAATATACATATATATGCTAAAATCCCTAAAATAACTGCTTCTATGTACCTAAAAACAATATAAAATGGTATATAATGTTTATATTGTTTCTCTATTTTGTGTAAATATGGAAATTCTTACTGTAAATGCTATCCTGGAAATACTTGAAAACAAGAGAAATGTATTCTTCCTGATAAACATTTACTAGTGATGATCGAGCACCCCAATGCTCGGGTGTTTGGGTGCTCTGACCGAGCGCCCCCGGAGGCTCGAGTGCTCTGCCGAGCACCCGAGCCCCATTGAAGTCAATGGGAGGACTCGAGCATTACACCAGGCACCCCCTGCTCTGATGAGGGGAGGGTGCCTGGTCCATAGGAAAAGGGCAGAAAATGATGGAAACACCACAGAAATGGTTCAAGGACAGCATAGGGAGGATGTCTGGATGCATCTTGGACTCCAACGTCGCTGCTGGGAACGATGTTTCGCCCGTAGTACGCCATTTTTACAGACTGACCGTAAAACACACAAAAAGGAAGATAAAAACGACTTTAGGCGAAAAATTGTTACCAAACAGTATTTGTTGTATATTTACTTGTATATCATCTGCAAATTCTGCAAAAAATTTCATCGATTTTTCGGAACTGGGGCCATGATTAAGAGGGAAACATGCGCAGAGGCAAATTCTCCCAAAAATTTCCTTGATTTTTCTGAACTGAGGCCATGATTAAGAGGGAAACGTGCGCAGAGGCAAATTCTCCCCAAAATTTCCTTGATTTTTCTGAACTGAGGCCATGATTAAGAGGGAAACGTGCGCAAAGGAAAATTCTCCCAAAAATGTCCTTGATTTTTCTGAACTGAGGCCATGATTAAGAGGGAAACGTGCGCAAAGGCAAATTCTCCCAAAAATTTCCTCGATTTTTCTGAACTGGGGCCATGATTAAGAGGGAAACGTGCGCTGAGCCGACCATCTAAAACATTATGGGTGAGGGTCTGCTGCGGAGCTGACCATCCTAAACATTATATGCGAAGGCCCGCTAGTGAGCTGACGCTATAAAACATTATATGAGAGGGCCCGCTAGAGAGCTGACCCAATAAAACATTATATGAGAAGGCCCGCTGGTGAGCTGACCTATACAAAAATTGTCAAACAGCGCCCGCTGGTGAGCTGGCCCTATATAAAAATTATATAACAGGGCCCGCTGGTGAGCTGGCCCTATACAAAAATTATATCCCAGGGTATATGGAAGAGAGTCAACCATATACCCATTTTTTGGGTGGAAGGGGTGAATTGTCATTGTAAATAACATATATAAAGTGACTTTATATTCCCCCGGGGCTTTCCTCCAGTGGAGTGGAGAAGTCAGGGGAAATCCAGGCCTTGTTCATTTTTATAAGTGTCAACCTATCAGCATTTTCGGTGGAAAGGCGGATACGCTTATCTGTTATGATGCCACCAGCAGCACTAAATACCCGCTCAGACAGAACGCTGGCGGCAGGGCAGGCCAGCACCTCCAAGGCGTAGAGTGCCAGTTCATACCACGTGTCCAGCTTGGACACCCAGTAGTTGTAAGGCACAGAGGGATCATTGAGGACGCTGACACGGTCTGCTACGTACTCCTTCACCATCTTCCAAAACTTTTCCCTCCTTGTGAAACTAGGCTGCGCATCAGAGTGAGGGTGCTGGCGGGGTGTCATGAAGGTGTCCCACGCCTTGGAGAGTGTTGCCCTGCCTTTGTCGGAACTGCTGTGTGCTCCCCTTTTCTCCCCTTCTCGGTTGGCCAAGGTAGCACGTACTCTGCCGCCAGCGTTGTCAGATGGAAAATTTTGGAGCAATTTTTCAACAAGAACCTTCTGGTATTGCACCATTTTGCTTGTCCTCTCCACCGGAGGAATGAGAGATGAGAAATTCTCTTTGTAGCGGGGGTCCAGAAGTAATCCGTGTTGTCTAAAATGCGTGTAACGCGTGGGTCACGGGAAAGGCAGCCTAACATAAAGTCAGCCATGTGTGCCAGAGTACCAACAGGCAAGATTTCGCTGTCCTCACCAGGAGGATGACTCTCAATCTCCTCATCCTCTTCCTCCTCTTCTGCCCACCCACGCTGAAGAGATGGAACTAAAGTTCCATGGCTACCCTCTGTAGCGGAGGCAACCGTGTCTTCCTCCTCCTCCTCCTCCGCCTCCTCCAATTGTCGCTGAGAAGACGAAGTGAGGGTGCTCTGGCTATCACCTTGTGTAAGCTCTTCCTCCCGCATTTCCACCTCTTCCACATGCAAAGCGTCGGTTTTAATTGTGAGCAGCGAGCGTTTCAGTAGACACAGAAGTGGGATGGTTACACTGATAATAGCGTTATCGCCGCTCACCATCTGTGTCGATTCCTCAAAATTGCGTAAAACCTCACAGAGGTCTGACATCCATTCCCACTCCTCACTTCTGATTACAGGAAGTTGAACGGAGAGGCGACGACCGTGTAACAGCTGGTACTCCACTACTGCCCTCTGCTGCTCACAAAGCCGGGCCAACATGTGGAAGGTGGAGTTCCAGCGCGTGCTCACGTCACACAGCAGCCGGTGAGCTGGCAATTGTAAGCGCTGCTGCAGCTTCAACAGGCCGGCTGAAGCTGTTGATGACTTACGGAAATGTGCACACACGCGGCGCACCTTGGTCAAGAGATCATGCAAATTGGGGTAGGTTTTTAGAAATCGCTGAACCACTAAATTAAATACATGCGCTAGGCTAGGCTAGGCCATGCCTGGTTGCAGGTTGAGTGGTGAGAGCCACTGCTCGGTCTGGTGACTAATCCCCTGCAACAGCTCTGAGGCCGTGTGCTGTTTGTCCCCAAGGCAGATCAGCTTCAGCACGGCCTGTTGACGCTTCCCCACTGCAGTGCTACACTGCTTCCAGCTACCGGCTGATGGGTGAGTGGCGCTGCGCGCAGAGAATTCGGAGGTGGAAACGGAGGAGGAGGAGCCAATAACGTAGGTGCTGGCGGAAACCCTGATGGAGGTAGGGCCCGCAATCCTCGGCGTGGGTAGCACCTGTGCCATGCCAGGGTCCGAGTCGCTCCCAGCCTCCACGACATTCACCCAGTGTGCCGTCAGTGAAATGTAGCGTCCCTGGCCACAAGCACTTGTCCATGTGTCAGTCGTTAAGTGGACCTTCCCAGTAACTGCGTTGGTCAGGGCAAGGGTGATGTTACGGGACACATGGTGGTGTAAGGCGGGGACGGCACACCGGGAAAAGTAGTGGCGGCTGGGGACTGCGTACCGAGGGACAGCTGCTGCCATCAGGCTGAGGAAGGACTCAGTCTCCACAAGCCTAAATGGCAGCATTTCGATGGCCAGTAATTTGGAAAGGTGTGAGGTTAGTGCTATGGCCTGTGGGTAGGTGGCTGGGTATTTTCGCTTGTGCTCAAATGCCTGGGGTAACGACATTTGGACGCTGCGCTGGGACAGGGAAGTGGATGTGGTCGCTGATGGTGCCTCAGATGGTACAGGTGCAGGGCGGGAGGTATGCGGGCCTGCGCCTTCGACAGGCGATTGGCCGGCACCGAAAACAGGGGAAGAGGAGGCAGTGGTGTGGCCTGCAGACACAGATTGGCGATCCGGGCGTTCCTCCCACTTATTACGGTGCTTGGATGCCATGTGTCGGATCATGCTGGTGGTGGTGAGGTTTCTAGTGTTCATGCCTCGGCTCATTCTGGTGTGGCACAGGTTGCAAACTACAATTCTTTTGTCGTCCGCACTTTCCTTAAAAAAACGCCATACCGCGGAACACCTACCCCTTGGCAAGGGAGATTTACGCAAGGAGGTGCTCCATGGAACATTTGCGGGCCGGTTTGGTGCAGTCCGCCTTCTTTCTGTAGCCACACCACTGCCTCTTCCAGCCTGTTGCGGTGCTGCAGATGGCTCACCCTCAGGACTGCTGTCATCGCTCGGCTCTCCACCTTCCCAGGTGGGGTCAGTCACCTCATCGTCCACCAAGTCCTCCTCCACTTCCTCACTCTGATCATCCTCCTCATGTCTTGATCCCACCACATACTCAGTCATTGACAACTGTATATCATCCTCCTCATCAAGGTCTTGAGACAGTAAAAGTGGTTGATTTGATGGCAACTGTGTCTCATCATCATCATCATCCACTTCCTTTGACCTTAAATGCCGTTCACCTCTGTCATCTTCTTGTGATTGGGTACCCTCTAGAGGTTGTGAATCAGGGCACAAGATGTCATGTTCCTCTGCAAGCGTGCTTGGAGAGAGGTTCAAATTAAGGATTGGTGATGAGACGAGCTCCTCACTATATCCCAGTGTGGGATCACTTCTTTGACCAGACCCTCTATGGTGGGAGGAAGGATGATCAGGGTGAGGATTATGTTGACCAGACTCTTGGCTACTGAGAGTGGACTTGGTGGTAGACAGGGTGGTGCTTAACCGACTGGAAGCAGTATCAGCTGAAATCCAACCGACCACCTGTTCGCAGTGGTCTGACCTCGAGAGTGATGTCCTGCGACGCCCTATAAACTGAGACATGAAGCTAGGTATGGTGGATGTCTTTCTTTCTTGTGCTCTGGCACCAGGCACAGTTTCTACGCGTCCTGACCCGCGCCCTGAACTATCAGTATCACGTCCACTTCCCCGTCCCTTTTTACCCGCCTTCTTCATATTACACGGAATATGTGCTGCAAATCTGCAACTTTGCACACTAAACAGAATGTGCTGCTTATCTGCGGCTAGACACAGTGAATGGAATATGTGACTTTGATATTTTACACTTTGCACAGTAAACAGAATGTTCTCCTAATCTGAAACTTTGCACACTAAACAGAATGTGCTGCTTATCTGCGGCTCAGCACAGTGAATGGAATATGTGACTTTTATATTTTACACTTTGCACACTAAACAGAATGTTCTCCTAATCTGCAACTTTGCACACTAAACAGAATGTGCTGCTTATCTGCGGCTCGGCACAGTGAATGGAATATGTGACTTTGATATTTTACACTTTGCACACTAAACAGAATGTTCTGCTAATCTGAAACTTTGCACACTAAACAGAATGTGCTGCTTATCTGCGGCTCGGCACAGTGAATGGAATATGTGACTTTGATATTTTACACTTTGCACACTAAACAGAATGTTCTCCTAATCTGCAACTTTGCACACTAAACAGAATGTGTTGCTTATCTGCGGCTAGGCACAGTGAATGGAATATGTGGCTTTGATATTTTACACTTTGCACAGTAAACAGAATGTTCTCCTAATCTGCAACTTTGCACACTAAACAGAATGTGCTGCTTATCTGCGGCTCGGCACAGTGAATGGAATATGTGACTTTTATATTTTACACTTTGCACACTAAACAGAATGTTCTGCTAATCTGAAACTTTGCACACTAAACAGAATGTGCTGCTTATCTGCGGCTCGGCACAGTGAATGGAATATGTGACTTTGATATTTTACACTTTGCACACTAAACAGAATGTTCTCCTAATCTGCAACTTTGCACACTAAACAGAATGTGCTGCTTATCTGCGGCTAGACACAGTGAATGGAATATGTGACTTTGATATTTTACACTTTGCACAGTAAACAGAATGTTCTCCTAATCTGAAACTTTGCACACTAAACAGAATGTGCTGCTTATCTGCGGCTCGGCACAGTGAATGGAATATGTGACTTTGATATTTTACACTTTGCACACTAAACAGAATGTTCTCCTAATCTGCAACTTTGCACACTAAACAGAATGTGCTGCTTATCTGCGGCTCGGCACAGTGAATGGAATATGTGACTTTGATATTTTACACTTTGCACACTAAACAGAATGTTCTCCTAATCTGCAACTTTGCACACTAAACAGAATGTGCTGCTTATCTGCGGCTCGGCACAGTGAATGGAATATGTGACTTTGATATTTTACACTTTGCACACTAAACAGAATGTTCTCCTAATCTGCAACTTTGCACACTAAACAGAATGTGCTGCTTATCTGCGGCTCGGCACAGTGAATGGAATATGTGACTTTGATATTTTACACTTTGCACACTAAACAGAATGTTCTGCTAATCTGAAACTTTGCACACTAAACAGAATGTGCTGCTTATCTGCGGCTCGGCACAGTGAATGGAATATGTGACTTTGATATTTTACACTTTGCACACTAAACAGAATGTTCTCCTAATCTGCAACTTTGCACACTAAACAGAATGTGCTGCTTATCTGCGGCTAGACACAGTGAATGGAATATGTGACTTTGATATTTTACACTTTGCACAGTAAACAGAATGTTCTCCTAATCTGAAACTTTGCGCACTAAACAGAATGTGCTGCTTATCTGCGGCTCGGCACAGTGAATGGAATATGTGACTTTGATATTTTACACTTTGCACACTAAACAGAATGTTCTCCTAATCTGCAACTTTGCACACTAAACAGAATGTGCTGCTTATCTGCAGCTAGGCACAGTGAATGGAATATGTGACTTTGATATTTTACACTTTGCACACTAAACAGAATGTTCTCCTAATCTGCAACTTTGCACACTAAACAGAATGTGCTGCTTATCTGCGGCTAGACACAGTGAATGGAATATGTGACTTTTATATTTTACACTTTGCACACTAAACAGAATGTTCTCCTAATCTGCAACTTTGCACACTAAACAGAATGTGCTGCTTATCTGCGGCTCGGTACAGTGAATGGAATATGTGACTTTTATATTTTACACTTTGCACACTAAACAGAATGTTCTGCTAATCTGAAACTTTGCACACTAAACAGAATGTGCTGCTTATCTGCGGCTCGGCACAGTGAATGGAATATGTGACTTTGATATTTTACACTTTGCACACTAAACAGAATGTTCTGCTAATCTGAAAATTTGCACACTAAACAGAATGTGCTGCTAATCTGAAACTTTGCACACTAAAAAGAATGTGCTGCTAATCTGCAACTTTGCACACTGAACAGAATGTGCTGCTAATCTGCAACTTTGCACACTAAACAGAATGTGCTGCTAATCTGCAACTTTGCACACTAAAAAGAATGTGCTGTTAATCTGCAACTTTGCACACTAAACAGAATGTGCTGCTAATCTGCAACTTTGCACACTAAACAGAATGTGCTGCTAATCTGCGGCTAGGCACAGTGAACAGAATATGTGACTTTTTTTTTTTAAATCTCTGCCCCCCCAAACAAAATAAACTGCTGCCCCCACACACAGTAGTCCTAAAAAGGACTTTTGGGTCTTTTTTTTGTTCAACAACACTTTTCTTCTCCCTACACTGACTTTCCCTTCCTATCCTCATCTCTCCCTGGCTAAGACTGAGCCGAACTCGCTGGTCAGGTGCTATACAGCACCCGATCACGCGTTCTGGCCAGCCAATCAGTGTAATGCCAGCAGCCAACATGGCTGCTGGCATTACACTGATGTCAGAGCCTCCCTGCACGTTTATTGGCTGCGCAGCAGCCGCAAAACGTGTGGGGAGGAGACCCGAACATGGCGGGCGAGCACATGCGGTACTCGTACGAGTACCGCCATGTGCCGAGCAGAGCGATGCTCGAGCCGAACCGAGCTTCGGCCGAGCATGCTCGCTCATCACTAACATTTACTAAATTAATAAAATACCTTTGACAAATGTAGTGAACTGAAGAGTTGTCTGCACATTCCTGTAAGTGTCAGTAAGTGACTATTTATCCATCTATCAGAGATTGAGTCAGTAGCCTTGGTTTACACCAACCTTGTATAATCAGAATGAGGGGACTGGCACTCAATAGGAATATTTGCAAAAATAGAGACATGGCTGGTTTATGTTTTTCTCTGCAGAGAGCCTTCATAAAAAAGGCTTGCTGCAGAGCAGATACGTTGACCAGCCCCATCCCATTAATAAATACATATATTAATGAATGAATGAATGAATTAATTAATTAATTAAATATACAAAGTTTCCTCATGTTGTATATAAACATGAGGGGGGCAAAATCAATAAGGTGCTTTTATTTAACAAGGGAAATAAACACATCCTGGGAATTACAGACCAATGAGTTTGATCCAGTTATTGGGGATATTGCTTAAAGGGATAAAATAGACTATTTTCAGGAATAAACTGCGAAAACCAAACAATATTAGAGGAAATCAACATGGTTTTATGATGAAAACTTTTTACCAAACAAATCTGTACAGCTTCTGTGAAGAAATATGTAGGATGCAGTACAGAGAGATCGTGCAAAGGCAATTTATACAATACTGCACAGGGGCCTGGCCTATAGAATAAGGAAATAAGGTCTAGGGGATACCCTGTGTAATTGGGTAGAAACTTGGTTGAAGGATAAGGAGCAATGTTATGTAAATGGAATATTCTCAGATACAGAAGAAGTTGAAAGTGAAGTACATCAGAGTTCAGTACTTGTTTCTCTGCTTTTAATCAATTATAAATAACCCAGATATAGGTATAAGAAAGCAACATTTCAATATCTGCAAACAACACTAAATTATACAAGGTAATAAACTCAGGGCAGGATTTGTGTTATCTGCAGAAGGATTTACATATACTATGGCAAATTGGGCAAATAAATGAAAAATGAGATTTAATTCAGGAAAATGTAAAGTTATGCATTTGAGAAGTACAAATGTACTTATGAGTTTTAGGAGTCTTTTTGATTGAAAAAAAATCTTTGAGTACTTGTAAACTACAAACTTGACCGCAGTGATCACAGTCAAACAGTAGCAGCAAAAGCAAACAAAATACTACAGTGCTTAACCTGACGGTTGCCAGGGATACATCCAACACAGTGAGTTACAGTGTGTTGGATACCTCACCTGGCATCCAATTGGTTGGAGGTCTGTATGCAAGAGTGAAGAGGATCATTTTACCACAAGTCATTGATAAGAACTCACTTGGAATTCCAGTGCAGTTTAGGGCACCTCTTATTAAATAGGATAATCTACAGTTATATAGAGTACAGAGAAAAGCACCATAATTAATTAAGGGAATGGAGAATGTCTAGTCAAACATGGTTTATTTACTCTAGAGAAAAGACACCTAAAAGGGCATCTTTAAGGTGTATAAGTATATGCAAGGTCAGTACAAGGGTCTTACAAGTGAATCATTCATTCCAAGGCCTGTTCAAATGACTAGGGGCCACCCCTTAAGACAGGAGAAAAAGAGGTTTCAGCTTCAGCAAAGGAAGGGGTTCTTTACAGTAATGTCTGTTAAATTGTGGAAAGGCCCCATCCCCGTGTGATTTCATGCATCACTCCACTGCTCAATAGCAGTGGGAGGATTTTAAATAACTTTAATACTATTTTAATGTATTGTGTGGCTAGGGAAGCCTTATGCTACATTCAGACTGGACTAGAAGGCAAGCACCTCTGCTCTGTAGATGAGTGGGGAATGATGTCATGCAGGGTGCAGGGCCGACATCCAAGGAGACACCAGTGAGGGTACAGAGGCTGTACCCTCACTGTTGTTGAGGGAAGACTTGCACAGTGTCAGAGGTAGGAAAGCCGAGATCCCCCATCTCCAGAAAACACTGGAACAAAAACATGTCTATCATTAGAAATGCAAACCTGCATAGAAGGCATTATTAAAGCACATAATGTGTGTTTTAATCTAAAGCATCTTGTTTGGGGGTGGTGAGTATTTTTTCAGTCAATGTTGTCTGACTTCAATAGGTTTGAACTTGGCTACTAGGTCAGTGACATCTTCATTAACCTCTAGTCATAATGTTTTATTGCATTGTTCTCACATACAAATACATAGCATCTCACTCGTATGTATGGATGGGTGAAAACTTTTACCTCAAGCTGAAAAATGGCACTTCCCACTTGGAGAAAAATTTCATGTGAAAAATGCCATTTTACCGCTTTTTCGTGTAGCACTGATATCAATGGGAAGAAAAATTTTCACCACCACATGAAAGCTTTCTCTACTTTTCAACAGCAATATAAAAGGATGTCAGGCTCTCACAGCAGCCATTTTGTGTTTGTGAGAGGAGAAAGCAGCATGTTTTAGAGCTAGAGGAGATAGGCAAATAAAGGGGAATTACAGCTTAATTTAAGGAGTCTTTTATGTTGGACATTTGTTCTCAGTATTAGGGGACTCTGGGGACTCTCTGGGGGAGAAGAAGGGATGAATGAGGTTGACCCCAAATTCCCAAAAATTTGTTGTGACTGACTGGCAAGACACAGACAGCTGGGGTCCCATATGCTTGTTGATTTTGCTTTTATTGTCTCTGTACTGGGTAAGTCTGAGGAAAGAAGTTGTTGATTTTGTTTTGTTTGTTTTGTCCGCTTCCACATTGCCCCCACTGTCCACATCCACAATGCCCCCACTGTCCACTTCCACATTGTGTATTTCACCTTGCCCCCATTGTCCATTTTCACATTGCCCCATTGTCCATTTCCACATTGCCTCTATTGTCCATTTCCACCTTAGCCACCACTACATTGACCCCATTGCTAACTCCACATTGCCTAATGTGGTGACAGCCGTCAGGCAGACAGAGCAGCGATGTACTCCTTCTCGCGCATTCTGCTTCTGTTTCCCCTACGTACTGTGCATGCGCAGTCAAGGAACTTGCTTCATTGAGTTCCCTGGCTGCGCATACATGCTAAACAGAGGCAGAGGGCGGAAGGATGCATGCCTTGGTTGCAGCAGTGGTTGACCGGACAGCAGAGCCCCCTGGAGTGATGGGCCGCATCACAGTTGCGGCCCCTGTAACCACAGTAGTTACGCCACTGTTTAGTGCCTGAGAAACAAGCCAACATGCTTACAGTTACAATGAGTCATTAACACTTTGAACTGAACCAGGTTTCCACAGCTTGTCTTGATTTCAAAATCAGTTGACTAACCGACTGCACCATCCCTTCTCGTAAGACACCTAGGTAAGTAAGTACAGCACATTATTTAAGGACACATATTCCTAAGGAAAAGATCTCCTTTAAAGTATTTGAACAAATCTGACACTAGGCTTCATTTATTTTCTGTATAGCCATGAAATGTAGGACAAATTCACATTCTGTATTTGTCTATGTCAGTTCTTGATATATTTTGCACAGGTACATGGTTAAAGATATTGAAGTGATAAAATGTTTTACTGGTTTTATCTTTAAATTTCTCCATAGATATTGAAAAGAAAATGTAAGCATTAACCAATGATAATATTGAACACTTGAAATTTAATCTAGTCCTTTGTCAAATTGTCTTGTTGATCCAGGGAATAATTTCTAGTTTTTATCAAGGGGTTAAAAAATGCCTTCTTGACTCCAATATGACTCCAAAATAACTTGACTCCTGACTCCTAAATTACAAACCTGAAAATCAGGGCTTCTATTGATTTGTTGTATCATGAAATTTGCTCCGATGCCACAGGATGTCACTGTTTTCAATGCATTAAGAAGCACAGGCATTATGCTGTTGAGTCATGTAGAGTTCTGCTGCATTTATCAGAAACTGGTATGTATGAGCATATTCTGCAGCATGATAAATGTTTTTTTTTTCTTTTAATGTAACTACAGGGAGGAATTGAGAGTTATGTTTTAAGTACAGGTTGTAAAAATGAAGCCAGGACAATTTATAAGTTATTTTATTTATTTATTTTTACAATTTGACAACTCTCAGATCATTGGTAAGCTAAGACAATAACTAATGCAGTATCTATTTGTCTACAGAGGCAGTGAACACAATACAATAGGTTAATTGCCCACTTAAAATGCCTCTTAAATCTTATTTTATGGGAACATGCTAGCTTTTATCCTTATGAAGTGTTTAAAATAATAAAATCCATCCTAAAAAATAAATATAAAAAATTATAAGCAGAATATCTTTCACGTACAATTATTTTCAGCCCTGGTATCCATATTTCAAATGACTAACAAAGTATGTATACTAAATAACTATAAAAGAACATCGGCTAAAAATTATGTTTGAAAATAAATCATTAGGTGAGTTAGAGTATTATCATTTGTCTTGTGGATGATTTGACTTTTTGGGTGCTGTTAAGACTGAAAAGGACATTATATCAAAATGTTGCTAATAAAATTGAGCATAGTTTTTGTCTATATC